>JBAIZL010000001.1:181239340-181839340 GCA_036971475.1 Prosapia bicincta
CAGAGATTTGTGTTTGTGCGTTATTTGAGGAAGCTTTGAGAAAAGCTCTAGACGTTTTGGAAGGCAGCTTTGAAAGCGTGTTACAAGAATCATTCTGAAAATCTTGAACATATATATGACAGATTGCCAGACAAAGATATTTTAGAATATTTGCCTTGTGATAAACATAAAATACGAGTTATAAATAATTTTTATTTTATAAAAAAAATTTTGCACATTTTGTAATCCTATAATGTGTGAAAAATTCTAACACATTGTATGTATTTTATTAAGTTTAAAAAAGAAATTTTTAATAAATATAACAGAATTGTGTAAATATTTATAATAGATTGTATTGCGTGAAAAATTCTAACAGATTGTCTGGTAAACACATTGTATGTATTTTATTAAGTTTAAGTATAGAAATTTTTAATAAATATATCAAATTTGTGTAAATATTTATAATATATTGGATTTTGTTTAATAAAGTTATCAAATATTGTGTACAGAATTTATTACACTTAAAAATGACGTCTTCTTTTATTGATACTGATGAAAATTCGTGTATTGATGGTTTTGTAAAAAAACATTACTGCGGTTTGGAGGGTTTTATTGAAAATAGTAATAAAAACGAAAAAATATGTTGTAAAGATGTAAATGACTGTATGAGAAAACAAATGTACAAAATTTTAAATCTAAGTTGTATTGGCCAACATTATGTAGAGTGTAAGTTGTCCATTTTTGATATAGAGAAGAAAATGCGAGATACGTTCGCAAATTGGCCAAAACCATATCCAAATATTGACGATATGGTACAATCTGGTTTTTATTATAATTCAATTGGAGATCATGCTGTTTGTATTTGTTGTAATATACAAATTCATAGTTGGCAGGAAAAAGACGTTCCAGCTATTGAACATCGTATTTATTCACCAAAATGTAAATTAGTTAATAAGTAAACAGGAAAAGATGTAACAAAATGTAAATTAGTTTGTATAAAATAAATGTTTCAATTTATGTGTTAAATAATTTATTTATTCACCTTTACATTGAGAAAAGATAATTGCCTATAATAATTTCTGTTACTGATTTTGGACGTAAACACACATGTCACAGCAACTCCTATTGTCCTAACATTGAAAACAGGTAATTGTCCATCTGATTTTGGACGATGACCCCACCTTAATAATTTTCTGTATTGTTCGGCGCTGAGTATTGTGGATGGTTCATTAGCATGAAATCATCACTCAATAAACTCTCTTTGGAATACACTCTTAAAAATTCGTATACTTCATTATCGGGTATATTTATAGTCATAATATCTTTTAATAATGAATAATTGTATCCATCAGTATTGCATTTGATTAAAGTCATAAACACTTCCTTATAAGATTCGTGCAGACACTTAATAATCGTAGTGGGTAATTCAAGGCTATCCAAATAATACACAATTGAAATAACGATTTATTCATTTTAGACTAGTCAGAACAACAATGACAACGTCAACTGCAACAGCGAGGAGGGGCATTGAGAGAGAGATTCATAAAAAGGCTCGTAGGAATTTTCCCACTCGTCATGTTGAGGTGAAAGGATTGTATGATCTTTACCAAGCCGACCTTGTGGAAATGCTGTCATTCGCTAGAGCGAATAAAGGTTATAAATATATTTTGGTTTTAATAAATTGTTTTAGTAAATATGCGTTGGCGGTGCCGATGAAATCTAAAAATGCTGTTGAAATGGAAAAGTCATTACAACCGATTTTAGATACATATTCTATGCGTCACTTACAAACCGATAAGGGAACCGAATTTTTTAATTCGAAAATTAAATCCTTACTAAGTAAATACAATATAAATCATTATTCTACGCATTCCGATAAGAAAGCGTCTATAGTTGAAAGATTAAATAGAACATTGAAAGCGAAAATGTGGAGAGCGTTTAGCGAGCAAGGAAATTATAAACGGCTAATCATTTTGGGCGATATAGTTGAAAATTATAATAATACCGTGCACAGAACAATTGGAATGCGACCCGCCGATGTCAATGAAAATAACGAGCATTTAGTACTCAGGCGTATAGTTGAAAATAGACAAAAGAAACAGCAATCTATACGCAACCGATTTAATGTGGGCGATGCAGTTAGAATCAGTAGGTTGAAAAAGACTTTCAATAAAGGTTATTGGCCGTCTTGGAGCCACGAAATATATAAAATTTGGAAAGTTGAACCAACTATTCCAGTGACCTATAAACTAAAGGACGAATCTGGAAATGAGATAAAGGGCGGTTTCTATCAAGAGGAATTGAGTAAAACAAAATTTAGTGACGTATTTCTCATTGAAAAAGTGGTGCGTCGTAAAGGTAATAAATTACTCGATCGCTGGCTAGGTTATGACAAGACAAAAGACACTTGGATAAACGAAAAGGATCTATTAATGTGATGAAGGTGGTGAAACAAAGTCAAACGTTACGTGTCATGAATTTCGACACATATTTCGAAAATGATTGCGCTAATAAGTGTGATGGGCGTTATGGCCCGCTTTTACCGAATTCCATCAGATGTCTTATTGTGGGACCGTCAAATTGTGGTAAAACTAATCTCATGTTCAATTTAATATTTCATCCAAGAGCATTATTTTTTGAGAATATATTTATATTTTTTCCAAATCGATTAATCAAACAAATTATCAGTTTCTAAGTCGCGTATTTTCGAAAATACCAAATGTCGGTTATTTTATTTTCACCGAAAACGACGATGTGCCCCATCCCAATGAAATCAGCCCAAACTCAATTATGATATTTGATGACGTAATGTGCGAATGCCAAAATAATATTCGAAATTTCTTCGCAATGGGTCGCCATAACGATGTAGATACATTCTACTTGTGCCAAACATATAGCAGAATACCAAAGCAGCTGATACGAGATAACGCTAATTTAGTGATATTATTTCGACAAGACGAAAGAAATATACGTCATGCATACAATGATCACGCCAACGCAGACATGAAATTTGAGGCTTTCAAAGAAATGTGTTCATTGGCCTGGTCTAAAAACGAAAATTCATTTCTACTGTTAGACAAAGGGCAAAAATTAAATAACGGACGATATCGAATAATGTTTGACGAATTCATTCAGTTGTAAAAATGTCTCTGACCGAACCACTTGACGCGCGCGAAAAAAATATTTTAGAAATAAAAGAATTGAGAAAAAGAATTAAAGAAAAACATAGCGGCCTAAAACGAGGCATTACGGACATGGAAGGGCATATTGAGAAAAATATTATGGAGCCGCTGATTAAACCGATAAAAGAGTATGCCGAAAAATTTAGCTATAAGCCGACGCATGAGTTGAATGAGAAAAAACTTTTGGCCACTATACAGCGAAAACAAAAAGATCTGAAAACGAAAAGAAAAAAATACGATACCGAAGAAGAACATTACTACGGAAATGCGTCGAAAAGACGGCCGTCCAGACCGGATTCGCCGATGAGTGATGAGGCCGCCAATACCGAAATTGTGGCGGACAGTGAGATTCCTGTGAAGCGAAAACCTTTAGAACCCGAACAGCTAATGGAGGACGTAAAAAGCGAAATCTCTACAGACAGCGACATAGAAACAGAAATGGAGGATTATGAAGAAGAAATGCCAACGAGTATTGCTTTAAAACCTGAAACTGTATACCAATCGAGCCCGTCTATTAGCGGTTTATTGAATACGCCTAAAGGTGTGCGTGATGCTGTAGAATTTATACGAAAAACATTTACAGGTAAATTATCAATCGAATATATTTTAAATTTCATAAAAAGGCCCAGACAAGCGGATAATGTTTTCGGTGTGCGTATAGAAAACGATAAATGGATGATTGGCGATAAGGAATTGGAAATTAAGGGAGACGACCTAATAATCGACGATATAAGATATGCAGGCACACGATGCATATACGAATTGTTATTTAAGCGAATTCCCGGCGATCATATTTACACAGAGGAAGATCTTGCAAAATATCGACATATTTTACTTATCACAAATGCACACAGGGTCAACAATTCTGCTATAGGAAAATTAAAATCAAATAGAAGTCATAAGTATACGAAAATAATTTCAAAACTGTTTCCGGCGCGTAAACCTAAATCTAATATAGATTGGGAAGCCGGTGGAAGCGGTTTGATATTGAAAGAATATGAACAGCATAAACCGTCATATATTTACTGGAACGATCCCAACGAATTATGCGAGCGATTAAGATTATTAATGGCATCACAGTTGGCAGGCAATCAAGGCCATAATAACGAGATAATATCTATAATTGAGGAGTTAAAAGAATCCGGAATTATTGCATAATTTTGCACAATCATTTCGCTATTACCTTTTCACCAGTAAACATCATCTTATGAGTGTTGATAAATTTGGGCGTCATTTGCATAACGCGACGAAACAGAATTCCTGGGCCTCCTGGCGTCGGTTTTAAAATGACCAAAAGCGGTGATTTTGATATGCAAAATAAAAGACTTTCGAATTTACACGAACCGAAAGAAGACAAAGACGCTATCAATTTAAAAATATTTAATGAAAAATGTGCAGATTTGGAAAACAATATTAATACACGTACAAATCAGATTCGCAGTGAATTGAATAAATTACAAAAGCAATTAAAAGAAACAATTTTGAATAAAGAATCGGAACCGAGGGCGGCGAGTGAAACTGATAGTGTCGGATTTTCAGATGCCTATTTGATACCAGAACCGAAAGAAACAATATTCATATCGCCTCCGTCGCCATTAAGAGGCGGAAGACGAAGAAGAGGTCGTAATGTCTAATAAAACAGATTAGTGCGTACAGCGGCAGCGGATTTATAAGTTCATTGACAAGATTACCGGGAAAGGTTATAAATCGGACTATAGATTTATTGCCAGTTGAATTACATATTCCGGGCTTTCAGTATTGCGGACCAGGAACAAGATTACAAGAAAGATTAAATATGGGTGACGCCGGTATAAATAAATTAGATCGAGCGTGCAGAGACCACGACGTTGTCTATTCACAATATTCAGATTCGAGTCATCGAGCCGTCGCCGATCAGCAATTAGCCAATAGAGCTTGGGAACGCGTAACGTCAGGTGACGCAAGTTTGGGCGAAAGGGCAGCCGGTTATGCAGTTACCAACATAATGAATGCGAAAAGTAAATTCGGAGGTGGCAGGACCAGAAGGAATGCTGCTAAAAAGAGATCAACGTCATCGAAAAATAAAATTAAAACTAAAGTGCTAAAACGTATGAAAAAAAGATGCTGCGCAAACAGAAAAAAAGCCGGCAAAGGCTATTACCTGAAACCGTATAGAGGTGGTGGAAAATCTAAAAAAAAAAAATAAATAATAATAAATTAAAATTACCAAAAAGGGCGTTAACAATAATCGATTTATTTAATTATGTACACAAAATAAAAATTCCAAATTTCAGAGGCATCTTTATGAGCGATAATATGCCCAAAAAAATGTTGACGACTGAAAATGGTATTATAAATTTGGACAACACACAAGGACAGGGAACGCATTGGGTGGCCTATCGAAAATTTAAAAATAATATCTACTATTTCGATAGTTTTGGCAATCTGCCTCCATCTCCGGAAATAATTCGATATTTCAAAACAGCGTCGGACAATGCAAACATTTTCTACAATTATACCAATAAACAAAAACTGACTAGTTACAACTGCGGTCATTTGTGTTTACAGTTTTTAACGAACAACATATAACCGGCGAAAATGCTCTGTTTAAATGGTAAAGGGTCAAACATCTCTTGCGATATATATCCGCCCATAGATTTGCGCAGCGAAAAATGGGAAATTGGATTAATTGATTTTATGACTTACAACACCATACCGAACATTGAGAAAGACGTAAATGATAAATTTCATTTTGATAATAATAAAGTTATAGAATTGCCCGAAGGATCATACGAAATTGATAATATAGTTTCGTTTTTAAAGGAAGCTATTCATGTAAATATTGGAGAGAGAAACATTGTGTTTGATCTTAAAGGAAATAACAATACGTTAAAAACGAAAATCTTCTGTTCGAAAGCAATTGGATTCGACAAAGAGCACAGCATTGGATCGCTATTGGGGTTCGAGGCGAAGGAGTTAAAACCAAATATTTGGCATACTTCCAAAAATACGGTAAATATTAACAGAGTAGACGTTATTCGAATTGTTTGCCACATTGCTAGAGGTTCATATAGAAACGGCGTTGAAGGTCATATTATTCACGAATTTTATCCGGCCGTCGAACCCGGTTATAAAATTATTGAAAAACCTACTACAGTAATCTATCTGCCGTTAAACATAACAGGACTACTTCATAATATTGCAGTGCGTCTCGAAGATCAGGACGGACAACTGATAAACTTGCGGGAAGAATATATAACGCTCAGACTTCATTTGCGGCGAAGTGTTAGTTAATAATGGTTCTAATTTTGAATAGTAGTAATATAACAGGTTTTACAGCGGCAGTCAGTAGACGTCAGCCAATAGATCACCATAAGCTGCTAACAAAAAGGAACAAAGAATTTTTGGAATCTTTAGGTTATACTGTTAATAAAGAACATGTTACGAGTAGATGAAAAGGTCATTTTTGACGAAACTATTGTAGATTTGGAATATCATACGCATCTTCCGTACGCACAAACTACATTTGGTGAAAATGATGAAATTCGGATTCCAGCGCACCAACAAAATGTTTACACGTTGCCATCTAAGAGTTACATATATATAGAAGGAGAATATAAAGAAGTGAACCCGGCCAACAATCACGAGGAACAAAGCGTTAAAATAATTAGCAATGGGATGGCATTTCTTTTTGACGAAATCAGATATGAAATTTGTGGCACAGAAATAGACAGGGTGAAAAACGTTGGTATTACGACAACAATTAAAAATCTATTAACCAGGGCTGAAGATGAAAAAATATTTTATTTAACGGAGGATGGAATATAAATATAATTCCTTTCGAACACGAAATTATCATTTTCGTTTAGGTTTCATTTACGTTTCAACACGTAATAAATTTTCGTTTTGTATTCCTCTGAAAATGTTACTCGGATTCGCAGACGACTACGCTCACATTTTATTAAAGGTGAAACAGGAATTATTATTACTCAGAAGTTCGACCAATATAAATGCAATTATAACGGAAAATAATAACAATAATGTCGAATTGCAAATTACAAAAATATTTTGGAAAATTCCGTACGTGCGAGTGGCCGATGATTATAATTTATCGCTATTAAGAATAACCGATAAGGACCAACCAATTTCATTAGGATTTCGGCGTTGGACACTCATCGATAATCCTGCTTTGCCGACTTCAAAAAATTCAACTTGGACAGTAGAAACAGCGTCCAATAGCGAAAAACCTCGTTACGTCATCATCGCTTTTCAAACGGACAGACGGAATGTGAAAAACAAGAATGCCGGTCACTTTGATTTTTGCAACATTGTCAACATTAAACTATATTTAAATTCCCAATATTATCCGTACGATAATTTTAACGGTAATAAGGCAATCATCTACGATTTTTTCACAAGATTTCAGTCGTCATACTACCATGGCAGCAATAATAGACCGGCCATAGATTTTAAAACATTCATTGCAAAAACACCAATATTTGTTATAGACTGTTCAAGACAAAATGAATCATTAAAAACTTGCACCATAGATGTGCGAATTGAAATCGAAGCAAATACAAACCTGCCTGAAAAGACTGCCGCATATTGTCTCATCATCCAAGACGCTCTCGTCGAATATACACCACTCTCTGGTCTTGTGCGTAAAATATTTTAATTGTATTTCTTTTTTTAACTGAGAAAATAAAAAGTTGTAAACAAAAATAGTGTATTTTATTTATAAGACCCACTTTCTGTTACCAAAATTTATAGGATATAGACAATGGATAATTCATAAAATGCTATTTTGTTTTATCTTTATTAATCTACAAACATTAACATAACATAATTTTGTGTTTAGTTTTCAGTCACAAAATTACGAAGTAGAGTTTGTTCGAAAGTAAAAGTGTCCATAGAAAGACCAAAGATGCATTTAATGATTCAAAATTTTACCTACTTTTTTATTTCAGAATAATTTTTTTTTTAACGAAATATTATTTAAAAAATATGTGTTAATTATAAACAAATTGATTAATTTTCTTAAATGATCAAGTTTAAGGTGCATTTATTTTTATATAATATAAATTTTATGAATAAAGGAAATCAAAAGATCTAAATTTTGCCGAATCAGACTAATATGTGCATGCAAATAATTGAGTTACGCAAAAACAGCTGCTCTCAAAACTTCCTGTCGCTCGTATAAATTTAACCGTAATCTCGACGACATTCCAAATTTCGTTCATCCTGATGCGTGTCAAAGTAACTAAATAGCAAATACGGAACTGGATCAGAGAGACATTACAGATAAAAGTGAGAGTGGTTTGGCGTGGTTGGAGTCGACAAAGCGTTTCATCCTGACGTAACCAAGGTCACCAAAGTCAAGGCTCAATCCATTACGTTAAATCACTATATGAAAACACCTTTGCTAATGCTTACAACAGCCGATGCAAGCTATTACACCTATTATACAAACACAAGATTATGTTTAACAATTACTTTCACTGCCTATGTTGGCTGTTAGAAAGTACGGATGTGAATAAAGACTACGGAAGAGGGCAAAGTTCAAGCCCGAATATTCATTTCATTTTAATAGCAGTGTTATATATTCATTGTACAGAGTAATTATTTTTTTTAAGTCACGTCATGTGTTGAACATTTGAAACACTTTAGCACTTTATAAAAGTTATCAATTCAATTAAATTAAATTAGAAAATCTCTGACTCTATATTCAGTTTAACAGTGTTTAAAAATAATTGTATTTGTAATTATAAAACATCATTTTAATTGCTTATACCTGCTAAAAATTAAAACCTTTTTATCTTTCTCTTTTGCTAAGAGACTGTGAGAATAAAATTATCTGTAGTGGTGGAGTTGAGCTTATAGTCAATTTATTTACAACAAACAAAATTATAATTATAGAGCGATTAGAGAGTATATTATTCAAATACAGGGCATTTTCCCTTAATTTTCATAGTAGACGTAACATATCAAATTTGTTCAAAAACTAGTGGTTTCCCTCACAGTATTGGGGAGAAATATTTTGTAATGTTCATGTATTAAACTTTGAACTTTAAAAATCTAATTTATAAATTAAAGGCGATACATAAACCTTGAATATCAGCAATTTTTTAACTCTCGTTAGAATTTTTCTAAGTAAAATTATTGTTTAGGATCGTAGAAGTTACCAAATACCTTACGTTATTTTCATGTCTAGAAACATGTAGAAATATTTCCTTGCGCAGTTATTTTTATTGACGGTTAATGCTCACGAAGTATTTATTACTGCTTGGTCTTTTCCTATTACAGAATCAATTTATTCAAAACACTCGCATTAATGCTGGTTATCCTTGAAGCAGTTATTGAGGAAGCTATATTGTAGAAGGCGGTTATTTGAAATAATGTACACAAGGAAAATTACAAACATATAAATTATTATTCTTTCTCAGAGTACAATTACTCCTTCAGCTTACAACAATTGCAAAACCAATTTTTTTAATTTATTTAAAACAGAGACATTATTTGCGACGGTGTTTAAACACGTAATTCCAAAGGCGTCTAAATTATTTTCAATCGTTTGTTGTATATTTTTCGTAAATTCGTTATATTGCACAATAATATTGTTTTTAAAAAAATATAACAATCCGTTTGTATATCTAAATACAGTCTCCATATGGGTCGGTAAAAATGGAAAGTTGTTTGAAATTTGACCGTATTTCTTGACATGAAATACTTTTTCATCTAGTTCCAAAAAGTAAATGTCATTGAAAAAGATATAAGTTATGCCCCTATACGAATTCACAACCCCGTGTATTTTCATCTGGCTTCCACCACCCAAAAAGGAAATATGTTTCGGGTAATCTTTAACTAATTTTAGAGATGGATATTCTATGATAAATATCTGCTCTTCTGCGAAGAATACAATTTCACCAGATGGTCTCTGATAAATAAAATCTATTTTTGTAAAATTCGGTGATAAAAACGGCAACCATTCTACAATTTTTTGAACTTTGTCAACATATTTATTACCCAACATTACTGACCAAATCCATTTTTCGTGAAATATATACAATTCTTTATTAACAACTAAAAACGTTTTTAGATTTTTCAAATTGCACAAATTCGGTGTAACAATGTCTTCCACTTTCTTTGTAGGCAAGGTTTTCGGTTTCAATGTAGTTGATGTTATCTTTTTCTTTCCGTATAACGTCTGTATGGCGAAAATGTTGTCTTCTCCAAGATCAGCAAAATCGCTTTTATAATAAGGATACATGATTGAATCTAAATGATTAGAATGTGATATTCCCAATGCATGTCCTATTTCGTGTATTAAAACATTTAATAGGAAATGTTTACCTGAACTGCATTTTTTAATATTGTTTTCTAAACACCGATCTGCATCGCCATTTAAATGGATTTCTCGAGTTGATTGGTCTATGTGGGGTAAAAACGCATGTCCCAGTAAATTGACGTCAAGTGGATATGAACAATAATTTGGAGATTTTTCAAACGTGTGCCTGGTCCGTTTAAAGGAAAGTAATATATCCGGTTGGACCCTATCTTTCACAAAAACCAAATCGGTATGTTTTTCCCAAGCGTTAAAAGCCTGTCTTGTTAACTCATTTATTTGGGTCGTTGCTAAAACAAAATGATAACCCAATACTTTTTTACGCCATTTCACATGATGGAGTTTAAAAGGAAGTATAGAGTCTTTAAGACCACATCGATGTTTTTTTCATAAATTCTAAAGTAGCATTGTCAATTTTTCCATTAGTTTTTATATCATATGTCTCTTGAAAGAGATGTATAGCATCGGTCACAAATGTTGAATTGATGTTCGCCAAACCAATTGAAGGTTTTGACGCGTTCAAATATCCAAATTCATGTAAATAACTTACAACAAAATTATAATTCTTATCCGTACAGCTTTTTCCTTTCCCTACACACACATTAGCATCAAACAATTCTTATCTAACAGGATACGTATTTACAAACGCAATAATCACAAAATATATCATTAGAAAAAACATTCTTGTGTTGAACTCGCGGCGTCGTTCAACGAACTGACAAACTATTACACACCCAGCGCAATTACTTTGAATGAGTTCCGCGTATCGAATGACGGTTGTTTAAAATCGCGACCTTCATGGACAATTATTTTAATGATGGCGTTTTACAATCGCAACATTTCCTGGTGCAATTGTTTACATTACTAAAGGCCAAGGTGATGACGCAATTTATCTGTTGCACAACGCGATAGACTTTTCTGAATCAGAGAACTGAGAGGGTGGAGAGCTGGGGCTCGCTCTTCGGACGGTACAGAGAATTGGGGGGCCGAGGGGCTCCCCGCACGCCCCGCCAAGGAAGGAAAACATATGAGAAAACGAGAGGGGCGGCCAATGGGAAAACGTATAAGTGAATGAGTACCCCTAAAACGGTGGAAGAAATGAGGGGGGCGACCGTGAGCGACCAATAGAAACGCCGATAAGACGGATAGGTACCCTTGAAATGCTCTTCGAGCTAAATTTTGGAGATAGGCCCCGCTAAGCCCAGCAACTCCCTTACTACTTATATCTCAAGTGCACTTACCTATTGTCTTATTCTGCGAAAGATATTTGCAAAAAATGTGCATTTTCTTCACGATTATAAAACTACCATGTAAATGGTAAACTAGAAAATGTGAAATTATCTTCAACCACCGAAGAAAATTCAATAATTTTCACTCAAGGACATCATTTGATACAATTACTATTATAAAATAAAAAACAAGGTAATTTAAATATATATATATATATATATATATATATATATATATATATATATATATATATATAGAGAGAGAGAGAGAGAGAGAGAGAGAGAGAGAGGTAGGGAGAGAGAGAGAGAGAGAAAATTCAATAGCTAATAATAGTTTAGATGAAACTATGGTATCGCTATCAAATAAGTTTGAGGCACGTAATTAATAATGAACTCTTGATATACAAAATATAATCATATAATATTTATCAATAATATAGATGTTAATTTGAGATATCACAATTATATGACCACTATTTACTTTTACGGGGTACAAACCAAAATTATTAATTAAGGTATTTTAAATTGAAATAATCGCGTTTACAATTCTAAATTAAAATACTATCATACATTCAAATTCCTATTTGAAGCAAATTGATTTACATACTAATTGAATTTTTAAATTAAAAGGTCAAGACTGCATTAAATACTATTTAGGGCAACTAAAACTGATATAAGAATGCGTAACTTATTAAAAATAATGTAGCTAAGCACTGAATATTCAAAGGAATTACATTTAACGATATTAAACACACGTGTTTAATAATAAATGGAAAGCAAGTGTTAAAAATAAATTGAATTCAGTCTATAAAAGTATTTAAAAGTGTAATTATTAAAAACAAGTGCAAGAGGAAAAATCTGGATAAGATCAACAGATAAGATGTTTAGAGTAATTGATAATTTATATGTTAAACGAGGTAGTTAGATAACATTCGATGTAAATTATGTTCTTATTAAACTGGCTACAATTGTAATATATTCTTTCATAATGCTAGCAATGTTGCTGACGCAATCATTGAGAACTATTAATTACATCTTTGTTTATAAACTGTTGTTTTAAAAACAAAACATATCAAATACACACACACAAACATAATGTAACGGGATTAAATTGAGGATTTAAGCGTTACAACGGAAATTTAAAAATTTTAAATTTTGGAAATAAAAAATATGTAAAAATAAATTCAGTGCCATAAAGAAGTATTCAAAGAAACTGTATAAAGTAAACCCATTCTTAAAGGTTTTTTTTAATTTTGGATTTGAAGGAGATAAATGTATCACCAGGAAAAAGGAAAGAATGGTCAAAATTCATGTAGAAAAATAATCGATGTTTTAAATACGCAGAAAAACACATTAAAAAGAAAATCAAGAATAAGAAAATCATCAAAATTCAAGATTTCAAAAGTTACGGCCAGATTTAATTTTTAAACCTTAAATATAAAACTCGACAACACCGGAAATTGTGACGTAGGAATCAGACCATTTTAAGGGGTGGATCGTATGATTTTATGTCACTCTCTAAGAAGGTTGCTGATTGGATCAGGGACCTCAGGTGATATCGGAAGTTTCAAAAAGAAGCTGGAGAGAGAATAGGGAAACGCCAGTAAGTCTAGTAAGATGCGGGACGAAGGACTATGCTCGTCTTGATCCGCTTAGTAATGAGTCAAACGTGTTAAAATATAACATCATGTGCTAAGTGTGGTTAATAAGTGGCTGCTAAATGTAACTGTGTGATTCTCAATCATTTTTTACAAATTTCGGTCCCTAAAATTTGCCAAATTCTATCAAAATGCACCATGCATTTCTAATCGATCGATTAATGGAGGTCGATATATATATATATATATATATATATATATATATATATATATATATATATTTATATATAAATATATATATATATATATAATGAATAGTTATTCTCAAGAGTATATTCGTTCATTCTGCAGTCCATAAGATCGCAGTAATATGTTTGCAGTATATAAACATATATATATATATATATATATATTCACAAAAATAAAATGTTTTTGGAAACATGGATGAGCCATAATAATGTCTTCAGCTCGCATTTTAATTCTTAAGTTATTTTAATAATGTAATTTATAAACCTGAATTTTAGTGTAAGCATCAAATTATACCGAGAATAAAAAACCTGTAGTCAATTGGATTATATAATCAAATAAACGGTGCACGACACAAATTTGATTTACAATGTATCCACTACGTATAGTTAAAATTTAATAAAATTGATATAATTTTGAAGAATTATCTCTTTCAACGAACAAAGTTTAGAGTTTATCATATAGTATTTGATCAGTAACAGAATTACGGAATAAACGTGTGAACTTTTCTGGAAGTTTGGACATTGTTCTTTTCATTTTTCAGAAAAACTGCCTAATAAACATACACTTAATAACTAAAGTTTTTATCTAAATGTTATTTTAGTGAGTGGGTTCCACGTTGTCTTATAGTAAAGGAGTATCAGATATTATCTAAAAACCTGTGCAATGTAGACTACTTGAGTTAGTACGCCAACTCTAAATCAAGGAAAGCACTGATATCGCTCTACATGAGCATGTCACCTAAATGTCCTACAGAACCCTCTTTATATAATTTCTGTATCCTGAAACAAATAGCAAATCATTTAGAAAGCCTAATATTCCTATTGGATAACATAAAATGGTAGCTTCTGTTTAGTACTGACTGCATTACGGTAAGAGCCTAAAGTAATTATTTTTAAAATAAACATACAAAATCGGTTGGAATCTGTAGATAAACTTATATACTTACCTAATGTCAGCGAACAAATACTAACAACCCTCGCAGTCAGCAGGATAAAAATATGTAGTTATCATCGCCTAAACGCCATAAAGAGATAAATATTTGTTATCAGTTATATATAATTTCTGCAACAACAGAAAAGCTTATTGAGCTTATATAAGCCTAGCAGAAAAGCTTATATAATTTTCAACAGAAAAGCTTATTGAGTTTTATTACTAGAGGTATTAATTCCTATTATATATAAACACTGGAGAGCTTATATCGATTATCGAATAAAATAGGAAGATAGGCTTGTGAATTAAGTTGTTGTAGTAAAAGTAGTTTAGTAGAATATAATATCAAAACAATAATATATCAATAACAATTAAAACAATTTACAGTAAAATTTAAAATGATGGCATATTCACTCTTTCGTTATTTGCAATAAAGATAAATAATTCCTTTACCATTAATGAAATAGGATGGGTCTAGTAATACGATAACTGTATTAATAATATGCGATATACCAAAGAGTAACTGGACATTTTAGCATCTCTGTTGGTTTAACAATGATCTAGTGTTTTAAAAAACAGTATTTATGTGACAAGGAGAATAAAGTACACTTTTTCTTTAGCTTATGCACAACTGATAATATGGTTTAGTAAAACAGCCAGTAAAACTAATAAAAACGAAGTGCTTACACAAGAAACCCAGTATTTCTTTATTGCCAAAATTTTATGAGTAGTATTAAAATATGTGATAGAGAGAGATATATCTTTTGTGTATGGTGTCTATGTATAAACTAAATGACATGTTGCAGTCATTAAATAAATAGAAGCTTAAAATACGTCTCTAATAAAACACAGTGTAATTACCTTAAAATAGTTTAGTTCAACCTAGATTAAATACAAAAAAGAACTTGACCAAAGTAACAATCTGCATCCCTTCCTCTAATGGTACCATCACTTCTGACCTTGTGTTCATCTGTTATGACGCTATTCAACTGTTTTTTTAAATACATTTTTTTTTAGTAAATTCTTTATGTATATAGGTGAAAAATCGAAATGTATATAGGTGTATACAGACGAAAATATCCCATTACTTGCTATTTTTTGGAAAGCTTTTTTTATCGATGCGAGTTGTTGATAGATATCCATGGGAATTTACAGGAGCAGCAAAACTTTGTTTTCCTTTTTTTGACTAGAGTATTTACGTATCCGTCCTATCTATTACCTTATGACAGACTGCTTATGATTTATATTATAAACGAAATTTATCTCAAGTAATTTCGCCTCAGTTGAATTATAGATTTATTATTGGTTAAACAATTTAGAAACTAAAATAACCAAGATAGAAAAAAATCAAATGTTATTCTTATCACTTCCTTCTTTCCCATTAACAACTATACACAAGCCAAAACTCAATGTATCTTCATTTGTACAATAAATAATTGATACTAATAGATAATAATAATAGGTAATACTAAATTTCTAATGCAACACCGTGACCTAAACCGTTACACCTTTTAGTAGTGTTAACGCCTGATGTAAGTTTCTTTGCCTTGGGTTTTATTACGATTATATACTCCAAATGAATATATGTCTTATATTCTCATTCCAATTTTATAATAAAGCATAAGGCGTACTCCAGATTTTCAATAGGTTTTTGTTCGGGTAAGAATTGTTTACATTTATGGAACTAGTTGTATGCAACTATTTAGAAAGTGCTCCAATGATAATATTGACTGAAAGAAAACACCAACAGGCCTGTCAGTAGCTACATACCCAAATTATTCTATCTGTAAAGTGAGAGATTAAATATCATTATTAACGCTGTGCGTTAATTGTTTCTTCTATCAAAATATACCTAAAGTAATGATATACTACTGATATTTTTGGAGTATACAGTACACATGGGTATGCCCGTTATGAAAAGCTATTCTTAAACAAGGGAAACAATTTTTACAAAGCCGAATGTCTAGTACATTATTGGCAGGTAGAATGGTTGCGTAAATAATATATGTACGTGGGCAGCTGTTTGCACTAAAGAATATTCTAAGCCGAATGCTTGATCCATTAGTGGTATATAGTACAAATAATTGTAGAGTGTGAGTGAGCAGTTACTTGTGTTATAGCAAACTCGAAGACAAATACCCGAAAGATTTAACTCATTATTTTCTGATTACGTTTCATAATTATCATAAGCAAAATTATTTTATTTTATGAATATATGTGTTCTAGGAAATGCGGTAATATTATCTTTTGCTAATGGAACTCCGGATTGATGATTTGTTTCCTTTAAATACGAATTCCTTTCAATGAAATGATATTTTCTTATACTTGTTGTTATCGAATGACTTCAATGGAATGTACAATAACTAGCAAGGTAAATAATTTGACTTACTTATAATAATATATCAAACGACGTTTTAGCAAATATGTATAAATAAAGTGTATACTTTGCGATTTAGAAAATACCAAAACAATATGTAATTCAAGATCATAAATTACGGTCGTGGCGAAGGATGACACTTTCTCCGACAAGAAAAGCACTAAAGTAATTTCAACCCTAAATTCTTGGCGTGCTACCACCCTGTAAAAGACCACGTTGAGCCGCCTTAATTTGATTTCCCCCCGCTCTAAGAGCGATGAAAAATGTGTTCCAATTTATAAAACGTTTTCAGAATGTTTATTTACAATTATCTTTTTCAATAAAAATAATGAGTATATTTTTTTTTATGAAACGAAATTATTAGAAATAAAATAAATGGTACTATTACATGACAGGCGTAGCTCAATGATATGTATGGAGATCATAAATAGATTTCCAAATTGACAGTGCATTACAAAATTTGAAAAAAAATTGTATTTACCCCGAAAAGTGATGAGGTTAAGTAGCATATACGTAATGTTCGGGAGGGGGTTGTTTGCTTCTCAAACTACACATTAACAACAACTTTAATACCGAATCGATACTATTAAAGAAGACAAGTTTTAATACAGGCAATTCGTGGAGTTCATTCTGTTACCTTTTGCAGCCTACGGTAGGATGACGAATATTGCTGTTTTTTGAGAGACAATGTGAAGTAATAGGTATTACATGCGTCGTCTTCATATTACATTCAACACTTATTAGCCTGAATTAGGCGAGGGTCAGTGGGTTCTAGTTTAATAATTTCTTATTATGTTTTCGTCAGAATTAGAATACAAAATTGAAATATTACATTTTGGTTTTGAACCGTTTTAAGCAATATATTACATATAATTAACAACAATATGTCCTCCCAATTAATGCATTCGGTTTGGTAACACAAACGACATTGGCAGCCGTACCTAATACAAAACACACATTGCCATTATCTAATAGATTACTGCGGACTCTAAATATATACCGTCTACAGGGTTTAACTAAATATGTATTTTTAATCTTAGGCTGTTATTTTTATTAGGGCATTTTTTGTGTCGGTAGATTCTTCTGTGTCAGTAAAATTCTTACATGTTATAAATTCAGCTTTATTATATACAGTTTTCACGCTTTCGAATAGGAAAATTATTTCGGAATAGGTAAATCCAATGGAGCCAATTAAGCACAAATTGTTTAAATATTTTAAAACAGTTAATATCAATGTATGATTATGTTGTTAAAATGATAATATAGCCTTAATTTTTAGGATTGTTTTGTACTGGATTGTTTAAGATGGCTTTTCAAAGATATTGTTTACAATGAGTCCAAGTACTTAAGTTTGAAATCAAATTAAAATGCTCTTTGTTTTAACGTAATATAATTATATTTTATAAATGTCCTATTCCGATATTTCCATCACAGGAACGACAATATTACCACTCCAAAATACAAACCGACTACTTCGCTATAAATGAGACAATTTTCATTCATAGGATTTACAATTTATATGTTTTAAAATTAAAGGCAAGGAAATAACTCACTTACTTTTAGATAGGTTTTAAATCGTAGAAGGAGCCATAAATTGGAGGTGTAACAAAGTTATTAGAACTTTGCAATGAAGAATTTTCAATGTAATTAAAAATAATTGGAAAACAATAAATGTTTTACCGACAGAAATGTTGTGAACGTGACATATATTATTAGTCATATCTAACAAATTGCAGTACCGAAGTCAGGGTATAGAGTAGGAGCTTAAATATTAGTTTTTGTTGTATGTATAAATTGAAAAGGTTGAATAATAAATCAACATTTGATTAGATGTGATTAGCTTTTCAGGTACTAGGCTAGAAATAATAATTAGGGACTAGATGACCCTAATACTAACTCAAAAGTTAGCCTGGATATTTGTTTATGTTCCATTTTTTCACTGTCAATGGTTTGTACTGTTAAATATAGTTTGTTTTGTACCAAATAAACATTTTACTGTTACAACACCTAAGCCTAATGATATTATCAATACGTTAACTATAGTTGAGTCATTTATCCGACCATACGTTTCACTAAGAAACCTATAACCCTTGTGTTGGTTAGAACAACGGCCGTATTAGGCTTGATGGGCTTAATAATATGAAAATGTTCCTATACTGATGGATATACTGGACGAAATATTAAACTACTTATATCTTGTTTCTATTGTTTTGATTGAGGTTGTAACACTATCAATAATTTTCCAAGTAAGAATCATTTATGTTTTCCAGTTAAAATTATCACAAGGAAATATCGTCATTATATTCAATGTTTAGTTTACTACGCAGATCCACCCAACCCAAACAACGTCCATATAAGCAAAATACGTTTGTTTAAATCCCTGTAACAATATTGCTTTCTTTAGTGAACAATTTTCGGTTGGAGTTCAATTTCATAAATAGTAGGTAGATTCTCTACATGAAATTCTATATATGAATTTTCTTATATAAACCATTAGGCCTAAATATTTTCCTCAAGATATCCTTAAAATATAAATTTTAACATAAAGTATGAGTTTGGAGTTAGTTAATTTAAGTTCAATACGTAAATTTTAGAAAAATAATGAAACATATATTGTGGTATCATAAGATACTTGATAAAATGTGTTTATGGTAAAATTATTAAAATATGAGTCTGATCCATTTATTTAAAATGGAATAGTCACTTTATACTAAAATGTTGAACCCATTTTGAGAGAAAATTAGGTGTTAATTTAGTTACCTATAAGGAAAGATAATAAATTAATGAACTTATAGGCTATTCAGGTTTACATTGGTTAAACTATGGCAGTATATTTCATATTCACTATAAAAAGTAACAAGAAAGCGTGAGTTAAAATATGGGACTATCATAGTCGTACTTCCTTACATAACGTGAACTCAGATTGCAATACAAATAATAAAGCTGAAAATCGAAAATCTGAAAAGTAGGCTAAGTAAGCAAACCACATATATAAATAAACTAAAAATGTATAGCAATGAAATGCTGCATTGTATATTCATGGCTGCGTGTAGCAGCGCAATTCAAATATGGCTTCTTTGTAGAAAATCATTTTAAATAAATGAGCTTTTAAAACTCCAGCAATATTAGTGGGACAAGAAAAGCAATATTACAAACTTATACTGCTCTGTATTTTATTTGCCTTCGGTCTAATTCGTACTATCACAAAGACATTTATAAAAAAAAAATTATCACTTGAAATAAGCTTTAAACACTAAATCTGGCTCAAGCATAATTATGGTTTTCATGTTTGGTATGCATTTCCTCAAAGGGTTTTGTTTGATTTCAGATTCTTTAGAATATACGTTATAATGACTCATAACATAATATTTTGTATCAACTACTTTTATCCTCCAAACCTTTATATATATGCATAGGTTATCTTGCGTAAACTATTATTACATTATTTTATAAAGCTAGTATTTAAAAAGGACGGAGTATTTTGGAGATTCAGTGCATCAATTAAATGTACGATGATATATATATATATATATATATATATATATATATATATATAAGTGGAATTAAATCTCCTATAGTTTGTCATTCATGGGTCGGGCCGAGATTTGTGACTTTATGTGTCAAAGTAAAAAATTGAACCCTCCTATAAAGTTTAAACATATGGTGACAAAATGTTAAAATTCATTTATCTTAAAATACATTGCCATTTTCCTAACTACAGTTGGAGTTATTTAAAAATAACTTTAAACATATTTGATTTGTTTTATTCGTCTGGGATTTCAGAGGTTCAGGATAAATGAAGTGTGGAATTTGAACGAAAGAGATGATCCAATTGAAATACATGTTTATTCACACGGCGTTTATCGGTGTGTCATTGGAAAAAGTACATTTTACTGACTTCGCAGTGTATATATGCAATATAAATATTGTTGTTTCAGAGACAGAATGTGTTTACATTTTAGCTCTAAAAGCAAAATATTTACAAACCTGGTTATCATACACTTAAATCACCCACATATAATATTTCAACCACTTGTGACATGTTTGCATACATTTATTTATGTGAGAGTCAAAACACTTTTCGCCGCAGACAAGTTATTATGTTGACTAGCTGAACAAGTGATTCAAAATTCTCATTAAATCAAAATACTCTATAAGTGAAACAGTTTTCATTAACTTACATTTTATAGTCAATTTACTACATAGTTTTTTTTCCTAGAACTGATTTTTATATTCCTTAAATTAAAGCTCACCTTCAAAAATTAGCGTGGTTGCAGAGGCAACCATAGCAACAAATGAGCCCGGTGTGTATCCTAACATCTTATTAGGCGTGAGAGGTGCTTTCAGCTAACTTCTGAGTGTGTAGCAAATGCAATACGAGTTCACGCCTGACCTTAGAATGTTTTAGTATGGTATCATCCTACTCTCACTTCTCCCACCAAGTGTACAATAAGCTTCTTATAATTTACCTGCAGCAATACACTCCTTCAAGCTTACAACTACCTTCTATTTTTTCGTTCCGGATAATGTTTGTGGATATAATTTCATTATATAATATGTTGGACTCTTATTTGTTTTCATTCTTTTATCCAATTTCGCTTTAAGCATTTTACATTAAAAACATAGTGTTAAGACGGAATATTTTATTACTTCAAATACATAGAATGTCTTGTAGAGATAATATTTCTGCCAGTCCGGTATTGTAGAAAATAATGACACTTTAACTGGAGTATAAACTAGCAACTGTTTACCTAAGGGGAAAGTTAGAGAGATTTAAAGATAAAGTGGAACGAAGGTCTATACAACCATTTTTCAAACTACTTCAATATACTCCACTAACCTTGTTTATATTCGGTTATATTTCCACATCAATAGTTTCTGTTACGGTTTCTAAGCAATTCTATTGGTTTACACGACATATTCAGTACCTTTTTCCGAATAAGTCAGAATACAGAGACTGCGACATTTAGTTTATGCCTCGGTCGACCTAATTTATTGTTACCAATTTCACTACATTTCATGACTAGAAGAGATTTTCTGTTTTGAAAAACTAGGACGATTTAGATAAGAGAGTTCTTTTAAGTGGGAAAGTAATAATTTATATGGCTAATACAATTATATAGTATATAATATGATATTATTTTAAGTGCAATTTAATAATAATAAAACCAGCATAATCCTAAGTGTATAAAGTGGTAGTGTAAATCTTTATCTCACAAAGTTTTTAAGAATTGGCGGGAAAATCAGGTGTACTAATCAGTGAAACAATTTACGTTACGAACTAAAATAGACGTTGTGTGTGTATTAAAATAATGCATTTTTTTCGATAGTGAAAGTAATATTTCATCTATCAGAAAACAAATACAAAACGGATAAGGTAAAAAGCATAAAATGGAAAAATGACAAATAATCAGACTAAATATGTCATGTATTATTCTAATAATACAAATGTGTAAGCATTTTATTTAGGATAAACAAAACGAAAGAAATCACAGTTAAGTAAATCAAATTAAATTTAAGAGGTAAGGATAGATTCATTTACCGAGTGACAAGCAATACTGAACGTCAAAAGTTATAGAAAATCATTTGTCGCTGAGATATTCTTTACATTCACTTCGAAAATTAGTATCCGACACAGAGGTGTGCATTGATCAGCTGATACCATTCTTAATAGTATCCTGTTTCTGACAAAAATCCAAGAGACAGCCGTGATGATTCTAGATAAAACAGACGATTATTTCGAAATTAGTTTATTTTACAAAACTCAATCAAATGTCACATAATGCACAACAAAAATACAAAATTAAAACAAAACTGGATAACGAGGAATATTTATTTTTCCACTATGAATCATCTTTGTTAAAAGTTTCTCTGTAAATGTACATACGGCACTATTAATAATTTTATATAGTTTATAAAGTAAACAAAAAACTCTGTTTTCTCCTCACATAAACTTAACACAATGATGACAGCAAAACTAATAACTAAATTGCGTTTGAATCATCTATAAATTGTTAAAAGTATACCCCTATGAACTGAAAATTCCTTGTGTAAAACAATAAAGCCTTATTGTCTTGTAAGCTAATTAGAATTACATCGCTATAAAAATATGTCCGTGACTAACGAAACATAAGTATCGTAAAAAAAAGGTATAATGGGCTTTATCCTATATGACGACGAAAGGGTTGTTTCAGCTCACTGGTAATTGGAAACCTTAGGCTGAACAAGTGATTTAACCGCTCTGATGCGTTCAAGATTATTGGTTTTCTAAATATTATTTTGCTATAATAGCGGGGAAAAATTCCAATAATTTTACCAAAGATTTTAAACAAATTAATCATATAGAATAACTTTGTACAGTGGTTTTTTCAGGAAAAATATCGTTAGTGTACTGAAATAATTTCTAAACAATAGCTATTTTTAATAATCTAGAGAATCAATTTTATAAATATACATACCTTTCTTTTCAGTGATAGATGGCGCCAAAAGACTAGGCTTATATTTTAAAATAACAATCAGTAAAAATAATTGGATCAATAAATTTTTCACATTAGTTAATTTCTGTGTGTGCGCGTATGTCTGTTTGTGTGTGTTTGTGTGTGTGTGTGTGTGTGTGTGTGTGTGTGTGTGTGTGTGTGTGGGTGGGTGGGTGTGTGTCTGTGTGTCTGTGTGTGTGTGAGTGTGTGTGTAAGTCTTTATATCTTTAAATAAGTTTGTAAGGCAGAGAAAGTAAAATGATTCACAACATGGAGAAATCAATAGCAAGAAAGAACAGTTTCAGATTACCTCCAGCACAGAAAAACTAATACTCTACTGCTTGTACAGTGCTTGCGATTATAAACAAGGGTTTTCTAAGTGTAAACACAATGATGCACAGATTATTATGTAAACGAAACATATAGCAGAAAATAAATTTTGTTAAGAATTTACACTAAGGATTTTTGTTTAAAACCATTATAAAAAAAAATATTCTATTATAATATCATTTGATTAATTTGTTTAAAATCTTTGGTAAAATCATTTGGTATTTTTTTCCTCTATTAAAGCAAAATGTTTGGCAAGAGAAATAATCTTGAACGCATCAAAGCGGTTAAGTTACTTGTCCAGCCTAAGGTTTACAATTACCAGTGAGCTGAATCAACCCTTTCGTGGTCACATAGGATAGAGCCCAATAAATCGTGATTCTAAGTTACTTATGTTTCGTTAGTCATTGATATATTTTTTAAAGCTATGTAATTTTAATTACCTTACTAGACAATAAGGCTTTATTGTTTTACACACAGAATTGTCAGTTCATAAAGTAACGACATTCATACAATTCTTAACGTAATATTTTTTTCCCATTTGCGGATTAGTAAACCTGATTTTCTCTCAAATTCTTACAAACATTGTGAGGCAAAAATTTACACTATTACTTTACATATTAAGGAATATGCTGGAGTTTATTAATATTAGTTTATCAATAACCTAATGTGATGGTGTAAACTATATATTTTTTTTAGACATATGAAATATTACTTTCCTACTAAAAATAACTCATTACTTAAATCACCCTAGATTTTCAAAACAGAGAATCATATCTAGTAATGAAATAAAGTGAAATGGGTATCAATAAATTAGGCCGAACTAGGAAAATATACATTTATATAAAAATATATAACAATTTCATGACGGCACTCCATATTTTTTTACGTAGTTCTTCTAAGTATGTTACATTTATTTTCCAAATACAAAATTATGTTTGACAAAACGTATTAAATACGTTTAACTCATACAGGTACATAATAATATTCAGATGAAGTTATCTTAACCAAATGTCGCAGTAGACTCTCTCTGTATTCTGATTTATTCGGAACGGAAATAGTGAAAAGGGTACTGAATATATCAAGTAAACGAATAGAATTGCTTAGAAACCGTTTCTGAAACTATTGATGTGGAAACATAACCGAATATAAACAAGGTTAGTGGAGTAAATTGGAAGTAGTTTGAAAAGGATTGCCTAGATCTTCGTTCCACTAAATCTTTAAATCTCTCAAACTTGGCCCTCAGGTAAACAGTTATTCGTTTATACTCCAGTTGAAGTGGCCATATTTTCTACCAAGCAGGACTGGCAGAAATGTTCTCCCTTCTAGATACTGACATTGTATGTATTTGAAGCAATACAATACTCAGGCTTAACACTGATATTTTAATGTAAATTGCATAAAGTGAAAATGGATAAAAGAACGAAAACAAACAAGAGTCCAATATAGCTTTAAATGAAATTAAATCCACGAACGATATCAGGTACGAAAAAGTAGGAAGTAGCTGTAGGCTTAAAGCAGTGTATTGCAATAGGTACATTTTAAGAAGCTTATTGTAAACTTAGTGGGAAAGTGAGAGTAGGATGATACCATACTATAACATTCTAAGGTCAGGCGTGAACTCGTATTGCATTTTCTACACACTTTGAAGTTAGCTGAAAGCTACTCTCACCCCTAATAAGAAGTGAGAATACACACCGGGATTTATGTTTTACTATGACTGCCTCAGCAGCCACACAAACCTTTGAAGGAAAAGCAATTACTTTATGAATATAAAAATCAGTTTTTAGATTGTTATTTAGAATATTGAAGAGAAAATGTTGAATAAACAAAAATGTTTTACAGATAGAGTATTTTGATATAATCACAATGTTGAATCACGTGTCCAGGTAGTTCACATAATAAAACAACTTTCGCGAAAAGTGGTATGCCTTTCATGATAAACATATGTATGTATATCACAAGTGGGTGAATGATAACCAGGTTGTAAAAATTTTGCTTTTACAGCCAAAATGTAAGCGCATTATGTCTCTGATACAATAGTATTTATATGGCAAATATACGTTGCAGCGTCAGTATAAATTTATTTTTTTTCCAATGACATATGGGTTGGTTCTGATAAACGTCTAATGACGAATTCCACATTTCACGAATCTTGAAACGCAGTAATCCCAGACGCATAGAGTGATTCAAATACTTTTTAAAATCCACTTTTAATAACTCAAACTGTTGTTAAAAAAATGGAAATATATTATAACTTACGTGCATTTTAATAACTTTTTTCCTTTTTTTTAATTGTATAGGAGGGCCAAGTTTTTGACATTGACACCCAAACTAACAAATCTTCGCCCGACCAAAGAATGTAAAACTATAGTGGATTTAATTTTCCTTATATATATATATATATATATATATATATATATATATATATAAATATCGCAATATGTATTATTGTGTATTAATAAAGAACTAATTCAAAATACAAATACAAGAATTATCATTGAATTTATAATTCAAAACTTTTCGTTGGCTAACAGTACCGACATCGTCAGGAATATTAATTGTATTTTGACTTAGTTCTTTATATATATTATATATATATATATATATATATATATATATATATATATATATATATATATATATTCCACACTTATGCAGACTTGGAACAAGTGATGCCATCGTACATGTAATTGTTACGCTGAATCTCCAAAATAATCAACTTTAGTCGATTTTATAATCAATTTTAGTCCAGTAAAATACTCGATTTTAAATATTAGCTTTATGAAATAACCTGCGAATAGTTTACGCAAGATAAACTATGCATTTTTCATTTCTTGTTATATACATTGTTACTACCAAAATTTTAAGGATTCCTTCTAGAATGATTAGATAATATAATACCTTTCTTCCTTATATAATAACATAGATTTTCCATACACACCTTAAACGTTTATCGACTAACAGGACCAGTAGTGACACTGAGGTACACTCAACTATATTTAAATAAATGTTCGATTTATTTAACTACAATTTAATTCCCTTTCACCCTATTGATAGAATTCTATAATGTCATCAATCACTACTGGTGTGAATCAACTGATCCTAAAGAAAAAGTGTTTCGGAAGAGCTAGATGTGCTGATTCCACTGTAAATCGTTCACGTCCTAATACAGAGGAGGTTAGAAACGGTAAGAAAATTTGCATCCAGGACTAACGTCAAAAATACAGTATTAAAATATGTCGAAGCTACGATAATTTTGAAACAACAATCTTACCGAATATACTGAAAAATCGTTTATTTTAAGTTGTTATTAGAAGCCAGTATCCATCCGATATACTGAGGTTGTATTGAAATGTGATTCATTTTTTGCAAGATTAGCTTCCAGTGTTTTTTACTTGTAATTGAATATGGACATAGTACCTCTCTTTATCCATAGCATAACCAATGTTATAATAATGAGATGGGATTATAGAATAATTAAACACAACTGTTCAAATAGGACTTCAAAATATTCGTCGGGGTTACCTTATCAATAGGTTTGATATAAAGCATAAGAATAGTTCAATCTGTTTATTATTTTGGTCACTTGATATATTCAATGTATGGTAAAACTTCTTGAAAGCCAACACCTAGATACTTCTATATGTAGTTGTTTTAATTTGAGCAAAAAAGTAAACTCATAAACTAAATCATTGGTCTTAAACTGGATGTTAAATGTGGTTTTGAGTTAGATTGTATTATTATACTAATTACTATATACAAATCCATGCAACGTACTTGTAATGTTTCTTCCCTGTCACATTTATTTAATTTAAAATGACTAGCGTAGTTATACATAGTTGAATTGATAATACATAAATGAGGTGAATAAACCACACTCATGTGTTTCCACTAACAGTTGCTCTAGTAATTGGTATTGGTTATTGTATATTTGAGTGTTTAATAATCCGGTGAATGTTATTCAAAAAATGATTCACTCTCTGCCATCTAAAAATGCTATTGACGCTATTTGCTTTTCCAATAAATCAAGTAATATATATATATATATATATATATATATATATATATATATATATATATATATATATATATATATATATGTGTATATATGTATCTATGTATATATAAGTATTTTAATTTATATATATTTCACTTTTATAGATATGAAACTAAAAAATATTGATAAATTTAAATATCAATTCATAGACTATAATCTACGCAGAATGGCGCTAGTCGGAAAGGAAAACTTTTAAACACCACAAAAATTAGGATAATACATTCTTAAGCCTAATATTTATTGAATTATATTATAAACGAGAGGATTAGAGTTCCCGTTCACAGATCAAATATAATAGGTAGTGAAATAATATCCAAAGGTTTTGATTGAGTTTTCTGCTTAGTATTATCTATAAACGGACAATGATATTCTTCATGTTGACAGACGTTTAAAGAGGTTAAATGAAAGCTGGTATTGTAAAACTTAGATTTAGGTTTTTAATTAGAAGGTTGATAAACGATAAATTAATGAGTTCTATAAGGTAGGAGGAACTAGACGTTCTTGTTAAATATATTCACATAATACGTATAATTCTTAAATAATTCCTATAAGTAATCTCCGATGCGCAATAACTATACCCTAAATACAAGTTTTATTATAAACATATTTTTCCAGCTTTTCCTTTTTCTACAGGTTCTCTTACAAATGTGTTTAGTTACACTCACCAGTGTGTAAACATCTTTTATGATAACAAAAATATCAGTATATCCATTTTGAAGTAAAATCCTTACTATGTAATCCTAGCGATGAAGGCATGATAACTAATATAAACTAGTGTACGTCCATGAAATATATTTTGAAAATATGAATCATTCTAAAAAGGCATTAAAGAAAAGAGGTCGGGGTAAGATATCTCTAATGGGCTTTATTTTTTCAAACTCAGATATATTTATAGGCGTTTCCAACAAAATTACTATTTGAATGGCCACTCCCCTGTCTCTGTTCCAGACCATCTAGAATTTTTGGATTTTACAAATGATTTAGGTGGTAAACATCGACATGGGTGCAACAGATAGACGAAATTCGTTTCATTCACTTTGACGTGTTACGTATTCTCAAAATAGACAACGAAATCTTGTTGCTGCTCATTAGAACATTAGAGTCTGTTAATTCTTATTACACTTTTGGTATTACTTGCGTTTTTCTAACTACAAGACGTTTTGCTAACTAAAAGTTGTTAAATTGTTAACGTATACTTGTAGGAAACGTTTTTATCTTGCGACTTCTTCACCCTTCTAGTGGCGGCTCATTCTTGAGGCTGAAGAAGTCGCAAGAAGAAAACGTTTCCTCCAAGTGTAAGTTAACAACTTAACAACTATTAGTTAACAAAAATTCTGGTAGCAAGTAACAGCAAAAGTGTAATAACAAAATAGACACGTGTATAGCAGACATACCGAAACAACTATGTCAACAGTTTTTTTAATGAATATTATTTCTTTTATTTGAATTTCTTATCCTGGGATTGCCTATGCTTTCTCTAGCAATGGGTTTATGACTAATGTTATCTAACTAAACCAAATATATATATATATATATATATATATATATATGTATATATTTTTTTTTTTAATATGGTGATATGTTTTCTTGTATATATAGTTAATAAATTTAAAATAATTCAAAAACAAGAATACTTTAAGGAATATATTTATTCAAAGCTTTTCACCGATAAAATAGTATCAGCATCTTCAGGAAAATAATTATCTAATAAAATACTTTTACAAAATTAAATCATATGTACTACAAAGAATCATATGTTTATAAGTATTGCACTTTATGTAAATTTGTCTATAACATCAATGACTTTATAAATAGTTTGGTGCCTTGATCTCACTTGAATTTGTTCATCAATTAATTTGTCTTTAACTTTATGCTTATAAATTTCCAATGTTTCGAATATATTCATTATATTCAAATGTATTCGGCGAAAAGCTTTGAATAAATATATTCCTTAAATGTATTCTTGTTTTTGAAATATTTTAAAAATATTAAATATATATATATATATATATATATATATATATATATATATATATATATATATATATATATATATGCTGATACGTATTCCTTCACTAATGGAAAAATATGATGAATAGTTATTATCTGGAGTACATCCGTTCATTCTGCAGTGCATAAAATCGCAGTACCGACGTTTCGCTAGAATCTCATCTAGCATTAACGAGGTGAAGCCAACTACAGTTGAAGAGCGAGAAACGTCGTAACTGCGATTTTATGCACGGGGGAATTAACGGATGTACTCTAGATAATAAGTATTTATCATCATATATATATATATATATATATATATATATATATATATATATATATATGTATATATATATATATGTATATATATATATATATATATATATATATATATATATCGCAATATGTATTGTTGTGTATTAATAAGGAACTATGTCAAAATGCAAATACAAGAATTATAATTGATATTAAAATTCAAAGCTATTCGTTGGCTAACAGTACCAAAATCATCAGGAATATTAAACAATTCAATTCCTGATGAATATTGTTTAATATTCCTGATGATGTTGTTACGAACGAAAAGCTTTGAATTTTTAATTCAATTATAAATTTTGTATTTGACTTAGTTGTATATATATATATATATATATATATATATATATATATATATATATATATATATATATATATATATATATATATATATATATATATATATATATATATATAAAGAACAAAAGTCAAAATAAAAAAATACAAGAATTATAATTGAATTTAAAATTTAAAGCTTTTCGTTGGCTAACAGTACCAACATCATCAGGAATATTAAACGATTAGTTTTACTGAGTTACTCATTGAAACCTAACGTACAGTCGAAACTATAAATGGTTAGGATTTGGATTTTATATTTTAAGAATACTTTCCGTTTATAACACAAACTAAGTCTAAGGGAATATTTGCAAATTGTTGATTTTAAGAGTAAAATTGGCACAATCACAAACATTTGTAATAATAAACATCTGTATACAATTAGATATAATTTCGGGTAAATAAGACGTAATTATAATTTTCCATTCGCACTCTATGGTCATTATAAATAATTAGTTGTGTATATATTTAATAATTAAACATGTAAACTTAGATTTTTAAACGAGTGTGGGCGAAGCAGCCAAGTGGCGATAATCTATATATAAAAAAAACATTTTTTATTCCATTATTAAGAGGAGATTTATTGACAATATCGACAAAAATATGAAGAGTATAAAGTATTCGTTTATTTTAAACCTTGAAAGCTGAAATTATATAGGAATATAATCATTGGTAAATGAAATTATAAATGCAATGATATGGGAATTAAAGACTATCATCGACAATTATCTGCAGAAAGACACAAGGAATAATTAATACAATAATATTAACAATAGTCTTTGTTCTTGGAAATACAAGAAGTCAGAGAGAAGTTGATAGATCTATTGTTTCAAAAAAACCATGGATTAATAAATGAATTCATCTCATATTATTAGCTCGTTACAACCACTCCAATCAATAGTATACACTAAATGGGGAACAGTGTTCATATTACTGGGTGATTACCGTTCTTTGTTTCCGTTTCCGGAGAGGAATTGTTTGAATGAATTCATCCCAATACAATAGTTTATTCCGAAAAATAGAACAATATTATTTGCGGTAGTGAACCGTGTCTTTATACGTCCTGATAAACTGAATGCAATTTATTACACATTGTTCCAAACTGTAGAAAACAACATTCCTTTGTTACAAATAAATCCAATATTGTCCATTTAAAAGGGGGTTTTTATAAAATGTAAAAATCGAGCAAACGTTATTTAAAGAGTCAGATTTTGTTATATCTAAACAAATATACAAATGTTTTATTGTATAACATCCATTCTCTTTTCCCCCATTGTTTGGCGCTTTTACGTTATTGTTTACATTGTTCCAATATTGTAGCTAAATATTAAGTTTTAGTATGAAAATATTTTTGTTTAAACATATTATTTATATATATAGTAAATTTGGAATTTTTCTGCTCCCTCGCCCCAACGACAGTAGTACGAGCGTACAATACAAGCCGACTACCTCGCAATAAAATAGTTTTTTTTTCAATTATACACCCTAATGGTTCATTCTCATAAATAAAGGTCTCTTAATTAATATAAACATTTGGTGTCTAGGAGTAGAATATCAATAAAATGAAGAATGATCAGTGTTATACAATAAATCTATTAAACAAATTAAATTGATTATTAAATAAAAAAATAAGACAGGTCTCTATACCACTTCGTATAAATTGTAATTGCATATTTTTTTTTTTATAACTGTGATTAAGGTGACCTACACGTTGAAACGCAAGGAAGGCCAGGCCATTTATCTCGGTCAGGGAAATGACAAGAGCTTTATTTAATACCGAGGCGTGGCTTTAAATTATATTTGTAACAATACACCGTGAAAGACTTTTGACTTAACGTAAGTCATGAAACACTGGGATATGAGGCCATGTTTCAGTGCGGCTTACGGTTATGACTCAGTCTATGGAAAGTAATACACATGATTTTCAACTATACTTTTACATGCATCAATCTCACCCTAGTGGCATATTTATAAATCTGAGTATATTTCACGTTACTGCTAGCAATGTCCCTTTGAATTTATTAAAAAAAAGAGATCTCTGAAACTAAACATATAGTTTTGTTTGTATGCAAAATTATTCGAATTACTCGTAGATATTTCCAACATTCCATAAATGCAACTCCATAAGAATTATTTCCGTTATGTTAGCTTACTTTTTCGTGTGATATTTATTTTTTTCTTTTCCCCTGATCTTGCATGGCAAAAGACTAAATTTATATTTGGCCCTATTGAATGAGTAAGAAAAAGTCACTAACAAAATCTAATATTCTGATGAAAAATAGAGCTTACTTAATACTTTCATCCATTAGAAAACACCTTATTTTTGAATAAACTGTAAAAACATACATTAATTTAAAGTATACCGGCTTATACTTCACCGTACAGTTTTCAACTCAGTAGTTGAAATTTAATAAAAACAAAATTATTAGAAACAAATTGCGCAAACAACTATATATATATATATATATATATATATATATATATATATATATATATACTTATACAGAGATACGAATAACACTACTAAACCTGACTAATTATAGGTTAGTTGTCTTTCATAACAAATTATATGCTGGCAATTCTATCAGAGAATATTTAATTAAACATGCTGTGTAACTAAAACGATGAATTAATCAGACTACGTAAAAAGTAGTGTTTAAAATGACTGGTTTTAAATTTTTGCTTAAAACTTTTAAAAATACAGCATTACATATATTATTAAATTAGTTTTACATATTGACTTTACATCTTACCTAAAACTGAATATTAGAACGATTTTAATATATAGTGACACACTGAAATGGGCAAAATGCCATTTGAAGGGCTTCAAAGGTAAAATTTAATAATATTAATACAAACAAAAATTTATTTAAAAATATATTAAAATAGAAATGTAACAAATTTAATGAAATAATGAAAATAATTTTAAGACAAACTGTACGGTAGAGCCAAATCATTCCCAAAGATTTTATAAACTAATCGCAAAAGAGCAAAGTCTAGAAAGAGAAAGTGAGGAGTGGGAAAAGAACGTTCTGGAGGTCGTTCGATTAAAGCAGTCGGAAATGAATTAGCGATGAGAGAAGTTGGATTTGAATTAGCGACTGGAGCAGTTGATTCAAGACAATCGAATTAGGTCTCGTTTTAAATTTTCTTTGACATCATCCTGGCGGGCTAAAGAGTAATCCTTAGCCCTGCCATGGACAAAAACCGTTAGTACGAAAATTCTCAATGTAATTTAATCGCAGCAGAGTCAATACGGCCAGAACTATATCAAGCTTTCAAAATTAGAAAACAACCAGTAATTAATAATATATATTTCACGCGTAACTATGAGATCCGGGAAGAAGCAGAGGGTGAAGTATGCAGCCAACGCACTGGAGAATAGAGACTCGCCGCCAGGAAACAGGAGAGGAGAAAGAACCTTACCGAACCAGACGGGATCAGTATCCACATGCTGGTAGAAACCTGAGGCTGAAGATGACGTTTTACTTCAAAGTACTGCAAGCCCAATCCAGTCATGCTTAACTTTGCTTCTTAAAATATAAATTCGAATAAATTTGTTTAATTTAAAAAACAGTTTCAGATGCAGATTTGGCTTTACAAAAGTTCATTTAAACTTTACTAGAAATTCATCGAAAATTACTTAAATATAAAATTAAAGAAATTCATTATACTTTAAATTATAAAGGTTATGCCTAATTCCTTAATTAAGGTTAGGCGATGATAACCTTAATAGGTTTTTCGCCTGGAAAAAAATATTAAAAAAAAAAATAAAGGTTATGCAAAGAAACATATTTCACGTAGATTCTTGTAAATTATAATATAAAATAATATAGTATATTTTCTTTTCAAAAATTGATAACCTTTTGACAAATATGTGCATAGGAAAATATAATTAGTTGATATAATAAAATGATTATAACTTACAGAAATATAGGATAAGATTGTAGAGAAATTAAGATGTTAATGGAGAATAAATAAGAAGTAAAGAATAAGAGTAATTAAATATCTAATGAGAGGGAATTTAAAAGCTAAGTTAAAGATATAAAATAATTTGTAGTTTATTATCATAATATATAAAATTTTTTTCTACTGGGAAAATATTAAGGCAAAAGGAGGAAGAATGTTAGTTTAATTTTGTTATAAGTAAAATGAAGCCAAAGAGTGGCAAGTAGTTAATTTAAATTTTATTTTTATACAAGTGGTAAATTTATTATGTGTACGATATTAACATTATAAATAATTAGAACGAATAAATTATTCAACATTTACTAAAGATATTTAAGGAAAGATATTATTGTTTTGATGATGTTATTTTAGCGGTAAAGAAGCTAAGTTAATAAATAGTTAATGCCTGTGAAAGTGTGCATGCTTTTCCACCTTATAAACAAAAAATGTGAGTTTCCAATTAGCGGTCATTAGTGAAGTTTAGCTAAATGACATGCAGTTTCACAGTTTCTTAATAAAGGTTTACAAGTACCAAACACCTCAAATAGAAGACACCCCACCCCGAGTATTATGCTAGTATAGGGAAATACTCCGCTAATTGGTTTTCATACGAAATCTAGGAATTCATTCCTAGGAGATCTAGGCAGGGATGTTACAGGCATCGGTTGACTGACCGAAATTCCTCCTAGGTCATTCTACCATTGCAGGGCGACTGGTAAGTATTAGAGAAAACTAGGTATTAGGAAAGGTAGATCCTAATGCTTACCAGGTAAGTAAGAGTCTCGGAAAATTATAGGAAATTGATTATTGAAAAACGAAGGTTGATTATTAACAGGGGATATATAAGGGAGTAATAAGTAATAAAGGGGGGAACTGAATGTTGAATGTTAATAGGGGAAATAGGAAAAAGGAGTAATAGAAGTGATGAGGAATATAAATGAATAGTAAGTAAGGAGTAAAGATGTAAAAGGAGTAAAAATAAAGATAGTCCTGTAAAGATGATGAGCGAAAATGGCCCGTTGCAACACACGCACACACACACACACACACTCCAATTATGACATGGAGATGGTAAACATCATTGGCATGCTGACGATTTTATTATTATTTGGATTTTGATGCTTTTACTTCGCAAAAAGAGTATTTGAAATCTAGTGCGGATTAAAAGTATTATGAATCCTTTACAAGATCAGAAACGTTCATCCTTTTCTCATTGTATCAAATAAATGAAGAGTGAATAGTTATTAGAAGACACAAATTTAGGAATCGTTAAATATTGCATTGTATTATTATTTTAGGCAGTGAAATAATTTTAGTATTAGAGCATTAACAAGTAAGCAAATCGGAATAGCTATTGGAAGAAAATAACAAAAAAAAGTGAATTGTATAATAATAATTATAATAATTGTTTTCAGAAGTATTATTTGAGATATATGATTTCCACAAACCGTAACATTAAATGGAGGGATGTTTAAGCCAGTTGTACGAGTTGCCCGAGAAGGAAAGCGAAGAAGGTCTAGCTGTCTCCATGCTTAACGGCAAGTATCCTTTGTCTTCAGGAAGGAGTCGTAATACCACCATACGTTACGAGATTTAAAAAAAAGTTATTTTAAATTTTAAAGTTTTTATTGGTTTTAAGTGTGAGTTCATATGAAGTTGTTTATTTCTCTTTTAAATAAGTTTTCTTTAGATTATTCAATAAATAACTTCACGCGAATAGAAAAGCGACATTTGATTATCAGAACCAAGTTTAATATCACAATTCTTCAGACTGGTGAATTGTAACTGATGTCTTTAAAAAAAACTGGAAAAGTAAAAGCTCTACTATCCGCCACCCTCGAGGTCTGCATGATACAGGTTATCGAAAGAGTTAATTTAAGCGTTAACAGAGCAAGTTATGAGCGAATGGTAGGAAAACAATTAAGTTGACACATTTTTTTCAAAACAAATGTAATATCTAACGTTTTTAAAAACATTTAATTAAAGCAAATGTTAACTCATATGATTTAGAATGTTAAATCAAAAGTTCTTATTGAATTTTTTTTGATTTTATTATTTGGGTTACGACCGTTTAAATAAGTTCAGCGGCATTTATTACTCACGTAAAACATAACCTGGATATTCCGTTTACCGCCCATTTCTCACTCTTATGGCATTTTCACCTCCCTAATAGTTCCAGTTTTGAATACCACAATTAAGTTATGTTTTTGTTACTCTGACAAAAGTTGCTCCAAAAAATTTGTTTTTTCTCGCAATATTCACTATAATTAAATGTTGTTTCGTACAAAGGTTTTTCACCAAAGGTAGTATTACTTTTCCTATGCTTACAACTAGAGACGAATTACATTGACTATGTTTGTAATTAGTGAAATTGAAAGAAATCTAAGGGGTCACTGAAGTACATACTTTCGCTTGGTGTTCTAACGCTTGCTTCCATAGTTTTATTTATAAGGTAGGGTTCATTTTTTGTAGTGCATTTATCAAAAAGAGATATCGTTCTTGATATCTTGTATACTTACCTTACTTACTTCGCCTTTATAACCGTACTAAGTTTAGTTGAAGCACCTGTAAAAGCGTGGCATGGTTGTATGGAACTTCGTTCTTTTTATCATTAAACCTTCCTACCTTTGCCTCTATCTGACAATCTTAAACTCATCATATTCCCTCTCATTGCTCCACCTCTCGCTTGTTGAGAAGATTTAGTCACTCTGCCCTCTCTAGAGCTTGAGTATGTATTGGCAATTTTACAAGGACACCACCCCTTACACTCGAATGTTATACTCTCCATTCCTCAATATTCGTTTGAAGTCTTCTTGTTATAAGTTCATACTAGATAGTAGTTCGATAGCATTTATTGGCTCCCAAAAAACTACATGATGTAAAATAAAGCAGGGGCTTCATGTCAGGAATTTCAAACATTCTAAAAGAAAAGGACCCGGCAACGCTAGAATTATAGTATATACCTTTTATTATTTCATATTTCACTCTGTATAGCTGTGTATAGTTCAAGTATATTGTGAAAACCAATTTTAATGTAATATTATTTGCTAGAACTTGAGATAGGCATGGAATTCCAGACCTAATTGCAACCGCTCTGGTGTAAACACTGTCTGAATCCAAAAACTTTACATCATGCCAGGGGGTTAACGGCTGTCAAACGGATCTCGAGGCAATACATTGATTCAGTGTCACCATAAGGAAGTGATAGCGTACTTAGTTAATGTCTATGCACAAAGCGGATTTACTTTAAAATGTATTGCAAAACTAAAGGACGAAGTTAGCTATCTTTGGTAATAAATCCAGCTGGCATCATACTTGGAAGACCTAACGAAAGTTGTAAACATGTGTTTTAAAGCAATTTAAAACTTTTTTGCATATTCTGAAGATATAATATCTACAGGCTAATATTCTACACAGTTCTTAGTGAACCTCTATTTCAACTATTTTTTATATACTGCAATTGATTTTTTTTTTCGTCTTACCATAGTATACACTGTATGTGTCTGTGAGACTCCGACTAACATTAGGCCTATTTGTAGTCAGTCTATCTAAGGGGATATATGGTAGAAATCCTTATATCTCGGTAGACTATTGAACAAGAATAATCGTGATGAACGACTCAATAACCGTAAACTCATGACGCCATTTCATTTATGTAATCAAATTATAGTCAACATTATCATAAAATGGTTTCCAGTTCTGTTTTAAATTCAATTACTATTGACATGTATGGCAGCTTTAGAATTCTGCATAAGTACGCAATATGATGCGGCGCCAGACATCGTTGTGTAAAAAAATGGCAGTTGACTGAGGTAACCCCATGATAAGAGCCAAAATAGCACTGCCTTAACATCAGAAAAACAACTACGACTTGATTAAGTTTTAATGCATCAACGTACATCGTTTTAACAGTATACGCGTTTCAATGTAGAAAACGTTTTAAGTTATCATGAACATAAAATGCATTATCATAAAAAACTGTAATATGTTTTTATCAAAATTTAGTGAATTTGTGTTGAAATACATTTTAAACTTGATTGATGTAATAAGGATTTATTAAAATACAACCTAATTAAAATGTATCGAACTAAATAAATTAAGGAATAACTGAATTAAGGAATAAATTGAGGATTTAATTAAGTTGTTAAATCTTGCGGTACAGACAGCGTATTAAAAAAATATATTTTCTATACGAAATATAAGCACCCCTTACGGTAGAACGGAATGAGTACTAGACAAATCATATTTGCCACTGACATATCTAGAAAAATTATTTGGTAATGGACAAGAATAACGTAGATTAACAAGTATGTGGTATTGGTTACAAAAAAAAAAAAAAAAAAAAAAAAAAAAAATCACTTAGGCCAATGTACTCTTTATCAAAATCGTGTACTGTTTACTTCGTCCCATCCCTGTTCTCTATGTAGGGTTATGAAGAAATAATACGAATAAATCACGATACAAGAAGTAACTTCTAACATGAACCATATTGTAGGTTAGGAAACTCTGATTTAGGGTACGGATGGATAGACTAGAATTTTATCAGTTTTATTACCTAACTTTACTTAATGTGAAGTAACCTTTAGAAACGCAAACTAAACTAAACTTCCTATATATATTTGTTTAGCTCCTAAATCCCTGAGGGAATAAACCATTGTTAATGCATTCATAATGCATTAAGAACGCATTGCATTTCATTATTAATGCAAACATATGAAGCTTACGCAGGAACTTACATGACCCACCATTCCTTATCATCCTTTATATTTCTTTTGCTCTGTCTATAAGATGATAATGTATAGGTGTTTTTGTTTAGTTTAGGGGTATCGGTTTATTCAGGGTGAAATATCGATCTTGGCGTCGTATGTTGTACACATAAAACAAACCGGCTCAAAATACATGTCACATATCTACTCAACTTACACCGTGATTATCACTTGCTTAGTGTCAAAAGACATAACGGAACGATTTAAAATATGCCCTACCCTACATTACACACTTAACGAAAGGCAACAGGTAACTGTTGAGCATGATCTGCTGATGGAATATATTCATAGATTTTGAATATTGTAGCTAAAACTTCTATTGAATTCACAAGAGTGAATTCATAAATAATATTATCTATATGTAAAAGTTTGTACTTTATTCATATTAATTTTTAACTTGATAAAACTACATCAAGTTATATAATTTTGTTCAACATGATAACGGATTATTCAAATAGTTGGAACGTTTACTAAGTTAAAATTACATCAAGTAGAATTACATCTAGTAGAGTTAAATCTAGGTCAAATTTTATTTACCCAATAAAGTCTACTTCTGTTGTCGAAAGCATCAATTACATAAATGACTTTCTCCTATTTTGACTGTGAGTTTTCCACTTTAACAATAAACAAACTACTGAGACTATTTACTATATTTTTTTAATATTGGAGTGACAATATAGTATATACTTCTACCAAAATAAGTCTTTAAGAATAAATATAAAGTCATCTTTTCAGTAAAAATTTAATTCACTTTCCTTTATTTTATATTTTAGTTTATAACAACGTTTTTTACATATTATTTCTTATAATTAAGCTGTAATATGGAACAAATTTAATAAACTTTTGTCAGTAGAAACAAATGATCTTTCTAGTTCTCGGTTGGATATAAAAAAGTATCTAAATTTTTAATAAACCACAAAAAGTACCAGAAATTACAAAAAGGGAATTGTAAAATATATCACAAGGAGGCAGTAATATAAGTACGTTAATTATAAGATACGATTCTTAGCATGTATTCTCAAGGTCCCTACATATGTTTTAGACATAGCATAATAATATTAACATGATTATTTTTTTGTACTATATCACTTCTCATTATACCGAAAAACCAAGGCTTTGCTCAAGATATTTCTTATACCTTTGTAGAGCAATGGGTTTGTACAGAAAGCAATCTAACCTAACAAGATCTATAGATCTATAAACAAGATCTATAAAAAACATTTCCTACTATTCAATCGTAAACGATATTTGACAATAGTCACAAAAATGTTGACAATAGCCTATAAGGTATCGGGAGTTTAAAACCTTAAAATTTGATAGCATACAAAAAGTTAATGATATTTATTAAAACAGTTAGCAAGGTAATGTTGAAGGAATAAAAGATCCTCCTGAACCATTTACTTTAGGGAAAAATAATATACAATCATCCTATCTGCGGAAAGAGACAAGGAGTGTAATATAAAGACAATATGCGAAATAGCCTTTGTTCATGCCAAAATTAGTAACCACAGAGATATATAAACTGATTGGTGTGTTATTAGGCAGAAAACCAAAGATGAATTAATGAATTCAGCATACATTATTAGCTTATTTGATCACTGTCCATATATCTTAAACATTGTCTACATTACAAAGTGGCTTCATGTCGTTGCTTCCCCATCCGCAGGGGAATTGTTTTAGCAAATTCACTTAAATAAAATAGGTTATTCCAAAAAAAAAAAAAAAAAGCTTTAATTGCGGTAGTGAACCATGTCTCTATTGGTTGACAATGAAATGACTTCAATTTATTAAATAATGTTTCAAACTTTAAAACGAAAGCATTGCTTTGTTACAAGTAAATCCAATATTGCCCATTAAAAGGTAAGTTTTTTTTAATGAAAAAAAACTACCAAGCCTTAATTAAAGTATCAGAATAGGTTATATTTATAAAAATACAAAGGTTTTATATCAGGAATTTATTGATTACATTGCTCCAAAGCTGTGGGTAATATGTTTTACAACTCACCGTATAATACATATATTTTCTATTATATAGCCTAAACCTTATATTTTTAACGCAAACTACAGAATATAAACATGTAGCTTCTGAAATTATCTATAAAAAAATGGCGACAATCAATATTTTATAAAAGTAAATTTTCTATAGAAATGAAATTGATTGTGAGATAAAGAAAATACAGAATGAACTATGCACGTGTAAATTGTCAATAACAGATTTTATTCTTTACGTGTGTGTGAGACGGATAATGGTTTGCAAAAGCACAAGCAAGGATGAACCATTCATCTCGGTTAGGGAAATGACAAGAGCTTTATTTAATATTGAAGTCGTGACTTTAAAATATATTTGTAACATTACCTCGTGGAAAATTTATGTCGTATCATAAGTCATAAAACCCTGGGAAATGGGTCTATGTTTCAATGGATCTTACTGGTGGAACTGATTTTATGGAAAGTAATGCATATGATTTGTTATTATACTTTGGCCTCCATCAATCTTCCTTTTAAAACTATATATTTAAAAACTAAGGGTAATTCACGTGCTTGTAGTTAATGTACCTCGTGTAATACCAGTTTATTAATTTAATTCATAAATTTTTTTCCCAAAATAAAGATATTGCTTTTTTGTAGGAAAAATCATAATTATACTAATAAATAAGTCCGGGTACACATTTTCAACACTCAAAATCAGCAACTGTACAAGTCTTGGATATGTAATAATAGTATTTTGTTTTTCTTTGCATTCTTTTAAACCTTTTTCATGTCATGAATGACAATAGTCAACATGCTGACTCCTATTTAGGGAGTAGCTTAACTAATTACAAAATTGAGTAATATTAAAGAAACATAAATTTAACACAAAACTTAATTTTTTAGTTAACTTAGGTGTATTACTACGCTCTAAGTAATATAAACATAACGTTGAAGGAAAACTGAAATTTAAAGTTATTACCCTTAAGTATAACACTTTATACTTGTCAGTACATTTTCCTTGTCAAAAGAGTAGGTGAACCTTTGTTTATAAAGTCATGTCGTCAATGGGAATGTTTGATAATGCGGAGTTAAAATAATTCTTCTATACACAACTATGCATAAGCTGCTTCTTCACAACAATTTATGCGTCAACCATACTCTCGGAATCAGCACAATGATACCGTCAGAGTGAAGCCATCTTTCATATTGAAGTAAAACCTAACATACCTTAAAACCGATCTCTCTCTCTCTCCATCTCTCTCTCTCTCCATCTCTCTCTCTCTCACACACACACACACAAACGCAAACTCCCCCCCCCACACACACCCTCACACGAAAGACGCACATTGTTATTTAGGACATAAAGCCGGTCAGCAAAAGTGCTATTCAGCGGGTTTTATTATTGAAAGGAACGTATTGCTTTTACATTACACAGACTGTATTTTACATATTGCATAGATTAAAAGTCATGTGTAGTCTTTAGAACATGAGAGTTTTTGTCGTTCTTGCTTTTAATAATAAATGGAAGGTGAAGAGTTAAAACAAGAAACAAATATACAAATTCTTCAATATTGCCTTATATAGCTTTAGTAGATGTGGGAGGGAGAAAATACTCTGACAGTGAAAAACCAAGATTTTTGATATTATATGCCGTTAATTGTAGGAGCATTCTAAAAGAACTTTTGGAGAACACTTTCAAGTAATTTATAAAGTATCACATTTACAACCCAATGCAGAGGATGTCATTTGATACTCAATTACTCTAAAATTACATAGATACACATACACTGCTACGGTTAAACCTCTGCCGGGACGTAACCCCCGAACACGCGTTCAACACCCTATCAAACATGACCACAACTACGCGTTTTACGCGTAAGCTGTACATGGTAATGCATAGTACTGTTTGGCAGATACGCTCCAGTTCAACCGTTCCAGTCAAAACATGATCCCACCTTACTTACCAAATATAGTGTGTCGAGCGTGATATGCCAGTGGATAAATCCCTGGACTTTATTTAAAAACGAACATCAATGTTAATTTTTTTCATATATATTATGAATTCATTATTAATTTGTGTTTAGTTGTAAATTCGTATGCTACTTTGCTATTGCAAGAATACTCCTTAAACATCTTGTTTCTAGCTTGTTTGCATTATTTTCTACTACACTTGAGGGTTGAATAGTTTCAGGAATTTTATTTAGTTTAATTTAAATAACTTTAAAAACTATTTTGTTCTAACTTGATTTAAATAAATTGAAATTTATAGAAAAAAAAAATATTTCCTATATATGTTACAAACATTAATTTAATTTGACTGAATGTTTGTTTTTATTTTTTATAATTTTATATGTTTAGTCTAGCAGTTATTTCACATGATATAAACTTGAATGGTTCATAAAGTTCATAAATATTCATGTTATTTTTGCATAAAATGTATCAATTATAATGTTAACACTAATATTTAAAATTCTCGAACATTTGTAGTCATTTGAGATCTTATTGATTTGTCGACTTTAAATTATACACATAAAATTATAGATTTTAATACAACTTCAAAATAATTTATAGAAGTTTCTTTCATTATTTGATGTCCAAAAACTATTTCTTCAGGTCAAATGCGACTTTACTTCCTAATGACTTCATTTTATTTATATTCGTGCGCCCAAACGTAAATCTGAAGCGTTTCAAAGCCACGTATATATGATTTTCATCTTACAGTGCTTCATTACTGGTAGTTAATTATATCTTATATGGATATAAATTAATTTATATAAACTCAAGTAATTAACCGTTTATTATTGATGTTCTATCTGTATTTCTTATTCTATTACTTTGATTGAATTTAAATAAAATATCATACAAATGTCTTTAAATATTTCTTGTCTCAATTAGTTTTTGAGATAAGATTTTTCACCTATGTCCATTTTTCATATTTTTTTTGGTAAATATAGGCAATTATCTATCTTTCATAATTTAATCCTGTGTAGGTCAAATTATGTCTCAATGTTTTTTTTAAATTTTTTAATAATAACTCTTTTGTGTTATAAGTCAAATGCACTTATATTTAACTTTGTTTTTCATTTTATGCAAAATCCCTACACCAATGTGGGTAATCAGATAGTAGTTTGCATTTGATACAAGTTTACGACGAATGCATTTATTTCTTACTATTCCTTTACATAATATATCTCTAAGAGAATAGAATAGTATTATAAAATACATCTTTAAGTTTTTGGAGTAGAACTATATTGGAGTACAATGCATCTATATTGTATGTGTTTGTGAGTCTCCGACTAACATTTTATATAGTCTGTCTAACTAAGTGTATGTGTACCATAGACATCCTTATGGCCTAATTCAGAAGAGAATTAAACGGCAATAATTCAGATACACGACTCTAGAACGTAAACACGTGACACCTTTCCACTCATGACGTCATCATATATTGCATAGATAAAAAATAAAATTCAACAAGTTCTGATTTATTTGACGTTTCCCGAATTGATTGGAAAATTAAAATCCCGCATTCAGACCCAATGTGACGAGGCACCAGATATTTTATGTATTAATCCATTGGAGTTGACTCTGGTAACCACACGATAAAGCTGAACTCGAAAAACCACTGCCTTAACGTTCAATTGCAATAACGCAACCACTTTCTTAACTACCATATTTAGTTTTAATACGTAAACCTACAAAACAAATGAAAATGCATACTCATGAAAATAATATATTAGGATTTTATCATAATTCACTGAGCATTTGTTAAAATACAATCGATTCTTGATGGAAATAATGTTGAATTAGGAAACTATCACCTAACTAGAATTAATTAATATAAAAAAGGCGATGAAATAAAACGGAACCTTCATGTAATAAGAATGAATTATAAATCTGGTACAGTCTATCTTGAGTTAAGAGATGTAATTATTATAACTATAAAAAATGCATGATTATTCCCTTGCAATCATTAAGTCTGAAAATGGTGAAATAGTAGTTATTGTTTCAATAAAATTTTAATGCATACCCTTTATTAAATCCCTTCTATTAGCTCACACTCTTCTGATATATATTTTGTAGATATTTTCAATCGTTAATAAAATAAGTTTTTATTCATCCAAAATATTTCATATACATATTTTCAACTTATTGCGTATGGCAATTATGGTTATTACAGTTTTTTTTCAAATGTAAATTATAAATTATAATTGGAGGGTGGCTCTGTTCGTAACTGAGAATCTTCATGTTCGAAGTATAGTGTGCTTTGGAACTGTGCCAACATTCCAATAGCTAGAACTTTGTTTCTCAAAGATGTATACAAATATTTTTCCCATCTGGTGGCTGTCAAAACCTCCTGTGTATAACCTTAAATGTATTGCTTGCAATGATTATTAGACAATGTCATAAATAGTAAACTGGGGTTAAAAATTCATGAAAAGAAAAAATGAAAGAAATAAACAACTATACAAATTTTCGTTGTTGACTTAGTAGGAATTTACTCTATTTTTTTTTTATTACTTGTTTTATAATTCATGTTATTAAAATGTTTTTATAACTGTCCACTATTGATTTAATTATGAGCTTCCAGCTTCCTGAATCTAATTCACTATTTATGACCATCGGACCATGACAAGCTGAGACTTCTGTTAGTGAGTTGTTTAACTTTAAAAGTTAACATTGTTACTTAGAATTAAACGAAAAATACATACATTCCACGGCGAAAGTACTTTTTTATCGAGAGATATATCAGTCAAATTTAAATCTATATTATATGTTCTAAATCTCAGTCACGGCTTTAACCCACTAGCCAGGCATGATTTTAATTTTGATCATTTCACCTCAAAACTAAATTCAGATGGCCTTCTTGTCCAATTTACCAGTACCGTAACTTTCTACGCCTCTACCCACTATTTAATTTTAATTGTATTACGTTATTTACAGGTCTAAAGTCATATATTTATGTTGTTTAGTGTTATTTTACTTAATTATTTTTATTTGTTCAACACTTATCTCTCTTTGAATATACATATATATATATATATATTATAACATTTATAATTATTTCTACATCAATTTTGTATAATGCCACCATATTTCTTTTATTAATTTCTCAAGATATAATTATTAAAAATAACTTACAAACACAAGCGAGTTTATACATATCGAGATTTAGGCTGTATTTATCTCTGACCAATGATTTGGACAATTACACCTAGAGTTCTACATCATTCAACATCACTGTACAATAAAAGCCTAATTTATTTAAAATAAAAATACAAATAGGTTGAAAATAATATTTTTTTCTAAATTGTACTATTTGACCGTCTCAGAACATAGGTGAGCATACCATGTATTAGGCCTAGAATGATATGAATAAAATCACCTACAATTAAGTTTACAATAACCTACTAGAAAATAAACAAAAATATAAAATGCAAGTAGCACCATTCCTTATATAGAAAATATTGGTCACGCTATTTCGTTTAACTATTAGCTTACAGTCTCAACTCAGCTATTGATCCTACAACAATGAGCTGAACATATGTTGTTAGTTTTCTATAGCTAGGTTCATAAGGTGAAAATATCTGAAATTTTTGTATTTGATAAAACAATTACTTCTGAAAATAGATAAAAATAGGACATAGAACTTTACCATTTTTCATTACAGTTTATCAACCAATAGGAGAAAATGTGAATAATTACATTTAATGACGGGAATCAAATATACAGAAACTGTACAAATTGGTAGAAAGAGAAATCGAAAGAATAATGATTCTGACTGTAAGATATTAGAAAGTTGCATACAATTGTTTACTGTCATTATTAATGGGGTAACGGATAACAATCCTGTAGGATATATACCAGTAATAAGTAACGCCATGAAAATAAGGAAACAATAACAAAGATAAATTAAAACCTAAATTGACTCGAGCAATTTCCCAAGTACATTTCATTAATATAATCAATCTATTTCAGTAAGTATAATTGTGTAAAATTGTTTCTAAATACGTGATAAACTTTAAATACCTTCAGAATTAACATATTGGACCGATAAAATATCTCACCAGGATTATGGTAATGAGTTCTAACATCTGGCGTTGTTGCGTCGAATTGAATTTTAAAAACCTCCACAGCTCCTGCAGAAAAAAAATATTCACGGAAATATTCACTCTTTAGAACTTTCTGCATTAAAACACAATCACCTCAAGAACATTTTTATTTTTATTTGCATATACTTCATAATAATAGCTTACATTGTAATGTAGTCTATTAGCTGAAGAATATGTCAATCTAAGAAGTTTTTGTGTCTTTTTTAGAGGTCATGTCCAAAACAAGAATGGGTTAATTACTACTTAAATTTCCACATAAAACACCTTTTTCGTACTATATTTACTTTATTTGAAATATTTTAATATTGTTTTTATTATGAGAAATCCAATTTTTTTAGGAAATGTCTTTGCTAAAGAGAATACTATAGGTATTGTTAAGAGGTGTTTTTATTTTATATTGACAATTGAATTGCCACTTTGTAGAAAAAATTAAAAAACCAAATCGACAACAGTTTGTCTAGCAAAATAATATAGAGTACTAATGTACATTAAGATCTACAGAGGTAGTTTCGAAAAATGTTTCATGATAGATGGCAATAGTGTTAGCCCTAGAAGGTTGACATTCCCAGAGGGTCAGAAATATGTCTTGCAATAGGTCCGGCAATAGATTCAAACCTACAGAAACGGGATCTCTACGAGCTACTCATACTTGCATGTATTCGAAAATTTAATTTTTAGTCTCGACTGATATTAAAATGTAAATAGCCTATTCGAAGTAAAAATCAAAGCTTTGATTATAAATTATTAAATATTCTTATATTTTAATAACCTTAGTTATTTTTAATTAATATACAGGAAAACATATTATACACACACACACACACACACACACATATATATATATATATATATATATATATATATATATAATAATTAATTAAAAATATTTCAAAAACAAGAATAATTTTAAGGAATCTATTTATTCAAAGCTTTTCGCCAATAAATTAGATTAGATAATTATTTTCCTGAGGATGCTGGTACTATTTTATCGGCGAAACGCTTTGAATAAATATATTCATTAAAAGTATTTTTGTTTTAAAATATTTTAAATTTATTAACTATATTACAAGAAAACATATCACCATATTTAATATATATATATATATATATATATGTAACATTATACATATTTTTATAAGTTATAGATATTATATATTAATATATATAATTACATATGTAATTTCCTTTTTTTTCAAAGTGACATACAAATTGATATTTCTAGGGTCCATGATCGAAGAGATCTGCTGCTAATATGACGTGGTAATCAGTTTCTATTTGTGATTTGGCCTTTATATTAGGAAAGAACATCAGCAAATAAGATTGGATCTTTCTATCAGTAATACCTACAAATAAAAGTATTTCATTCCGTCATGAAAGTAAATTCATTATCACAGCCCTGCAGAATTTTATTCAACAAAATTAAAAAGGAGAGACATAAAATACAATATTTTTAATCTAATTTTTAAACTAGAATTGTTATGGATTTATAAAATAATATTTAAAACAATATTTACGTTTATTCCCTACACTAAAAACAGTATTTAATTTTAATGGAAAATTTTTCATAAACTTGTGTTCCTTTAGTTTTAAGCTAACACAATCTATTACAGCCTATAATATGAGATAAATTTTATATTATGCCATTGTAATACTGACATATTGCTTTAGCACTAATAAAATTATTCTATTTACCTACATACATCTTTATATTTGTATGAGTTTACTTGAACAATGTCTCTCCAGAAACGAAAATAACTGGCGGAAGTCATAAAGTTTCACAGTCTTTCTGATTGAATCCCGTAAATATCTCTGACTGATTCCTAAATATTTAATTTGGTCTTTGTTATGAGTGAATGATGTTTCTTGAATTCATTCACTCATCTTCTGCTTTCTGCCCATGGAAAGTTTCATCAACCTCCCCCATTTTAAATTACATTATTAATTTAGTAGGCTCAAAGGTCTTTGGCTTAGCATCTTCAAATTTGACTCCCAGATTTATTTTCAGACTAGTTTTGTCGTTTTTATTGTACGGTATTCGGTATCTGTAAATTTTATATTACCTAGTTTAAGATTCCATTTACTAATTTACCAATTTTATTTAGGAAACGTGTAATAATCAGGGCTTCAAATGATCTCTTGCTTAAAATCCAATAAATATTTTCTCACCAGCTCTCCTGCCGTTATCTCTTTCTTACCATCATCATTAGATCCATAATCTTTGTTCTTGCCAAGACACTACAATCATTTCCCTTATATAACTCACTTCCATATAAAATTAGATACTCTTGAGTGTATTTTTCCATTACTTATATCTTGGAGTTATGAAAATATGCCATTCATAAAATATTTCTTGGCAAAAATTGATATTTTAAAATCAAAGTCATTTTTGTTTTGAAAAAATACAGTTGAATCATCGGTTATTCAAGAAGATTTGGTGATATTATTCATAGAAATTACAGTTACACCGTATAATTGTATGAAGAAAAACAAGAATATTTAAATGCTGCTGAAATATTCCTCGCCGAAATATTAAATACCGAAGATTGGTGTTGTGGTGTCACCTTATGGTTTTGAGTTAGTTCGGTATACAGATGGGCATTATTCTAACATTTAATATTTTTTTCATTTAAGCGTCACCATATTTAAGCTCCTTGTATCTTCTGGCAGCAGTAACACTCTCTTAACCACCAGGTAACAACATATATCGCAGACCAATAAAATAACAAATTGAATACGTTGCGTGAATCTGTTTTTTGAAATTTATTCCACGAAATATTACCGTTATTTAACTCCAGCCTAAAGCAGCAGCTGTGGAGTTACTGTCTCGATGATTCCGCTTTAGTTAAACCTTTTTAATCTTAAAAGAAACTATTTTAATAAATGGGAATATTTACATCTTATTAAAAATTGGTTTCATTTGGCTATGTTTAATTTGGGAGATAGAAATAATTTTCTACATGTCCTTTCTAGTGAACATAGCAATAACGTAAGTATGACATAGTACCCACATACATACACTGCATGAAACTGTGAAAAAATATGTTATAGATAAGGAATGGGAAATATTTTTTTTTCTATTTAAATAGTTTAGTTTTATAGTTAGTATTACTAAATAATTTTGAGCTAAAACCCCTTTGAATCTATCTCTGACCGTGTATTCATAATTGAGAACTAGTATATGGTAGCTACATTATTGAGCTTAAGACCTAACACAATTGAGTACGTTCATATTTGATGTATTCCCAAACCATGTGAAATAAAATGTAATAGTATTTTACGTTTAGTCCAGCCAACATAAAGTTATAGAGGGAAATGTTTGCAACACAAATTTTGACTTCCTAGCTTTGTCTTGTGTAGTTAGAACGTAAACATATCATAAGTTCCAGCCCGTAACCTTTCAACCATGGCTTTGAAAATTTGATTTTAGGGATTTTTGCTTAGATTTCGGAAACTATGAGGAGCTAGATATATGGAAATACTATATATCCTAAAATAATTGGAATTTTAGGTTGCCTCAACGATATCAGTGAAAAACAACTAAAGCATAGATCGTTTAGTATTCGGGTGGTAATCCTTAGTGCAATAAGTGATGCTACTTCCAAATATGGCCTAAAAATGTTTAAAAAAAAGTATTTGGATTTAAGAAGTTTGTGACGCTTATTTTTAAATGTTAGTTCTCGATTTGAAAAAAACATTTAATTCTTCATAATGATTCTTAGTCACTAATACCTTTTCAATAGTCCATTATTATTTTAGGTTAAATATTACAGGAAATTACACTTTTATTTAATATAAAGTAATGCCTATAATGATTGTATGTGTACATAGTCTGTCTGTAAACGATAACTTCAATTTATATTAGTCTACGTTTCACATGCAGATCCCATTAGCACTCATTTTCTTAAACATTTTGCTACATTAATTTAATAAAAGAACCTTCCCGTTATGAACATTACGTATTATTATATAACTGTATTATGTATAGTTAAGTATTGTACATCACGAAATAGGTGTAAGTGTGGGATGGAGGAAACTTTCTGACACGTGTTGTGTGAGTGTGATATTGGGTGGGTGCATAGTGACAGAGTTAGTGCAGATGTGGAGGAGAAGCCTTTCCGGAGAGAATGAGACCTTACGAGTGGAACAGGCGTGAGCACGGGATGTTCGTTTGTGGAATTTGTGATTAGTGAAAAAAGTCATAGCTGTGTCAGCTATAAGGATTAGCTTGAGCCCACGAGGGTGTGAAAGGTTCAGAACTTGAAATGGGGAGCCTCGTCCTACTAAGTATGTAAATCACGGTAAGTCCACAAGCGGTGCTATATGGCGGCGCAGCCTATATTGCCTATAGGTAGAGTAGCAACGGGGCTGTTACATTTCTAGGCCTGGGGTGTAATAGCCAAAAGTATTACCACGGGTCATACAGCCCATGGTGGTCCTGTCCTCCTGGTATCGGCGTTGAGGAAAGGTTTTATGGAAAATGTGATTGCATATGCTATGGTAGGCTCTCATAGGATCTATATTAGTAGATTATTCGGAGAGGAGGTTAGGAGGCGAGTCAAGTACTCCTCACCCACATTTTTCCTATGTATATCTTCTTGTCCCACTATCCTTCTTCTTCTTTGATATCCAAAACTCTACTACCCCTCTCATTGTACTGGAAGTGGTTATGTGAGAGGGTATGAGCAATCTGTAGCGTCCCTGAACAACTAGAGCGGCGAGACGGCCCCTGTATTGGAAGTGTTAACCTGTAACACTTTCTGGTGAAATGTGACCCATACAACCTAAAGTGCAGTTGTTGTGGCGTGATTTGTAGTAGTTCAGACTCCAGACTCTCATTTACATGTAACGAAAGAGCCTTATCACCGAACAACTGTCAATAGAAAAAGGGTTATCGTTGTAAATGATTTAAACATATTTTTAATGAGGTATATCGTTATGTTATGAATGCTTTCCTTGAATACTATTAGCGTTCGTTTATTCTTTTATACATTCCACGTTCATTTTTTCACTTATTTTTGTATTATATTTTCGTTTTTTACAAGATGTTCAATTCTGCTTCTGTAATTATTACATTACCTTAAACTAAACAAAAACATTGTATCAGATATTAATCTTCAATAGCAGTAATAGGACAGGAATCCTCTACTTATTTTGAAGTTAAACGTTACTAGTTTGTAATATATTTGAGTTTTTTTTTAATAAAACAAGTGTTTGCCCCCTTTCTTGCCTGCCTCCTCCTTACATACCATACATTCATTCGGCTTCCAGCAAGCTAGAATGCATTTGCTATCCACCTAAACTTAAAACTATCTTTAACTAAACATCACCAACGTGCAGTCGTATAGCTTCCATATACGTTTATATTAGTCTAATGGAGATTTACCTTCATCTGGTGATACAATTTAAAGGTCATCTCGTAAACGATTTTAAAAGGAGACATATCTCCATGTTTATGTAAAGATAAACATCCTTTTGGAATCCCTAGTTCAAAGAGGCCCCATTACTTTCTTTTAGTGACGTCATAACAACGACCTTATTATTTACAGGATTTTTTTTTTTTTATTCTTCGATTTTGGTCGAACAGCTTATAAGAACATTTTTATCCAGTTTGCAATCTTAAAACTATTCCTAGAAGCGACAAATCTATGATCTAATAATTACACTATTATTAAAAGATATTCACTGCATCATTTACGGATGAAAATTAAGACGACATCGTTTTTAACTTTGCACCGAAAACACTCTACTAAATGAATGATAGGTGAATTTCCCATTTTGTTATTATTTTCTGTTTTAGTAGAAACTTTCTTTTATCATAATTAAAAACTACCTCATAGATACTCAATAACGTTACCGAAAGATAGAAATTTATACCCAACATTTTTTTTATCGAGTTTGAATTCCGACTTTGCGGTTTACATAGACCAACATAGTAATACAATATACATTGTAGTTTCGGTACTTATACATATATCATTGTGTGCCGGTCAGTATTTATTATTGCAAAATATTTTTTTAAATAATAATTGGAGAAAAGGAATCGAATAATATTTATGTTTACTCAATACTAACTTACCTCTATGTATGTTCAAATATGCATTTAATTGTAGTGCAATTGCTAAAACTCTTAATACCTAATGTGTATTACTATGTTCATATGTATTTAAAGTACGAAACACTGAAAGTTAGTGCTGAAGGAAATAAACTTAGTTTTAGCACAGCATTCAAGTTATCGTGACTTATATCACCAATGTACATTACTTTTTCTTTGTTTATCGTTTCGGTTTTGTAAGAGTTACGGCTTAAGACACTTGTATCCGGACGAAACTAACGTGAATGAATAGGAATCGAATATAATATTTTCCTCAAGACTGAAATTAATATTATAGTTGTTCAACATTATATATAATTTGTTATTATAGTGGTTCTGGGTGAGATCTAGTTCATTTTATATTGGATTTACATTCAGTCTGTGGATAAACATTCTTTTTCAAAATAGTATAATTCTTGAGAGACAAACCGTGAATGATTAATTTTGGATGTTCTGCCAAAACATTCTACGTTTAAGACAGTTAGCCTACACCAAGAATAATGGACGATGAGACGGAATTCGATCTGTAATGCGAAAGGGCTGGGAATTGTCTCCTAAATAAATCTATGAGTTATGTAAATGTACTATGCGCGCAGCTTAGTGTCAGGACTAGCTATGTTCGTCGGTATTTGTGGTTGTTGTGTTTGGAAAATTCATTCAATCATGTGTTTTACAATATCTTTACCTAATTTCATCATAGAAATATTTATCGAAAGGTACATAGGAACTATTTTCATGCTCAAATATCAAGCTTTTTAGTATTTAATTATTATTTTTATACTACCAAGTTAAAGCTGATTGTTTCTCTTACACGAGAATATATGAAATATCTGTACTGGTAACAAACCTCTCACAGGGTTAGAATATGACATTTTGAGTATGTCGTCCCCTTCCCATCAAGTCCCTTTCGTTCTCGTCATATAGATGTTTGCTTTTTCTACAGGTGTTGTACCTATGAACCGGGGATTATATTTTACGACACTGGGTCTAAATAACGTTATTAGGATATAGGTTTTTGGATTCCACTCTTATCGTCCGTTATTGCCTCTTTATACTTGATAGAATTATTCTATCACAAGTCTTGTTTTTTTAATTTCAGTTTTATTCTAACTTGTTTTGAAAATTCATGACAAGACTTTAATTTCATTCATAACCTTCCGGAAGTAAAATTGACGGAATTAAAAATTCTTATATATTTACTAACAATCTCATTCATTAAATTCTACATTCATAATACCTTTAACATTGTCATTACTATTTAACATACTATTTATATTTCAGAAAATTATATGTATTTGCTTGGCCTTATAGATATAATAAACGAACGTAGAAGAGAATCCCCATGAACAGCTTCGCTGATCTCAGGTTGACCACATCCAGTAACTCGTTACTAACAGTGGGATATCTCCTCATTTCTTTAACTTGAGATACAAAGAGGTATTCTTACAAATACAAATACTAACTTTCTTGAGATAAGGTTAAATTTCTAGTTGGATACAAAACTACAGGAATACGCGTCCCCTTAGATACCTATTTTCGAGTAAGGAGAACATTTTGATTCAAACGTGTGAATATTTACGTAAAACCTTTTACTTTCCTCAACAACTCTAAAAGGAATTCAATCCCAAACGGCAACGCCAGATGTTAGAACTCATTACAAGCTCCCTAATTTATATATTATTTACCTATTGATATTAAGCTGTTTTATAATTATTTATTTCATGATGCTGTTAAATACAATTCTTTAACTTATATGTTCTTTTTTTTAAGAAGATGTACTAACTCCTTAACTATAAAAGAATATTACAAATATACACTATTATTTATATTAAATATACACACTATTTGTATACAACAAAATAATAATAATTTTTTAAATATTACCAAATTGCAGATATATTATTTTATGCCTTTTATGAAACTTCAAGCTTTATCTTAAAACATACAAATTTTGTCTTGGTAACCTACATAGCGTTATTGCGCGCTATAACTTTACGGAGTTCCACGCATGTCTTGTTTTCATTAATTACAGTACCGTAACCAAACCTTTGATCCTACCATTGTATCCCATTTGAAAATGCACACATTTCATTACTGTTTGATGAATAAAGTTACTGAAAACAACTATGTCGGTTCCTTGTCTTCATGAATGGTACCTGTTGTTTTACCTGAATTTCCTTGTAACGGAAAATTATACCAGCCCTGTGTGTGAAACGTACCAGGGCAGGACCTGTATTTTTACACATAGATGCTTAAAAATACAGATACACGCGCGAGCACCGACGCATTGACTTGCCTACTTTGTGCCGTTGGTTTCTTCATCAGTTACATACTATTTCATGTACACTATGAGTACCATGTTTTTCCTCCGAATTATATGTCAAACACTATGTAATTATTTCATACATACATATTACTTAGGAACAATATTCACAATATTATTTTTACTGATAATAAATAGTAATGTTATAAATTATGATAATTATTAGTAATAACATTTTTTGTGATATTAACTGATTATTAGCCGGTGATATAATTATTTCGTGTTTATCCGCTATTTAAAAAGAATTAATGAGAATAATTCATAAATATATTGAAAATTATTTAAATATTAGAGTTTAAAAAATGTTACTTTCTTATATCAAGCTAATGTTTGGCTTAAAAAAGTGTTCTCGGCTTATGAGAGATAAGGTTAAATTTCTAGTTGGATACAAAACTACAGGAATACGCGTCCCCTTAGATACCTATTTTCGAGTAAGGAGAACATTTTGATTCAAACGTGTGAATATTTACGTAAAACCTTTTACTTTCCTCAACAACTCTAAAGGGAATTCAATCCCAAACGGCAACGCCAGATGTTAGAACTCATTATAAGCTCCCTAATTTATATATTATTTACCTATTGATATTAAGTTGTTTTATAATTATCTATTTCATGATGTTGTTAAATACAATTCTTTAACTTATATGTTCTTTTTTTTAAGAAGATGTACTAACTCCTTAACTATAAAAGAATATTACAAATATACACTATTAGTACTATGTAATTATTTCATACATACATATTACTTAGGAACAATATTCACAATATTATTATTAATGATAATAAATAGTAATGTTATAAATTATGATAATTATTAGTAATAACATTTTTTGTGATATTAACTGATTATTAGCGGGTGATATAATTATTTCGTGTTTATCCGCTATTTAAAAAGAATTAATGAGAATAATTCATAAATATATTGAAAATTATTTAAATATTAGAGTTTAAAAAATGTTACTTTCCTAGATCAAGCTAATGTTTGGCTTAAAGAAGTGTTCTCAGTGACAGGTAGCCACATACGCCACCGGCAGCGTCTCTGTGATGGTCTCCTATTCCACTGGAGCTCTAACGAGTATAGATGGAGAATGAAGGAACATGTTCCTAGCAAAAACAAAACAATTGTGCTCTACATTTTAAGTCTACATTACAATTTAACTAATCAGCCCATTTTAGTAGATTATCCGTTATGTATTTGAAACTTTACCTAGTTACAGTGGAGTTTTATTTCTGTTTCGTAATTAATATGATTTTATTATTATTTAATATACTTATATTATATGACGATTATTTATTTTTAGAAACTATGGTTGAAGCTCAGGTATTTATTTTACGCTTGTGATTCTGCATGAAGCACCGTATGTTTCTTGGTTATATTTCAAAAAATGTTTATAAAAACAATACGCTGTTTTCATTTTCTTATCATGTTAAAGCTAGGAGAATATACCTATTGTAATCTAGCCTAACCTAAGCTGTGCAATAAGAAAACACTTCCTTCCTCATCGTTCAATACCTATCTAACAACTGATCGCTATCAACAAAAATAATAACAATATAATATATAGCAGTCGGTATTTTTAGCTTGAAAAATTGAAAGTATATAGGAAGTCAAGTGGATCTAAGTAACTAAAAACAAATAGATATGTAATATTATTGGAAGGAAAGACAAATCGTGTACATTGAGTAAAACATTACCTTCAATTTTCTCAAGAATGAAACAAGGAGCCTAATAAAATAGAAGATGCAAAATAGTTTTCATTGTATCAAAAATAAGAAGTCAGAGAGAAGTAGAAGTGGATGGATTTGTTTTTGGGCGGGAAACCAGGGATGAATAAATTAATTTAACTTATATTATTATCTCATTACAACGATGCAAATAAAATTTCAGTATTGAATCCCGAACATTGTCTATATTAGTTAGTGACTTCCTCTCGTAGACACTTTCCTATTCCGAAGAGATCAGTTACAGTAAATACATCCCAAAACAATAGTTTATTCTTTATATTAGAACAGTGTTATTTGCCATAGTACTATACCTTATACATGGATTTATTAAATGTCTTCAATCATTAAGGTGGAGATAGTGCTTTGGTATAAAAGAATATAATGGTGTTCATTAAATAAAAAACAATTTTACAATTTAAAAACTAGCAGACGTTATATTTAGACTACATTATTTTTAAACTTATATAAATGTTCAAATTTATTACATCCAGTCTGTTGCAGTAGATTGTTTGGCTTTTAAACGTGACGCCAGATTTGTTCTAAAGCTGTGTCGAAATATTAGGTTTTTAAATCATATTACAAATTTTGTTGATACATCTTAATGATAGATGCATTAAATTTCAATTCTGTCAGAGTACAATTCAAACTGACTACCTCGCCTTGATATACTTCAATTTGAATAACATAGCCTAAGGAATATTTTTTTGAAGCAAACTATAAAACATACAGTTTTTATAATTGGCTGAAAAAAATCAAGTATCTCTTACCGCTACACATCCGTTTGCAGAATGGAATCACTATAACCAAGTAGAATAATGCGTAGTATGTCTAAAACACAGCTCGAACGATTGCGGCATTGAAAACAGGTTCCTACAATATTCGCCTTTAATGATCTTTTGAATAGGAGCAGGGAAGCCGGCAATTTCAAATCAATAAATTTTTATTATATTTTTATTCTTTAACATTTTCGGCAAAATGACTTGACGGAATTGTATTTTGTCTGTAAAACGTTTACTACAAATCAAAGATATAAGAAGCCTGTGTAATTTGCTCTTGCGAAATGTTTATTTACTTCTCAAATTTGAAACCGTAAAGTCTAAGATGGAAACAAATACAGATCTGTGGTTTAATTAAGAAAATATTTCTCAAGGAAAATGGTATATTGTATACGTTTTTAAAAGAAAAACCGTCATAGGTTTGTCATAAAATATCATGACCTAAAAAGTCATAATTCAAGCAAAGTGAAACGTAAACCTTAGTGATAAGAATTCCTCATTTGAATTTAGTATTTAATTATCTTCCTTTTTTTCTATTGTACGCGTAATTTTCTACTTCTATTAATACCATTACAACCTACTATAACAGATTTACTACAATGTTTATCTTCAAATTCTCATATATGATAATTTTTACAACCCGCCTATTTTTATAAACTGTATTTAATGAATAATATCCAAAAAGTAAGCTCGTCAAAAAATATATTCTATGTATGATAAGGAAATTATTTTTAGAGAATACGTTTGTTTAGATATTATGTTATCCATATTGCTTTCTTTCAGTGACTTTTCGATTTATCCAATACAAGATTTGTAAAAACTAATAAATTTTATTTTAACGCCAATTCTCATTTTTATATTCTACATTTTGGTACCTTTATTAAAAGGAAATACATTTTATGGTAGTTATAAAAAGGAAATTAAATAGATCTCCAGCAAGACACATTCTAGCTGCAAGAGTAAACGTTTTAGGACAAATATGTATTCTTATTTTAACGAAAATATTTGATGCTCATAAATAAATGGAGTAATTATTTGTTATTTTTTCCAAATCAAACTAATCATAAACATATAAATTTTGATACCCGTGAATAAAAAGGGATTATAAACATTGTGTTAATGTGTAGTGTGTATGTATGTATATATATATATATATATATATATATATATATATATATATGTGTGTGTGTGTGTGTGTGTTTGTGTAGTACACAGATCAAACCCAGGTGAGTTTGTAAGGTAGTAATCGTTTTTAGGCTAATATTTTTAAGAGAAGTACGAAAAAAACATATCAATATTTTCTGATTTCCTTAAAACTACATGTGTTTCTTATTCACTCTAACTTTCGAAACTGTAAAATGCATTACAGTTTGTTCTATAAAAAACACTTTTAAATGAAGTGTTTGGATGTACATGTGTATAAATAGTAAATCCAATTCATCTCGTTGAATGAAATCTGTTACACTACTAAGCTGCAAGGAACATGTACCCACATCTCCGTGTACTTTTACGTATGCATCTACAATAATTTTTTATTAGGTAATTTTACATAAACTATATGTTTTCAAGGCACGACAAGGATATTGCATAAAATTCGTGTCACTTCCTCAACTAATATGAATAATTCTGCGTTTTTCCTGTTCTTGGCTACTCTACACACAGGCACGTTAAACAGGTCACTTTATTTTAAACAGAATTGTCTATAAATTAAACAGTATTTTCTCTTTATGAGTCGATTTAATCTTATGAAAGTTCTACTCTTCATCAAAAGCATGTGGAAATATAATTTAAAGGTGTCTTTCAAATTCAATTTATCAGGATCCATGATTGAAACGGTCCGTTCCTTATATGGCGATATAATCTCTTTAGATTTATGCTTAGTAATATTGCTGTTATATAATGAAGAATATCGCCTGTTACAATTTTATCTCTTTATCAATAATAATTACACAGTGTAGTATCATGTCCTGTACTAAGGTACGGGACTGTAGAAATGCATTCTCATTTAATGTCAGTAGGCGAAAGGGGCTTTATCTTGACCTAGTGAAGTAGATTATAAAGGTCTGATTATTTTATATTATTCCTCAAAATTTTATTTTAACAATTTTTGGTAATTTTACAAATTGTCTTTACACCAACCTTTACCTATATATCGAGAAATTCTTAAAAACGTATGGAAAATATCATAGCTCCTCTCAGATTTTTTTTCAAAAGTTGCAATGGAATATGTCGATATAAACAGAAAAAAACTACTTACTTTATATATTAGTATGTGTTTATATTAGTACCAAACATTGATGTAATTTTGTAACATTACAAGTAAACTTGAATACGTCCTCTCCAATGTACCGCCACCTTCCAGTCTTCAAATTTCACAAGCTCTGAAGGTTTCATTAAGGTGTCTTAGGGCGTCTTAGACAAGCCGCCTTAAGGTGTCTTATTCTTTTTAGAAATAATACTGTCGTTGTAGCATTCAGACGCACATTTATTTTAATATTGATACTAGATTGCCTCACGAAGTAAATATTGCTTTTTCATTGCTTTTCCACTTTTAAATATACGTTTTTTCACTTGTATATTTATATATATATATATATATATATATATATATATATATATATATATATATATATATGCTGATACGTATTCCTTCACAGATGGAAAAATAAGATGAATAGTCGTTATCTAAAGTAGAGTTCATTATACAAGACCAAACCGGCAGCAAGATTACTTTATTGTATAATAAATTGTCTAAAATAAAGTCAGCTTCAAAAAGACGTTAGATTTTAAAAACATATGTTTTAAGTTTCAAATTATGAATTGTGATCTGCCAGTATAAATATTTTCGTTCATTAGTTTACCAAAGCAATATAAATTAAATCAGAAATATACAATATAAACTTTATGCTTCGATTTTTCCAATTTTTCACGAACCTTATACAGAGATTGGAGAGCAATACAAAATTATATGTAAATTATTTAAAGTAGTAGAATAAGATTAAGAGCCTATTGAATATTAATATTATTGAAAATTTACATAAAAAAGTAAGGAATCCTTTCCTAACATTATATTGTAATTATTTCTGATATAACCTAATTAAATTATATTAAGAACCTGTAATTTGTGTCATTTCAGTGCAATCCAGAGAATAAATATTACAAATAATCAAGCCTTTCTTATCAGTGATAAGTGGTGTTCAAAACCTAATCATATTTATTAAAATCACCTTTATTAAAAATAATGGAATAAATAAATCATCCAATTTACAAGTTATTAGGTAATAATTAAATTCAAATTCAGAAAACCGTACATGATAAGCAAGAAAAAGTGCCAGTATATATATTAATGTATATATACAGGGTATGACGTGAGAGTACGGAGGACGAGATACTAAGAAAAGACGATGGTAGGACCTATTTTAACGGGGTGTTTGAAGGAATTGACAGTGGTAGGGCAAGTGAATAGAAACAAGATAAGCTTAATGCGCAAAAAATAAGTTTATAAAAAATAATAAAGGTACTAAGAGATAGTTAAGGATAATATTTAGTAAAATAGGGAAGTCAGATTTGTAGTCGTAAAGTCTAGGGAAGTGTAGAGAAGAGAAGCGAGTCCAAGAACATAGACTGGAATAAAGGGTCATCTCAATTGTAAAGAGGTTCAAAGATAACTATGCATGTTCAGTGAGCCACATGTATAAATTCAATTAATTTCTTTATTTTTAATATATAATTAACACTTCAGCCAGTCCGAAAACTACTAGTTATTATTATAATAGCTAGTTATAAAACCTCCGAAGTAGGAAAAAAATTCTTGTGATTAAAAAGAAAAGAGTAAACCGGACCTATGAAAAATAAAAAACCAAGGTATATGATGAGGAAAGTGTAATAATCACTATAGTACACACACGCTCGCGCGCACACACACACACACACACACAATGCCGCGTACAAGCCTTTTTGCTGCCTCTCAGGGAGAGATTTCCCGATATTAGCGTTTCACACCCTACAGACAAATTGACCATATTTCCGCGTTTTCCGCGTATGCTGTACCTGGTAATCATGGACACTGTATGGCCGTAGCGCGTCAGTTTAACAGCGGTCAAAATATGATTCCACCCGACTTACCATATCCTGGCCATAATGTGCCAGTGAATAAATCCCTGAACGTTGTTCAAAATATAGCCAAATGTTTTAAATTTTACTCTTGTTGTTGGTTGGAATAATTTCAGATATGTTATTAGTAGATTTAACATAGGATATTTATATTATCTTACTGTAATAATCTTATTGTAATAATGTTATTGTAATAAACAAAATCATCATCTTTCCAATATTCCTGCAGTTTATTTATTTTAATATTCCCCTGATGAATAGGTTATCCTAGAAAAACCTTTAGTTTAGGTCCTTCCAACGGTGTATTGCAACGTCCCCCTCCCATTGCAGAATAATATATTTATTATATATTTATATATCATCCCCATAATTTTTTACGGCGCTTCGCGTTACGCCATTGTGCATAACATCTGTATTTGACTTTTTTTTTGTTAAATTTTATTCCGTTTTTTTTTGTAAGGTTGACATTTTGTTAATATACCATTAAATTCATTTTTTGCGAACCTCTTTGGTTTTGACTTGAAATTAGGCTTGTTAAAATTAACTTGCTCTGGGATTTTTGTTTCGTCTAACTGATAGCTCTCCCGACAATAAGGACCATCCCTAACTTGTTGGAAATTTGTTTGTTTCCGCTTGTAGCCATTTTTATTTAATTTGTTTATACCTCCCTTTCTTAATTCTTCATCAATTGAATTGTTTGTTGTAAGTTTGGTTAACCCATTTTTTGTTTTATTTGTATCAATTAGCTTACTTAATTCCTTAATTTCGCAATTTATTAATTCTATCTTCCCTTTTTCAGTACATAAATTGTCACTTAGTTCGTAATTTAAATTTGCGGTAATCTCGTTTGTAATTTTTGTTTTTCATGACTTTTCGTCCGTTTGTTGTTTAATTTGTTTTAATTTTAACCGTTGTTTCCCGTTTGTATGGTTGGAACTAATTTTGTTAATTTTTTTGTTTACGTTTATATTTTGGTTACAAGTCAGCTTACCCTCTCGTTCGTCCTCATCAAACCCGCGCAAGGTCCTCTCCTCCAGCCCCTTGCCCATGAATGGCTCCACTATCTCGCCACTCACTATCAAATCCTCCATTGTCGGCTCTGAAGGCGTTAGTTGTCCGTTTGTAATTCGTTTGCCTATACTAGGATGGTTTGTTAATGGATGACCTTTAAGAGGTACTTTTCGTTCCCGTTCGTTAATGACTGGCTTTTAAAAGGTAGCCTTCCATTTGCAATTTTATTTATTTTGTTACACATTATTTCTTGTTTTAAATTCTGTTTTGTGTAATTTGTTGTTAGAAATTTTTGGTGCAGCAGGTATTCATCAATTTCGTACGTGAAGAACGATCTTTCCATATTTAGCCGGGCTTTTAACGCACACAAAGTATTGGCTCCCAAGATAAGGTCAACCCGTAGATTGTCCACTATCACGAAAACAAATTCCTTTATGTGTCCGTTTAATGTCAGAGGTAGCACTGTTTGCAGTTTACAAACTGCCCCTAATGCTGTGACTATCCCTACATTAGCTATTGGTAGCTCATAGAATTGATTTCCATTCTGTTTTAGGGCTGTATATTTTTCAGTCTTAATTACAGACATTTGGGCACCTGTGTCAATTTCCGCCACAATTTTTTGGTCCTTAATTGCACATTCTATTACTGGACATTGGTCTACTTGTTCCTGTTTTATTAACGAATCATTCCCTTCCTCTAAGTAATGGTCCCGAATAGACATGGAAAAACCGCCTAGGTTTATTTCATTATGACGGTAATCTGGCTTTTCCATTCGTTTCTCCATTTCAGTTTTTGTTGTCTTTTTGTCATCTCGGATCCCTAGCCTGGTTAACGGTCTTCCTGATTGTTGCCAGAGATCCTCTTACTCAGTTTTTTGGCTTTTGGTTGCTTGGTCCGGGGATAGGCGTTTTAGGATTAAGGTTTTTCGGATACTTGGAATTTTGGTATAGTGTGGAGTCACCATAGGACCTAGGGTTAAGGTTAGAATGTTGGTTTGGAGCAACCTGCCTTTGCTGAATGCGTTGAGCGTTCCCGTTGCCATTTCCATTATCTGTAACGTTGTCCAACTGCTGTACGAAAGCTATTGCTTGTTTTATGTTACTTGTTGGGTTTCCTACGCTAGCTAACTGCACGTCACAGCCAAAATGCTTCAATAACATGAAAATTAAATGGTTTTCCGGGACTACTGGGTCTAGGTTTTTCGCCCTATTTACCATCATAATGAAACACTCTGCCATGGAGTATGGTTCATTGTTATGGTAGCATCCCTGGTTAATCTTTCTCCGTACCCTATCCTGCTGGTGGTTACTAAAGAAATGTTTTGTGAATTCGTGTTTGAATTCAGAATACGTTTCTGTGTCGTTTTTGATGGCTTTCCACCATGCATCCACTGCCCCTTTTAATTATCTCTCTCCTATTTTTAGCCTGGTCATCTCGTCCATTTTATTGTCGATCTCGGTGAGTAAATCTTCCTTTTCACTTAAGAATGTCATCGGTTCTTCCTTATTATTCCCCCAGAAATCAATTTTACGGTAAGATGCCTATTCGTTCCCGTCTATTACCCTCGGTAAGCAAACTTGTGATACAACTCCTGTTCCGGCTGATTGTTTCACTTTTGCTACCTGTTGTTCTACACTATTGACTTTCTCGTGTATATTTTGCTATTTTTCATTTAATTTGTTTGTATTTGATTCTGTTTTGGTTTTTAATTTCTAAATTTCAGTCTCATGTTCGTTTAATTATTCAATTATATCATTTGTCTTAGTCTCTGTCTCTTTTTGGTAATCGTCCAATTTTAATTGGAAAGCCTCCCATAATATTAGTCTTTCTATTTTTTCTTCAGCCTTCTCTTTCTCTTTTTGTTGTCTCCTGCTCACTTTCTCTTTCTCTCTTTCCGCCTTCTCTCTCTCCCTTAATTGGTTTTCTCCGGCCTTCTCTTTCTCTCTTTCCGCCTTCTCTCTCTTCCTTAATTGTTTTTCTTTGTCGTCTCTTTCCCTCTCTTTTTGTTGTCTTTTGATCTCTCTCTTTCCGCCTTCTCTTTCTCTTTTTCCGCCTTGAAAAAGGCCATAAATTTATCCATATCGGTTTTTGACATTTTATTAAATTTAATATATTATTTATTTAGAATTTCTCATTATTTATTTACATTCACTTGTCCTAGGCCAGACGGTCCCTCACCCGCCCTTTCGTTTAACTATTTATTTAATTTCAGTTATTTATTTATTTTTATTTTATTGGTACGCTTTTATATATTTCTTTAATTTAATTTATTATTTAAAAACATTAATTGTTTTGTTAAACATTCGGACTTCACCTATGTCACAATCACGATTTACTTTCTTACATAATTTTATTATAATTATTTCATTATTTAATTTATTTAATTTTGAAATAGGGTACCTGTTCAAGTCCCTTCTGTTCGGGCGCCAATTCTGAAACGCCCCCCTCCCATTGAAGAATAATATATTTATTATATATTTATATATCTGCTGCTCACACCGTTTTGTGTACCGTCTTAGGATCCCTAAATTTTCTCTTGTGTTCCCGCGTAAAGTACCACGCCCAAATGCAAGGCTATTCCTGCTGACATCTACCTTAACGATTGTATGACCTCCCCTACGTTGGTTGGCAAGTTTGTTGGGTCTGTATTTAGTCACACATGTCAGTAAATTAGTCAGCTGGAAAGAAACACAACATTTATACGAACACACAAAATTTTCAAAGAATCTTACCACTTCGTGAGATCTGCAGGCACACCAAGGTGACGTGGAAAATATGATCATGTTTAGGATACCTGTTTTAAAAGGCTCCTGTGTTCGTTAAACATGATCTGCCAGTAGACATCGTCTCTTTGCTTCAATGCAAAAAACCAACTAATTTTTAGAATAGCTCAATAAAATTGTTCTCAGGAGGGAACTCGTTTGAAAAAGCGTTAGGTTCTGAATTTTATACATTTATTAATTAATGAAATTTAATTAAAACTGTACTTTGATTTTATAATCATTATTTATCAGTTGGAAAAAACTAAAAGGTTTTGTTTGTTGTTCCACACAGGATAAATTCAAACTGTAAGTTTTTATAATGCTTTTAATTACTAATTTAAACTAAACTCATTTCCTTTTCAAATAAAACATATTTAGATCTCTCTTTAACTCCACAAAGTATTAATTAAAAGTTCGTCAATTTTCACATTTTTAAAACCTACATTTCATATACAATTCATTAATTACATTTAAATATTAAAAAAAAAAATATTTCCAAATTTAACGTAATGAAATACTTTATCTTCTTATTTCAAGATTGAATTGGTAAATTCACATTTTATTATAAATAATTTTAAAGTTTATATGATTCAATAAATCTTGTCTTCTCGAATATGATTGGCTTATGGCCAAAACCACTTTCTAAATTTAATATTTATTATTCATTATTTCAACAATTTTGTTATACTAATTAATTTTTTTACTTTTAAGATAATTATTTCATTTTTCAACATAGAATGAAGTAATTGTTTAAGTTTAATTAAAATAAACTGAAATAGAAGTTTAATTAAATAAATTTAACTGACTAAATTTGACGTTCATTTGTATATAATAGAGGAAATGACTTGCCAAGGATTTCCCTGCCGGTCCTGCCGTCCTCTCGTCTGCATTCCCTGGTCCCTGGACATGGGAAGTTGCCATCCCTGGTCAGTCGATGGAAGTATTTCTCCATTTCCGCGTCCTGGAGGCTGCGTCTGGAGCCCTCGTCCATGGATGGAAGTAGACGGCAGGAACGTGGCTATTTTGGTTCCATCTGGGTGGTGATGATTGTCCTAAGCGCTGGCCGACATAACGACCGTTAGCACCTCGGATTAAAAGATTTTTACAGACTGCCTTACAGGTCCTTAAGTTCCTGTATTTATTGCGGCTCTGTCACCCTTCCCCTCCGTTCTAACTTCGTCGCTATCTCCGTGCTTGTTTCTTGTACGGGCGGGTTGGACAACGTATTAGTTTTATCCTTCATAATTTTGTTATCTGTTTAGAACACTGAAAAATGTCTTTTATTTTTAAATGGCTGTTTTTTAAATTCTGTTTTCACTACTGTTTATTATGGATTTGTCCGGTCAATTTCAATATGTCGATGATAGTTCTACGTGGCCTAGTTCTCAAGTTAGCATTTTTCGGAACTTAGAAAATATTTCACTTCACTCTCGTTTGTCAAATTTAGTTAGTTATTACAATTTCATGCTATCATAATTCTTAATTTGTCTTAATAATACTTATTCAAAATTTTACTGACTTCTTGACTCTTTACTATGTTTATTATACTATAAATTAAAACCTCATTATTTAAATATTAAAATTGTTATTTAAAAAATAAGAAATGATTAATTTCTTAATTGAAACGTTATTTCAGACCGTTTCAGTATACGAGAAGCAGGAGTAGTACTAGGACCACATAAAAGTAGAACATACGTGTTAGCTGCACGCACAACATGCTCCAGAGACAACCTATTAGGCAGTAAAACGAAATAGTCAACATGACAATTTAAACCAGAGGGTGAGTTAAGAAACCCAGGAAATTTGAAAAAGAGAAGGTGCCTAAGTCCCAATGAACGAGTTTGCCAGTTACCAATAAACTTTTTCCATAAATATAGTCTTTATCGCGTGAGTGTTTCTCACCTGAGGCAGTTGTATCAGAATGTTCATTATCTTCTTCACCCTCCTTATTTATCGTGCCTAACGTTGAGGTTATGTTTCAAGGACTAACGATCCCGCACACTCACACGTGATGCACAATATGAAAACGCACACAAAATAACAAAGACTGCACAGGCAATATGTTAAATTACATCTGAGTAAGCATCAGATGGCTTGGGTTGGACTTGAAGGTTCGCCTACTTTCCATCATACTCACCACTTACCAGGAGCGTGGAAATGGTTAGCGAAGATGATGACGTTGTATTACAGTATGTCTCTTGATGGCTGTCAGACTTTCGAACCCCTACTATTAAAGCGCAGAACACACTTACATCATAAACTCTACCTTACATAAGGACGTCTCAAGACTGCCGTCATTCGCAGTGAACGTGTTAACAATTCACACTATTTACTCTTTGTGCATAACATAGGTTTTGCAGGATAAAGGTCTAGTTATTCAGTTATGTCCGAATGACACTCACAATAAGGGGAATGAATCTAATACAATGATTTCCTCAAGACGGATTCTATTACATTCTGCAAATTTTGTTATAGTAGTATTTCTCGCAATGAAATGGCTCATTTAAATATGATATATTGATATTCAGTTTATTAATAAACGATTTTTTCCACCATATTATAATTCTTGAGAGAGAAGGCACGAATGATTTATGGCGAATATGCCGTGCCTAGCGGTGCAAAAACACTTTCCCTTTAGGATCAGTTAGCCTACACCAAGAATGATGTACGATAATACTGAATTTGATCAGTAAAGTGTAAGGGCTGGGAATTGTCTCCTAAATAAATCGGCGAATTATGTAAATGTATTTTGAGTGCAGCTTAGTGTCACGACTAGGCGTGTTGTCGATAATATGTGTAGGGTGTATTTCAAAAATTTATCGCCTAACGTTTTGTAGAATATCTTCTTTACTGTTCTTCTTTAAAACACTGTTCTTCTCAGTTCTGTTTTCGACTGTTCTTTACTATAGAAATATTTTTTGAACAGGTTAATAGGCAATATTATTCTGATATTAAATTCATTTAATAGTTCTTTGTGTAAGGTAAATAACGCATGTTAAACAATAACTAAATGTTATTTGGGGTAAATTAGAATAAGATGACTTTTAATTGTTAATGTGGATAGGATCAGAGTCAGGTATCCCTTCCTTAGATCATTTGGATTAAGAATAAAAGGGTGATATAAAGAGTATCATTGGACATAAAAACACATACAGTGAACTCTAAATTAATTAGCTTTTATTATTTATAATTGTTTATGTGAATAATGTTTCAAAGCTACATAAATTCAAAGGATATATTTTTCTATATATAGTAGACCCAGAAAATGAAAATAATCAACATCCAGAAAATGGTGTTTTCTCAGAAACTTAATTTCATGGACATAAATTTTATACAAACATTCAATATAATTAATCAAGTCGTATATTTATAAATTTACAATGTTACTGTAGGCAGTAGAAAAGTTGTTGTAGCCTGTCGTCTTTTCTCTTCATTAAAACACTTTAAACTAACCAGAGGGATAACCAGAGGTAAACTGACCTATAGGTTGACGCTTTTTTGCCTCACCATACGTTATGATGCATTCTAAATTTCTACTCGAATAAATAAACAGATATAACCAGACTATGGTTGTAAGAACGTAAACTTCTACCCTATACTATGATATACCATTTACCTTAATCAAACTTCGAAATGTACTCTGATCATAGTCAGATTAGTGTTCGTTTCCATCTTCGACTGTCATATGTTTAATTTGAAAAGGATACAAACGTTACATAACAGTAAATTACCCAACCTTCTTATAGCTTTGATTTATAGTAAACGTTTTACACACAAAATACAATTCCTGCAAGGCGTTTAGTCGAATATGTTAAGAAATATTAAGAAATATATTAAGAAATATTAATGTTAAGAAAGAGATATTTATACCTATCGATCTGATGCTGGACGCATCGCTGCTCTTTCCGCAGTGAATTGAAGGCAATTATCGGAGGTAAGCTGATTTCAGCGCCGCAAGCAATCATTCTGTCTTTACAATGCCCACTCTGTTTTACAGATTCCACTCTGCCCACGGATATGAATGCGGGAAGCATCCATATAGTCAATATAGTGATTGATGTATTACTGGTTTTAATAATTTAAAACATTGTAGGTGATTTTAAATATATGCAATTTACATAGTAAACTATTAAATTTACACCAAAGTTACTTGGATCAAAATAAATTTAACATGACACTGTATATAAAAAAAAACAAAGCGAAAAACAAATATTTATATTGGTTTAGCTGCTAACAGCATACAAATTTAACAATAAATGAATAACCGATTATCAATGCCTAGTTTATTATTTTATTATTGTAAGAGCAACGCTTTGGTCACATATTAGTAAGCCGTGTCCATTCTATCTAATCTACAAACAAAAAATAATCGTTATAATTTTAAAAATTAGATACACAATAAGATGTTAGATCTAGTGTGTGTATGTTTTTAAATTGTGTTTAAAGTTAACGAACTTTCAATTTTATTGCGTAGCTAATTTTTAAATCATATTGATTAATGTTTTATGTTTGTAGATTTTAACGATACCCCCTAGAAATGTGACCAAAACATAGCTTTTATAATAATAAAATATTAAATTCGGCATTGATCATAGTTTGAGTTCAATTTATTGTGAGAAATATTTAGGTTTGTTCCAAAGAGTAGTTACAAGTGGACGGTGTTATTTAATTCTATCAAAAACCGTCTGACGGCTCATAGCTATCTAAACTCAAATAGCAAACACTTGCGGATGTATTTTAAATTGTTTACATAATAGATGAAATCAAATAAAATAAAAATAAGTGTGGAATAATACATTTATATAAGTTCTATATTTCATTTATAATATGATCTGTTTAAATCAAATTTCAATGAGAATAAACTATTCTAAAGTAAAAAAAAATATTGTATATTTTTTAGCATGGAAAAGATACAACTCATTTATTTTATTTTAAAAAAAGTGTATACTAATATAACATCATTTCTCTGGAAGTTGGTAGTAGCTCATACATTTCGATTCCGCTACAATAAATAGGTTTTAGACGTGAAAACTTTGCATTCTATCCCACGGATATTGATAGAGCTAAATAAATTCATCCTTCGTTCATCTGAAACCCTTGATTAAATTAAACCTAACAAAAACTTATTTTATTGAATAAACTTAATAATTTTTCGTAGACATTCAAACTCCAATCAGATTAAATATATTTCATGTATATCAGAGGGGTTGTTATACGAATTTCAAATTTTTAAAATTACCTCAAACGTTTTCAAATTTTGATAGCTAAGGAAACATCTTCGATCTCTTTCCGGATCCGTATCTAGTTGGAAAAATTCAGTATGATGCAATGTGCAATAAAAGGCAGAGTGATCACTGCGTTGAAAGCGGGTTGCCTCCAATAATTGTCCTCAGTTCAGTGGTAATCGAAAGGAGCTGCGCTGCGTCCAATCTCAGAGTAATGGGTTATAAATACATCTTTTTATTGATCAACATTTTCGACAAAATGACCTGAAGGGGTTTGTATTTTGTCTGTTCAGCATTTACTACAAATAAAAGCTCTAAGGATACTGTGATTTTTGCTTTTGCATAACGTTTATATCTTTCCCTAATTTGAAGTTGTATATTCCAAGATTGAATTGAAAGGATATCTGGTAATGCACAAAGTACATATTGAGGTTTGAGGAGGGTACATAGTATCTCAATTGATATGGTAGAAGTTTACGTTCTCGAAATAATACCCACATTAGAAATTTAGGATATTTCACAGGCAAATGAAAGCGACAACCTAAATGCCAGAGTACCTAGTTTAAATATACTGGTTGGTGTAACGTGTTTTGTTTATAATGAAAGATACTCCAGGCTACAACAGTGATTCTGCTACCACCATTGACATTTTGAATTACTAATATAACATTACTTCAATGTTTTTTTCGTAACAATCATATATATATATTTACATTTTTTTATACATGAATAATGTCATTAACTATTTTAATATTATTTAAGTCCGTGAAATTAGGTCCGTAAAAATACTAATTTTTCTTTGAACAAATGTAAATACTTTTAATCATTAGGATAAACATTTTAACGTCTGATCTGTTTTTTTTTACAGAATAAGGGAAATAACATGATCTTTACGTTTTTCTTTAAAGTGAAATACCTTTCCTATATACAACTTGTGGTAACAATTGCAAGGTTTGTAAAATGATACAATCTAATATATATATTTTTGATGTTATTTTGATTATAAAATGATTTAAAAGATATATATTTTCTTATAATCATTAATGTACAAAGATAAATGGAATAACTAATTTATAAATATTTAAAAAAATGAACTTATAATACCGCCTAATAACCTTTAACTGTTTGATTTTTAAATATTGTTAACGATGTCCTAATAGGTTAAATACACACACAGACACACAGACACACACACACACACACACATATATATATATATATATATATATATATATATATATACACTATAACGTCCAAACATATAGAAACGTATAGAACAAAAATTAAAAATTTTAAAATTGTTAAATTTGAATTATTAAAGAAAATCTAATGTTTTGTCTCAGCTTGAAACCTAGAAGTAAAGTCTTTTTGAAAGACGCCATATAATTTCCCAGAGAAAAAGGTCTTGTTCAATTAGGTCAAACGCAAGTGTTCACGTAGAAATACCGTTGATATCTCATTTTGTTCAGTGGAAGAAATCTGAGAGAATCGAAAGATATGAAAAAATCGATAATTCGTAACCAAACAAAGGTAGAGGAATTGAAATGAAAACAGATAATTTGTTTATAAAAAATAAGGGAAGGAATAGGGAGTGGAAGCCTTTGTAAAGAGGTGGGGAGTAAGGGATATCAAAAGTCCCTAGCTGATGGGACGCTAAACAAGGCTCAGGTAGTGTTGAAAAAACACAGAAGAAATTAAGATATCAAACTTAGAATTGCTTTTTAACTCTGAGTGATAAATACACCATGTTCGGCTGAAGGTAAGTTGTGACGCCGAAATTTAGAATTGGTGTTTTCCCGGAGTATATTTTAGAGGTATACCCCCTAAAAGTAAATATTTAACATCGGTGATTCAGCACAACAAAGTGCTTTCAGTTTTCCATATTTAAAAAGTACGTGTTTAGTTACGTGACTACTAAATTTTAAAAACTAGTTTTAATGCAAAATGATCAATAAGTAAGTAGTGTAAGGTGGTTTTGTAACGCCGAAATATATATCAAGAACAGTTAAATCAAGATTAAAAGTTTAAAAAAATACTAGCAATGCAAAATTTTTAAAATTATTAGAGACAAATTAGGCGAGAATAATGAACTTTAAACAACAGACTTTTACAAATTTATATAAATATACAATGTGCGGCAAACCAAAAATAACTTACGCAGAGCAAGAGTGAAGAGTCAAGGAGGAGAGAGGGCGAGAGTGAGACCGGATATAAGACCAAACCAACGGACCAAGGGATGTTTCAAAGAAACGATTCCTGGGATATTCGACTGGCAAAAACTTTACCACGGTCTTTGGCTGTCTTTAAATTTTTAGATTTTGAATAATTAAATTAATTTGAGATTTAAAGATTTTTAAATAATTTTAGGACAGAAAAATTTTAGAATAATATTTTTGTTACGTTTTAAAATAATTTTTAATAAAACATGAAATGGTCTTAAAGGACAAGAATTTTCAAATGATTTTGAAATTTTTTTTATGACTTCAATAAGGCGAGATTCTCAGAGTAAACAAAGAATTTCAAAATAGCCTTAACCAAAATCAATAAAGGAAATAAGATGAAATTTAAAAAACAATATGAAAATATATTCTCATTTGTTATTTGAACGTGATTAGATTTATAAATTTGCTACTTTTGAAATTGGTAATATTTCACGTATCTGTTATATAAAATTGATTTGGTTATTTACAAGGGATTTTTGTTTAGGTGATATGTTTTAATGACAAGATATAATTAATAAAATTATTTCTGTAAAATAAAATTTGAAAGTGAATACAATTACACAAAAGAACTTGGGTAAAAAAAAATTCAAATTCTATTTTAAGGAAATAAAAATATCAAAGGAGATTAAAGTAGTTCAAAATTATGATTGGTAGTAACAAAAGAATATATATTATGAGAATGTTTGAAAATATTTTTCAATAAAGTGTTAAAATATAAATTACAGATAAATGTTTCAAAGAAAATTAAATGAAATAAACTTTAATGAAAGTAAATTGGAGATTCAATTACAAATTTGAAATCAATATATGAATAATTATTGAAAATAATGGAGGATAAATAGCAATACAAAAGTAATAAGAGGGAAAATAAAACATACTTTTGTTTATTATTGCATATTTTTGGAGGTTATGGGGATATTTTGTACATGATAAGTCTAAACGGGTTTGATTATTTAGTTGATATTGAGCTGACATATCTTTTCATTGAACTTATAATTCCAACATCATCATGGAGCATTTTAAACAATCTCAATAAAATCAACAAATAAATACTAATATATGCAAATCAATTTGGTAATTTAAACTATTAAATGGAAATTTCCTAACTGATGTTTTTACCAATATTTGCATTTAATATATTTAGAAACTGTTTACATTTAAATGAACTATATTTGATTTGTTTCTGTTGATCTAGATTTAGCCTAATTGATGTTTTTACCAATATTTGCATTTATTATATTTAGAAATATTCTTGATACGAAAACCAAATATCATGATGTAGGCAGGACTAAATTATTGGTAAAGTTATGTTGCTCATATTTCCTTACTGCCATAGGTCTCTGTATAGAATAATAACGCATAATTATAATCGTCTCATCGGTTTCGAGTAGCGGTTGAACGAGTAATGGTTATTCTACTGCACTAAGTTGAAGGTTATTGCAGCGTGATTCGCCACAGCTGCAGACAGTTTGTGCATATGCCACAAATACTTAACCTACTAAGTATTAGGAAGTTACTATGTTGTACACAAAAATAAAAACTTCATGTCTTATTGGTAAACCGAATCAGTCCCTGACACGATGATGAAGCCACAACCCCATATATACTGTATTTTATATTGCGGAGAGAAACTGTTCAACAGTTTTCAAACATTAAAATATTATTGCCGTCCACCTGACAATAATGGTCACGTGGTTGTCATAATATTAAATTATAAACGATAGTTGAATTGCTTCGAATATATAGGTAATATGGATATCAGGTTCAATTATTTTAAACACCGATTCCTATACTCTATTCTACCCAGAATATATTGAAATACCTATTTAATTCATTTAATCACTGGAAAATTAAAAATAATTATTGCCTAACATATAATGGAAAACTTTAAAAACTAAGCGAACAGAGTGCCTGCTCTTTGTAAAAAATACTAGACCTCTTCTGCAATAAATCAGTTTTAAAGCGATAGTGATATCCTTATTGAGGCCAGATGTGTTAAATTAAATGAAACAGATACCGTAAATTGCAGTTATAGTAATTTTACATTAAAGCAAGTTTTAACAATAATGATAGATATCTATTAAATTAACATTAGGATAATAGTGTTCTTTCAATATCAAATTTTACGAATTCTCTCCTCTTCAAATTGAACAACAGTCAAATGTAAAACTTAGAAAAAGACATACAACACTAACATAATAATATGAACAAACACAGTAATAATTTAACCCAACAAAGTCGTTTGTAATGTAAGTAACTGCACTAGGAACTCCGCACGAATAACTTACATAAAAGTGCGCTTGCGGACGAATCCTACGCAATCTGATTGCGTTTGACAAAGATTAAATTCACACTAATGCTATTTGGAAGAAATTAACAAAAATAAGTTGGCCTTTTCCTAGAATGCAGATAGTTGGGTAACGAGCTGGAAATAAACATATAACAACTGAAAAGATGTTTTCCTAACAAATAATGATATATACGGTGAAAAACTCCGCATTCGCCCTCTCGAGGGTTAAAATAATTTCTCAACTGAACATATACTATTTCAGAAATATGAATACATTTTATTGCAAACTCTACATTCAATCAATAAATCATTAAAAAATTGATCTAGGGGAGATGTACTATTAGAAGAGTTATCAAATAGAGATAGTTGATTGGAGAAAAGAGGATCATCGTGAGTTATGTTCTCAACATCTTTATCGAGTGAGGATTATGTCAGTGTTAGTATATTAGAGAATAAAAATAAAAATATTACTCAAGAGGAAATAGTTTCATTATAGTAGAATGCAGATAAGCGTAACATGGAATCCACCACACATTAGTTATAAAGCTAGAATGAAATAGAAATTTCAATAATTTTATCACTTGTGAAGTTTGGCCAAATATTTCTATTGTTTATTTTTTATAATAAAAAATGCAGTTTGGTAATAGTGATTGAAAAAAGATCACACATCATTTTTATCGAACCGTTGTCAGTATAGAAGGCTGTCAAACATTATTCCCCTTAAGTAAATGGTAAAAAAATTAATTTTAAGTAAATATATGACTCTAAAGTCTGACATAAAATATAGTCTTTATGCATGAATAATAAGTTTTGTTATTAAGACCTTTGCAACACTATACGACTTGCTTCGCTATTGTTCATTTGAGGAAGGCAACACTTTAAAATAATATGATGTAATACTAGGGACTATAGAATGCTTCTGAGATACGAATACGATTAGATAAGTAAAACTTTCGCATTCGAACAGCAGACTGAAGTCCTATGTATTTACAAAATAGACGACCAAAATGAACCTCATTCCTAATGTACTAAAAAATAAACTTTTGGCTGCTAAACACCTCAACCAATATTATTAGGTGTTTTGATGACGTAATTATGATTCCTTTTGCTAAACGTGTGACATTTTTGATTCAAAAATTCATTTTATTCACTTAATCTCCGAAACATTGGGGTTATTGGTTTTGCCGTTGTCATCTTTGAGCTACAGAGCACTAACATTACAATAGTAGCACATGATATTTGAGGAAATTATATTTTGTCAGTTCTGAAGGAACTGAAATAAATACCTCGGCCATATATATCTGTGATGATATTCTACAAAACGATACGAGATAAATTTCCCAAATACTCTTTACACGTATTATCGACAACACCCTTAGTCGTGACACTAAACTGCGTTCAAAGTACATTTACATAATTGCTAGATTTATTTACGAGACAATTCCCAGCCCTTTGGCATTATAAAACAAATTCCGTGTAATCGTCCATCATTCTTGGTGCAGGCTAACTGAACTTAAATGGAAAGTGTTTTGGCACAGATAGACTTGACAGATCTTTCATAAATCATTCACGGTATCCCTCTCAAAAATATGGTGATAAAAAATTATCAAAAGACTGAAGATCAACACAATGTTGAAACGAACGTCTGCAATTCAAGGATTTTTAAGATAGATTTGAACGAGCACATCATTAGATATAACTCTTACAAAGCATATGTGATTAATAAATAGAGTGTAGGGTATATTTTTAATGGAGATGGCGGCAATATTAAAGTTGTGGAAACCCACGTTAAGTTCTTGCGAGATTAGCTTTCTCTATTTCCTTCTTTATTTTAATCTGAGTATAGTGATACACTTAAGATGTTCAGGGTTTTAGCACTTATATTAAAACAATTAGAGGTAAATTAGTATTGAGAAAAATATATCGTTCGATTTTATTTCCATAATAATAACTAAAAACTAGGATATGCTTATGAATAATTAGGTGCATGGAATAAAACTCATCGTGTATAAAATACTATTTACACAAATATATTGTCCAAAGTGGAAACGAATTTGATGCTGAAATTCATTAAACATCAGGATTTTTACGGCTAGATTAATTACTGCTACTTGCTTTATCTATGTGCTGGAGCTGTAGTGGCATGAAACAGTGAAGTCATTGTAAAACAGAAAAAAAATACATAATACTCGAAATAGCAATGGAAAGAACTGTAAGTATAATAAACCTATGGTACACAGGGAGATACCTTATTCATACTACTTCTCTGTTGGAATTGTTAGCATACTCATATTGCTAAACTATTTAATTGAAGAACACTAATTTCTGAATGTTAGTTTCATATTCTCCCCAATTTTATTCAACTAACTTCCATGTAAAATAACGAAAACTGTGATTTACGGTGTTAGTCCTCACTTACTTCAACTCATCTGGCCTAAATAGGGAAAACACTATCTTTTTTTTAAATGATTTATTGAACCAGAGTTCTAGTACTTTTGTCGACCTAGATACTCTATTCGTTTAGTTTAAAATATTGTCCGTAAAATAGTATAAGATTTAATTTTCCAATGCATATAATGTATACAATATTGAGTATTTCAATAAGTTCGGAGTAAAATAAAGTTTAAGAACAGATATTTTTAATCACTGAGCATATTATCCATTCTAACCATAGATTCTAAACACTTGAACTGTCTGTAACAATTTAAAATAATTGTCAGGAGGACGAAGTAATATTTGAATGCTGTTGAACAATTTGTCGCTACAATAGTATCGTATATGTGGGGTTGTTGCCTCACCATCGCGTTAGGGGCGGGTTCGGTTTATCAATTAGCCATAATATTGATGTTTCTATTTTTGTATACGCCAAAGTGACGTCATAATGCACAATACTTTTACTTATTTGTAGCAGTAGCGCTAACGGTCTGCGGCTGGGACGAATCACGCAACAAGAACATTTAATATAGTGCAGAAAAATAACCATTATTCGTTCAACCGTCACTCGAAACAGATGTGTCGATTATGATCATCCGTTATTAATCCATACAAAAACCTATGACAGTGAGTAAATATGAGAAACAAAACATTACCATTAATTTACTCCTCCCTACGTCAACACTTTTGGGTTGTGTGTCTAGATTTTTGCGGTTTAAATTAAACTAATTACTTTCTGTGTCCTAAAGAGGGGAATGTACTGACAACGCAGAGTGAAAGAATTTTATGTAGCACACTCTCTTATTTTACTATTAGGGCTATGCAAGACCACAGCTAGACCTCTAAATGTTTATAGATATAGGATTCTAAATTAAAAGTTTTAATGTATCATTCCTGGAATATATTAAATTTGAAATCCATATTCTTTTAAAATTTTTCCTTAAGCTAAGTTTAAATTTATCAATATAAACAATATTTACTATTCTCTATTAGTGAACATCGTGAGATATCCACCTGAAGCTCACACGTTAAATAACAAAGAAAATATGTTGTTGAATGTGAGTTAAAAACAAAGAATATTAAAAATAAACAAGTTACCGGATGGTGGGTTACATAAAGACTCACAGGTCACAGTGAGTGGTTAGTTTATTCCCCTCGTTACGAGACAGGAAGTAAATAGGTTTAATTAATGCGGAAATAGCGAGACAGAAACTCCACAGTTTGTAATTTAGGCTAAGTTAAATAATGGTAGTGGTTCGTTGAGGTAATTTGAAGCACCAGATTCACGCAACATAGTTTATTTCTTATTTTACTGGCCTCCGTTCTAAGGTGATACCACGTGGTTAACAGCATCCGCTAACAGTGATCCCAATACAAATAATTACAAATAGCAGCAAATAAATGTCGGTTTTTTAAATAAAACTGAAATCTATGATTAATGCCTATTTTTAAATTAAACTGCTTCCAAAGCTTATTTCTGAGCGAAAACTTAAAATTACGGTATTTAATATTGCGGCGAGAAATTCTTCAACACCAAAGTTGTATTATTGTTATCTATCAGAAAGTAATACTGGGGCGTGTGTAAATTAAAATTTTATTGAAAAAATTGTAAATTCGTTACATTAAAACAATGGTTTGACCGGGTTTGTCTTAAACCAAACTGTTTATGAATTATATTATAGTTAGTTAAACTCCATTACATAAAAATAACAACCTATAACATCAGGAATAAATTTTTTTTCATAATATAAGGATTTAGTTTCTATAAGGATTGAAATACTGCTGTAGCTATGCGATATCCCTTTCACACAAAGTAAAAGTAAAATAAATTTTAGAAAAAAATATGTGTATCCGATGAAGTAAATTTAGGTTATAAAAAGGTTACAGAAACTTTAAATAACAAATCACTTTACTTACGCTTCGTTCACAACCTCAGCGTTGCAAGAAATAGAACAAGTTATTTAGTTGTGTCCGATTGATACTCACATTAAGGAAAATGTATATAATGAAAAAATTGCCACAATACTGATTTTATCAATTTAGCAGATACTTTTGAATTGAACTATTTTTCGCTATGATCCTGTTCGTTTTGATACAGTATTGATCTTTAGACTTTAGATAACCGTTTTATCCGTCATGTTATAATTATTGAGAGAGAGGCCGCGAATGATTTATGGCTGATGTGCTGTGCGTAGTTGTGCCAAAACACTTTTCCTTTAGGAGCAGTTAGCCTACACCAAGAATGATGGACGATGATAAGGAATTTGATCAGAATTGCGTAAGGGCTGGGAATTGTCTCCTAAATAAATCGAGGAATTATGTAAATACACTTTGCGCGGAGCTTAGTGTCACGACTAGACGTGTTGTCGTTAATACGTGTAGGGTGTGTTTGGAAAATTGATACCATACCGTTTTGTAGAATGTCTTTGCTGTTCTTTATGACCGAAATATTTATCAGATAGGTAAGTAGGTTTTATTATTCTATTTCGATAAAAAATCCTTTAATATTATTATTGTTTTTGTAGCTATAAGATTATATCAGCATAACCGATTACATCACTTTTTCAAGATATTATGAAAAAAATTTACTTGAAAAATGTACTCAAACGCCATGCGAATTTATGATCCATTCTCTGTCATTTAGGCTATGTAAATTAGAATTCCATTTTTTGAAGTAATCGCAATAATTCTTGTACAATAGAAAATATAAATTCACGAACACTCTTATAAGACAAACATTGGATGAATTAAAAGAGTTTGGAGATGGAATCATTTTGCATGTGAGGTTGAACAGTTTATATTTTCACCCCTAGTTTTGGTCGTAATTGGTAAGCAGCTCATGGTAAACAATAAATAAATTGTAAATCCGGGGTAAATTAGGAACCGCATGTCTTTTAATAATAAAGGCGATAGGATCGCCACAAGGTTTTTATTTCCTGAACCATTTGGAAGTAGAATAAAAGGATGATATAAGGGTAACATTTTACGTAAAAACATTAACCGAGAAACCTGTAAGGGATAGGTTTTATTATTTATTATTGCTCATGTCAATATTATTTTAAAACTACATATATGCAGATGATATATGTAAATATATATTTATATAAATATATAAATAAATAAATAAATAAATATATATATATATATATATATATATATATATATATATATATATATATATATATATATATAGAGAGAGAGAGAGAGAGAGAGAGAGAGAGAGAGAGAGAAGAGAGAGAGAGAAGAGAGAGAGAGAAGAGGCAGACAGAGAGAGAGAGGGTTAGAGGATGACCACATTAGAATATGAAAATAAGTAAAGTACATAAAACGGTGTTTTTCAAGAACATACTTTCATGGACATAAATAATATAGGAACATTATATGAAATCAATCATGTTTCAGACATAAACATATATTAGGATTAAGAAATAAACATTTCTGTGAACTCAAAACAGACATTTACAAAGTCGCTGGAGTTAGCGGAAAAATTGTGGCCGCCTGACGGTTCTTCTATTACATTAAAAAAAACGTTTTAAAAACAAGATGGATATTTAAACTAGGTAACTTGACATTTCGATTTACGATATAATTCGCCTGTGATATCTACATTTCTATTGTAAAATATTAACACACATAATCTGGCTGTAGTTTTGAAAACGAGTCTCTACCCTATCCTTTGAGATATCGCCTACTTCCATTAAATGACCAAATATACTCTGTGCATAGTCAGATTAGTGTTCTTTTTCATCTTCGACTGTATAACTTTATATTTGAGAAGGTTACAAACGTTACGTAACAGAAAGTTATCCAATCTTCTTATAGCTTTGATTTGGAGTCAACCTTTTCTGACAATTTTTAAATTCCTTCAAGTGGTTTGGTGGAAAATGTGAAACAGTAAAAAGAGATATTTAAAAATATAAATATTAATAAATAATATATAATAAATTGAATCAAATTCGTTAGGAACGGATTGAAATTCGGTGCAGAACTGGAAAAAATTTACAATAATATAATGAATAAAAATAAACTATTGCATTCTGATGAAATCTTGGAAACTGTCTCTATTCCCTATGTTATTGTTATGGACAATGTTCTTAATTCAATGTTTAACATTTATTTATCTTGTTGTAATTAGCTAATATTATATGTTATATAGATTCATTCTTTCCTGGTTTTCTGCCCTGCAGATCCATGAAATTCGTCTTCTCTCTGACCTGGGAAGGTAACGAAATATTCAGGTTAATTATTGATTGAGTAATAAAGCCCACTGAAATTACTTATAGGATAGTACTTAAATGGATGATAATCAATACAACCCTAGTAAGTACTCTTGATTTACTCTTTTAAATCTTTTAAGTTTACATCTGTTTTTATCAAAGTATGTTGGCTTTTAAAAAATAAATTATTACGTGGGATGAATTTGAATCAGTAACCACATGTGTGGAATCTAAACCAGTAACACTTAATGTGACCACAGTGGCCATATCGACTGCTTACTATTGTAGTAAGCTAGATTTTCCCACCACAGGGAAATGCTGACTAAATTCAATTTGTTTTTCATCCTCATTATCAGGTTGTGTAGTAAAATATCATGAATATTACATTTAAATACGAATTTTTTATCAAATACCAAGAAAGCGTAAACATTTAAAATGTTCAATATTTTGTCATATTTTGGGGCTTATGTGTAAGCAGAAGGTATCAACCGATCTAAACGAAATTCCAACGTAATTGTTTTAGTCTCTCTTTGAAGACGTTGCAAACTATTACATTACGAAAACATTTAATTCAAAAGTTATAAAATAATGGCAAACAATATTTTCTTCGTATTTCTTTTTTTGTATGCTTCGGTCTTTAAAAAAAAATGTTCAAAAATAATGGTGCAGACGAAAGCTAAAACCCATAATAAAGCATGATTGTGAAAATTAAGCTAATAATCGCGGGATAGGTAATCCTTATAATACTCCAGTAAAGAAACTTTCTACAATTTTCCCTTTAGTCGAAAGTAACTTTGAGGTTCAATGGAAACTATTTGATGATTTTAAGGGAAAATATTTATTTTTAGAGAAAAACCGGTAGAAATTATGATGAAATACTCTATCTTGAAAACTTTAAATCGACGTTCAGTCTTAAAATGAAAAGAAGATAATGCATCCTATTTTCCATATTTGGTGCAACTTACCGGTTATGTAGAGCAAAAGTACTGAAATATGTCAAATATTTTACTTCATTTCAACACTTTTTCAAACAATGATTAGAACATATTAGTAAAAATTTATTTTTCGCTTGATTTCTAAAATATAAATAATTTAAATATCTTGTTAAGGCTACTAAGAAGGCTAAATCTAAAACCCAATCTTCGTCTTCAATTGAGCCACAGGTTTGCCTATTGTTTTCATAGATGTTTATATTTATTTTCTCAAGTCGTAATAAGCATTTTCCTCTTAATAATCTATTAATATCTGTATAATAAATAAAATCGGTGAATTTAGTACCCATCACAATGATAAACCGTTCATATTATCTATGATTAAATCCTTTTTCACTTAAGAATTTAATGATATTTATGTTAGCCTAATACACTATCCGTTTGTAATATTTTTCCACAAAAATTTCAAAATGATTTAGAATCAAAATCGTACTTAGGGCAGGGGAGGCTTCATTACTAACCCTTTTAACCATTAACCCACTAACGAGTCCACTCTTTTTCCTAACTATGGCAGAGGTGTCATCGCTTATGATGACTGAAACGTTATTCATAGATAAGTAAAATCCATTAATCATCGTTCTTATTGCATCAAATAAATAGAAAGACTTGGTAGTGTCATTTAACGGTACCAAAGTAACCATTTTACCTTGACATCATCTCCGGCGAATAGAAGAAAATTTATGTAGAATAGCTTTATTAAACCTTTTAAGCTGAATTACCCAACTCCTCATCTATTGTGGCTATAGTTTGGAGTGATAGACGGGTTTTATAAAAATCCAAATTTTTCACAGCAAATTTTGTCTGCTAAGCACTCCATACATTTTGTAAATAGTTCGTCATCAATAAAAGGTTTGCATTTTTTTGCTAATACATTTTCCACGACATAACTTGCTTTTACAATGAAATTGTTTTAAATATCGGACTTAAAAAAATAAAAAAAATGTGCTGAGACAATAGCCGTTTTTTAGTTCTGTGATATCAACTTTACGGTAAATGGCTTGATTAGATCATATTTAAGGCAGATCTTTCACTGTAAGGTCGTTTCAAATTGTAGTTTTAAAAATTGGCCCAAAGCTCCTACAAATTAAGAAATGTTCTTTACAGTATTAAGTATTTTCATTTTCAATTTTTCTTTAGGTTCTGTTTGTTTTTTCCAAACCCTTTGAATCTATCTTAAGAAAATTCATTTTTTTAAAATTTATCTAGAAATATTCTAAATGTACTTGAATTATTCATACTTTTTAAAAGATTTTAAAAATTTACTGGAACTAGGTATAGGATATATCAAATATTTATTGGATCAAAATTTATCAAATTTAAAACCTAAAATGTTAATGACATTTTTATAAGTCAAAACCGAAGAGGCCTACTAAAAATCAAGCACACGGCATCTATGGGTACAGTATCGTACAGAATTCTCAGTAGAAGAGATTCCATTCAATCTGAAGTAGAGAGAGTCTCAACTGTCAACTCGGCTAAATGGCAGTTATTTAGAGGCATTTTGTCCGCACTTTACACAATGTTAGTTTACAGAAATAGAATTACAAACTGACATGTGCAATGCCTGATACAACATATTTCAGAGGGGCCAATACATCGTAGCATTTTCAGATATATATCGAAATACTCATTCCTTACTAAAATGTATTATATAACCAGTTTCTTTCTATGAGATCAGTAAAAAAATATTGCTTTTCTAAGGGATTAGCAGAAATGCACTGGATAGGTTTTTCTGTAATGGCTGTTGTTCTCTAATAAATACGGATTCTACACAGTAAAAAGCATAGGTCTAAATATTTGACTAAAATTTCATTTTCATTTCCTTTCTATAATTCCTAAAAATATTGGCTAGGAGCACTAACGGCTAGGGTAACATCTTTTTTATTACTGTTTTTCTGCAGCCGTATGTTACATAGATCTGCACTTATTGACATCCCAAATGTATTAGGATTGGCAGGTATGAGGTGTTTTAAAATATATTAGAGTGTTAAGTAGGATTACTATTGATTTCATGTTTATATATTAGTACGCAATTTTGTAAGTCCTTTTAGTCTCACTCACTTCATAGAGGGTAATCATTAGTACTTTTTGTCATTCAAAAAAGGAAAAAAGTCCAAAAATACGCAACGAGAAAATAAACTATTTTAATAGAACTTGTACATTTTATGATTTTTAATGTTGAACGAGTAAATTTGCCACCACGTAAAAAGCCACCTATCAAACTTCCTCTTCTTAAATAACTTAAAATATCACATTTTTCTAAAGATTAAAAAAACTTTACGATTGCTAGCCCATCTTTCATCTTCTCCCTATGAGACGTGATGCAAGACAGTGCTTTGTCAATTTCACACCAAAACCTAACACGTGAATTCCGAACCCGCCCTCCTCATCATGCATTCGGAAACTTTAGGCGAATATCTTGGTAGCTGAGTCGATGAAACATCTTCTTAAAAAAACGATTTTTTCTAAGCAACGCCAGTTTTACATTTACTAAACAACAAATTATCATGTAACACAACGATTTGGAATTAGAATTTATCCGGTATGTTACAATGTTACCAGTGCTTTAAATCAATGTAAACAATAAATTCCTGAATATTTCCAATATATTTGATATGGTAAATATAACACATTCTTACAATTGAAATAACTTTTTCTAGCTTTTTTACATCATAAAATACCTCGGCTTTATTGAAAAATATTTCATTTACTTGTAACAAAGGAATACCTTTGATCCACAGTTCGAAATATTATTTAATAAATAGAAGTCAATTCACTGTGAAAGTCTACGGTTGACCACCGCAAATAATATTGTGTGTGTGTTTTTTTTTTTTTTAATAACCTATGTTATGGGAGTGAATTTACTTGAACAATTCCTGTGCGGAAATTGAAGGTAAAGCGAAAGTCACTTTGTAATATAGACGTTTATATGTCAATCTAGATTTTTGGGATTCAATGTTTAACATTTATGGACGCCATTTTAATGAGCTAATTATATGTGCTTAATTCATTCATTCCTGATTTTCTGTTCAATAACCCCATCAATTTATACTTTTCTCTGAGCTATGATTTTTACTGAAACGAAGGCTATTTTGCATATTGTTTTTATATTACAATCTTTGTCCTCTATGCGGATAAGATTATTGTGGATATTGATTTTATTTAAAATACATGATACAAGATCTCCTTTTATCCCTATAACATTACTTTTCTAACGGTTTTAGTTCATTTAATCATCATTATCTTTTTGTATACTGTCAAATAATATTGAGTAATGATATCGACTACCTTATGGTCTATTGTCAATATTATTGTGTAATGATACCGACTACCTTATGGTCTATTGTCAATATTATTGTGACCATTGTCAAAATATCGATTTCCATTTAATAGCAAGAATTGATTTCCTTATATATGGTCTATTGACTTTGTTAGGATATATTGCTTGGATTGCTTTAAGTATAAACCAATTGTTACAGAAAGGTATAGGTAATAACGTGACCGAAGCCTTGAGTTTTTTGGTAAAATGGGACGTAATATAGTATAAAACAAATCATGCTAATAATATTAGACTATGTCTTAAACATACGTGGGGACCTTGAAAATACATACTACGAATTGTACGTTATAATGAACATACTGATAATAGTGGCTTCTTGTGGGATGTTTTATAGTTCCATTTTGTCAATGTATGGTGTTGTTTGAGGTTTATCAAAAACTTAGATACTTTTTATCTACAAAAGCGATCTAGAAAGATTATTTGTTTCTGGTGAAATGGTTTTGAAAAATCACCAAACAAGTAAGATAAATAAGGTTTTCAATTATTTATATGATGTTGTTCCATGATTTTGGTGCGCTTTTTCATGTTACCATTGCCAGCACATAAAACCATGCAATATTCCTATAAGGTAGACAAAATTCAAACTCCTTCGGTATATGTTACAACCATTTTATGCATTTCCTGTATATTTGATCGTCATCATAATAAGCAATTATGTACACATTTCAATCCTACTTGTTGATAAACCGCAATGAAAATACGAAAAAAGATGTCCTACTTTTATCTAAGTTTAGAAATTGTTTATAAAATGAACTAATTTAGATTTTTTCCTTGCCAATAGGAAGTTACAATGTTTAGTTCATTGTTGCAAGTTTAATGAAACATTAAGCTAAGTATAGTGTTCAATATTGTTTTGAAATTAATAAATTTTGTTCACTTTATAATTATGCTTACTTTTCAGTAGGTTATTGCATTCTCAGTTATAAGTGATCATCGTCATATAAGTCTATGTTTCTAACATAGTGTTTCATCTACTTTCTTAGACACTCAAGTACTGTTTTAAAATTTGGAAATATATGTTTAATTGTTTTTAGTTTTTGAAATATGGAAGACCAAAACGATGAATTATGATATCTATTATTAGAGCTTTTTTATAAACTTGTATATATAAAATAAAAGAAAATGATTTACATTTTCAAAGAAACTATGACATTCTTAAAGTCTTATTGTGATAGAAGTAAATACTAAATTATAACGGAAACATTGAAATGATATATGTGGTATAATAATAAATAATTACTTGTTAGTTGGTCCATTATTAAAGTCGAAAACTCACAATCAAATTAGGGGAAAGTAATTTATATAATAAATGATAGTTGTGACAGAATAAGACATTATTGGGTAACTTACTATTTCAGATCTTCACTACTGTAGTTTATTGTAATTTTACTAGACGTGATTTTAACTAGATAAAAGTTTCAATCATTTAAGGTATCCCAATTCCTGTGGAGCCAAATTATAAAATTGTTTGTAGTTCTATCAAAGGAAATCATAATATAAATCAAATGCAAACATTTTACATATATAAATTTTAGGTAACATATTGAACTTCTGGGGCTATATTCTACCATAAGATCCTGCTTATCAGTTTATAGCTGACTAAAGTTGAGCGGGTAATGTAGCGTAGGGCTTATTTTATATCGCTCATTTACATATTTTTGGTCGCTAACCTAGTGATCTTCAGGCTGTAAGGTGAGTCGCTACATGGCATGTATTTAGGATCGTTTGTTTTATATGTGCACATATCACGCAAACCTCTATATTTCACCCTGCATATACAGAAACACCTAAACTAAACAAAGATCTATATACTATTATCCGATTAACAAGGTAAAATGAATAAATAATTTGGAAATGAATGTCGTGTCTTGTCAATAGTTTTGCAAGTTTTATATGTTTGTTTTTTGATTGGATAAATCAATGTTTAGCGTCTCAAGGCATTCATAGTTACATCAATAAATATTCAGTAAGTTTGTATAGTACCTTCTTACAATTTTTCAAAATACTGAATGTTATATCTTTTCTTTGTACGTTGAAACCTGTATACTATTAACAGGTTTGTATGTATCAATGTATGCTGATGCAATGAAACTAAATATAGTTGTAGTAGTCTAAAGCAAAGTATTTGTGATGATTAGGGAGAGCGTTAAGGCAGTGCTATTTTGGCTTGAAGCGTATAGTGGGGTTACCAGACTCAACTGCCCTTGATTTACACGAAGATGTCTGGCGCCGCGTCACATTGCGTTCTTATGTGGAATTCTAATGTTTCCAAACATTTCTATAGCACTTTCATTTGAAACAAAACTGGGAAATATTTAAGGTTTATGTTTGCAATATTTGATGACGTCATAAATTAAAAGACATCATGTGTTTACGGTTATAGAGTCTCTCAATAATTCCTGTTTAACACTTTATCGAGTTCATATGTATGTCAACCCTCCACACCTATTAGTTAGACATAGTATAAAACAAAATCTTAATCGGAGACTCACAGACACAAATAGTCTACAATTGGGGGGGGGGAGTCATCATCGTCAAATCAAAACTCAGTAGCTATAGAAAAGAGTTGTATCTTAGGTCCTTTAATAACTGTGTAAAATATTACCCCAAATATACTATATTTTCATATAAAGCAAAAGGATTGAAATGGTTTTGTAAACTTATGCTTGTAGCTTTTCCTCAATCTTTTAGTTATGAAAACAGGAGGGTTTATTTCCAAATCACGCACGTTGTCATTTCCTTCTGCCTCCTTGATGATGATTCTGAAGCAATGTAATACCTCAAGATTCAATTAGCAGTCATTTACCATCTCTGAAACGATTTAACTAACGTACCTGGATGCCGACAATGTTAACGCCAGAGCGGTTGCAGGTTGGTCCGGATCGCCATGCCTATCTCAAGTTACAGCAAATAGTTTTATATTCAACACAGTTTGGAGATTTTTCTGTTAGAAAGTTTGATATTCCCGAGAAAAATTACATCAATGTAATTCATTAGCAGTCAATGAATGTCTAGCCTAATAGGCTACAATGCACTTATCACAAGAAGAACTCAGAATCTTTAAGAACGGCGTTTCAGACATTCGGCAAGACATTGTGGTGTATTGGGCAACACACACAAGCTCTAGAGAGGGCGGTAAAAGAAGTGACTAAATCTTCTCAACAAGTCTGCGGTGGAGAAAAGTAAGGGAATACGATTAGATTTATTTTGTCAAATAAAGGCAACTTCAGAGCGGTGTAAAGGTAAGAAACGCAGTTCTGAACAACCTTTATCACGTTTTTACAGGTGCTTTAGCTAAACTTAGTATGCTTATATAGGGGACGCTTGGGTTGGGTGGATATACATAGGTTATTATTATTATACATAATTACAATTATTATTACAAACAAATGTATGGCAGCAAGCGTTAGAACACGACTGAGTAATAAAGGCCACTGAAGTTATTTTATAGGTATAACCCAAAAGATAATTACGTTGTAAGGACTTTTGTTTTAACCTTTTAAATCATATGAGTTAACGTTTGCTTTGATCAAAATAAGTTGACATTTAAAACGTACATTATTGCATTTGTGTTGAAAATAAGAATGATTTAATCAATATTTCTCTCCCATACAATTACTCCTACCTAGGCTCCTGTTGTATTTGGCTTATGTTAAATATGGCATTTAAATTGGATCATCCACAAGGCTTTCCTTCGGTTATAAAATAAATTTGTGTTCCTAATTTTGTACAATTTACGGTTTACAGTAACTAATTATCACGTTTTCTACCAAGGATTTTATCATTTACTTGCCAGTGTTTTTATTTTCAATCACATAATTAATTAGACCAATATATGGCGAGGTCATAAGTTGAAATATTTCAGGATGTAGTTTGAAACCCATCATTGTTAGTGGAACCCAATTGAAGCATATTAATGAAATATTCTTACATAATTAAAACTTCTCTAAGTCTTTCTCCAAGGTGCCTTTACTTAAAGCCTGACTCTAGTGTGAATTTACCTCAGTCCTTTTCTCCAAGGTGGCTCAAACTAAGGGCTGGCTTAGGAATGGCTTTCCATACTCCATGGAGGCTATACCTAAGGCCTAGCTCCTGGGTGGCTTTACATCAGGCTCGACTCCAGTATGACTTTACCTAAGGCCTGGCTCCTAGGTGGTTTTGCCTCAAAAACGACTCCAGGGTGACTTTACCTAACACTCGACTCCATGGTAGCTTTACCTAAGACCTGGTGGAGGTATTTGTCATGGTCGAGAGGCTGTAATTGATATAGCAACATACCTGAACCTAAGGCCAAACTCTTGAGTAGCTTTACTTAAAGGCTGACTCCAAAGAGGCTTTACCTAAGGACAGACTCCATGGTAGCTTTACCTAAGGCCAGATTCCAGGGTTAAATTACCTAAGGGCAATCTTCAGGATGGCTTTACCTGAACCCCGGCTCCACAGTAGCTTTACCTGAGACCGTGCTCCTAGGTGTCTTTAACTAATGCCTTGTTCCTGGGTGACTTTTACCTAAGACAACTACTCCAGGGACCGATCATTTTTGTCAATCTGAGAAACTACCCCCGGGTGAATCCACCCCCACAGCTTGCCATAATGGAATTTAAACATAGGACATACAGCTATTTAGTCAATTGATCCAACCGATCAATTTTTGGCAATTTCATATATTATTTAAAAACTACCCCCAGTGAAACCACCCCCAACTCTAGCCAAAATACACTCTATACTCACCCTATCAGTCAAGACACATTTTTCCAAAATTTTTTCGAGAACTACTCCCAACTAGGGGTAGGGTAGGTTAGATGCAATTTACATACCTTAAGTTGGTACGTCATAAGCCTACTTCCCCCACCACTTTATGTCCCCAAGTGGGCCAAGTTCTACTCCCAATGTTCATTTAGATAGAAAAGCAACCATACTTAGAGCCATCGCAGTACAAACTGAGACATAGTCATTAGACATTTGTACTTTGTCCCTCATAATAGTTCTTTCATAACAGAAATATACATTAGAATAGTCCGATAAAATGTAATACCGGTTATTTAATTATATATTACAAATTCAACAGAGTTGTGTTACAAATAGAGACGTTATTATGTTAACAATTGCAAATTACAATTTTTGTTATTACTTGCGACCAGACATTTGTTAACTAAAAGTTGTTAATTGTTAACATACACTTGGAGGATACATTTTCGTCTTACGACTTCTTCAGCCTCGTATTTTTACGCTAGGAATGCTGCTGTTGTCCTTCCTCGGTACCATTTTTTGAAAGTTAGAAGTGATGTGATCGAAGAATATGTGTGATCTGTGCCGTGTTTGTTCATTTAAGATGTCATTTTTATGTGTGTTGCTATGTCTATATACTTCAAATTGTTCTAGTGTGTTTAATTTATGGCCTTTGTTGCATGTGTGTAGGATGCTCATATTATTTTCCATACTTTTGCATGAGTGTTTAGTGTCCATGAGGTGATTTGTGAAGGTGGATTCAGTAGTAGTATGCAGTGCCCTTTTGTGTTCTTTATATCTTACGGCAAAGCTCTGCCTGTTTGTCCAATATATAACTTATTGAAGTTGTTGCATTTTAGTTTGTATGGCGTTATAGTTTAGATGACGTTATAATACTATACCGATGACACATAAGACAATGCCAACAACTCCAAACACATATAAACAAAATACACAAGACTATCCAGTTCACTGCAGAATTTGAAAACAACAAAACATTGAATTTCTTAGACATCACCATAACAAAAAATCAAAACAAACGTGAATTCAGTATATACTGCAAGCCAACCATGACAGACACATTGATACGTAATTCATCGAACCACCCAATACAACATAAACACACAGCACTCAAATATTTACTACACGGACTAAATAAAATACCTATGTCCACAACTAACTACAAAGATAATCTAAACACAATTAAATATTTAGCTCACAAAAATGGATATGACAATTATTTAATAGACAAACTACACAGAAAAATACTCAACAAGAACAGTAACAACAAAAACACGATGAACACGAGTTCATCACCCTCACATACATAAACAAACTCACAAACAATATAGCACACCAATTCAAAAATGCAGGATACAATGTAGCCTACAGAACAACAAATAAAAGCCAAACAGATATCAGATACAGCATTAATAACAATACCAACACATACAATAACCAAGGAGACACAAACAAAAATGCAACAACTGCAATAAGTTATATATTGGACAAACAGGCAGATCTTTTGTCGAAAAATATAAAGAACACAAAAGGGCATTGCCCACTACTATTGAATCCATCTTCGCAAATCACTTCATGGACACTAAACACTCATGCAAAAGTATGGAAAATAACATGATCATCCTCCACACATGCAACAACGGCCATAAATTAAACACACTAGAACAATTTGAAATATATAGACATAGCAACACACATAAAAATGACATCTTAAATAAGCAAACCGGCACATATATCGTAATATAGTTAAAGATAAACATTTACATTCGAATATAGCTTTGTTGTAACTATATCTTAGTAAGGCAGGAAAATAAGCAACCGTATGTAAGTAGTAAGTAAAGTAGTAATATCCACTACATAGTTTCTATTACTTATGGTAAAGAGCATACTTACTTTAAAAAAAAGAATGCTTACTCTATACTACGTATCACAACTGCCAACCGTACAACCAGCTGTTTCAGCTTCTCCAGAATACACAAGACTGCTCTTCAGGTAAAGTGTTTACTGAAAGGTTTCCACTTTTTAATTAAATGTCAACTGCTTCCCTATCCTAATACTGAAGCTTTAAAGCTACATAAATTTAACTGTGCATAAACAAAGTTGCGTATGCTTTCCATTATGACGTCGTTACAGTAAACGCACGATTATCTGCAGGATTCAGTAGAAGGTGTTTCACGGATGTCCTACACAAATGATATAAATGAAAAGAAAACAAAATACTATAAATTTTTTTCTGGTTACTAACTTAGTTCATATTGGACAAATAAAGTGATAATAACCAAACAGTGCATTGAGAAATTTTTGTATTTTCTGCACATAGTAAACAACATAGGAACAATAAAGAATAAAGTATACTTACGATGAAACCAAAGTAATAAATATATTATTAAACTGGTGTATATATAGATTACATACTGTATATATAAATTATATACATTAAATTAAACAGCACAAGTAACAAAAAAAAATTCCTTTAAATTATTATTTTGTTGAAATTATCAGTCTTGTGGATAATAGTTTATTGTGTTTAATACACTTTTCTTAGCATCGGTTTTCAAGCCAACTATGCAATTTAATTTGTTCCTCTAAATAAAAAGTAAATGTAGCAGCTCATTGAAGTGTTGCAAAGACTTTTCATGTAACACTATCAAAACACTAGTACCCTGTAGTTTAGGTCGTAATTACAAATACAGTAAGTTACTCTATTTTCATAAAAGACACAAAAACAAAGCGTGAACAATAACGCTAGCAAGGAAAAATACGGTATTATAAATGTACTTACACTTTTAATAAAGCCTGTCATTTTCATTTTTAATTACGATTTCTTTTTTTTTTGGTTTGGCAAGCTGCCAATTTTGTCCTAATACTATCAAGTTCGTCATTTCTGCTTCTTTTTGTTTCTCATGTCTAATCGAACGACTCATGACGGGTATCGGATTTCTCCAATGGCGCATATACAACGGAAGTAGAGACGATGTTTGTTATTACTGTGAAGAACTACAAGATATGTCAAATTAAAGTGTCGAATTTGAGAGATTACACCGTACTCTGTAATTTCCTTTTTATGGACATTCTCACCTGCCAGAACTGACTTCACAAAGTCGACCTTTGTAGCGATAGTAAGGTGCTTATTCTCTTTCTGACACGTGATTTAATTATCATTAGTTTCAACATGCGACAAGAGTTTTCTCCACGCCTTCAGAAGGGTTGAGGTTGTAACCGAATTCCATGTAATAACGTAGATACTGTCATGAAATTTGTAGCATTTCTAAAACCCATCTTCTATTTTTACAGCCTTCTTCTATACTTGACTTTAGCAGCTTCGTTCTTTGTTCACTCATTAACAAGTCACTAAACCACATCTATAAAACTAGCACACGACCGATTACTTAGCACAGTTCATGGACAACTGATCGATACAAACTTTCTATCACGTCACTTTATCTATTGAAGAAAGCTGTACACAATTCACTAAACATGCACACATGCACGTGAATTAGACTTTATGCAAACATGTCCTTCCGCTCCCCCGAGGACACAGAAGCCTGAAGTCATTAGAAGAAAACAGTAGTTTTCAATTATACGAGACAGTGTTTTACATATTCTTATGCCCAAGGATAATGGGGTTATATTTCAATTAAGCTTCAAAGAAACTGGTAACAACGTAAATCTTAATGTATACTAATAATTGGACACAGAAAAAACTGACGATTTAAATGTGGTATGTAAAAAAATATTGTAATAATGAAGAATGATTCAAAAAAGCAGAAAACGTATCCTTAGATTTATTGAATATGCCTTCATATTATTTTAAAAACTAATGTAAAGTAAGGTAAATTTAAAAAAATTCTCTTTAGATTATTCCGATGGTCTAGACAACGTATTTGCGTAAAATGGAAAAGTCACGCTACAGTACTGATGCCTTTTGGTGAAACTTGCGTTTAAAAGATTTAATTGTTTTAATTAACTTAATTACAGCTAATTTCAGAGACACATATACACATACACAAACACACACACACGCGCGCACACACACACACACACACACACACACACACACACACACACACACACATAAACTAGCACACATTCCAGTTGATGTCAAAACTGCTGAAGAGTACTATTATGTTTAGATCTCTGATATTTGGTCAATGGACAATAAATATTTCTTTATTATTTATGCTGTTAGTTTCGAGAGTTAATAATGGGCCTTAGATACCACCGTCTTCTAGTCTTGAGCGTGACATATTAAAAGATAAAGTCTCATGATGCAAACAAACCAATCAAACAATGACAACACGCATGACTAATTTAATTACTATTTATACTTTGCTACTAATAAATTGTCATGATTAGCCAACATAGTCCGTACGTAAACCGTTATGTGTTATTTTGGATTTCTGTTGAAAAGTATTCTGCTTGAGTTTTGCCAAAGAAGATAAGATGTTGACAACACTTCCAGTGAATCTAAAAGGCCCAAACTGGCACATGGTACCAGAAGAAGGTGCTACTTTTTCATAAAGGATATTAAAATTAAATACCGCTTTAGGTACAAATTAATTCGCGATATCCTTGTTATCCTAACGCGCGCACACACACACACACACACACACACACACACACACACACACACACACACACACACACACACACACACACACACACACAAACAAACACACACACATACACACACACACACTCACAAACACAAACACACATACACACACACACACACACACACACACAAACACATACATACACACACACACACACACACACACACACACACACACACAAACACACAAACACACACACATTTATATTTATAATTGCTTCTAAAACATTTTCTGGAAATTTGAATTTGTATTCTTTGAATGTGTTATACTCCTCTAATGGAATTAATAATATTCTATATGAGTATAGTAAACTATCGCCCTACTACAAACAAGGGAGTGAATAAGTAGCCCTACGTTTTTATGATCCCAGTAACAGCAGTTAATTTAACAGTAGTGGCCCCGGTTACACTACCCATAATGTCGTCCTTAAGGTCTATTTTAGAGCCACCGAAGCCTAATGTAAACAAACAAGTGATAATATTCTAAACGTGATCAATGTAAATATATTCAAGAGCTACGTCTGACGTCACTAGAACACGAAGACATACCAAGGTAAAAACACAGATGACGTAATGTAACTAGCCTTGTAAGTTTTATATAGACTACGTATTACTAAAACCATAATTTGTGTGTACTTCCTGATTCTCCCTTAGTTTGTGTCACTAAGAAACTCGTTATATAAAAATGTTCAGCAACTCCGTAAGGAAGTGAAGGTAAAGTGATATTGGATAAGATTGGAAAATTGTTAAGGAATTCACCCTTTCACATAGGTCCTTAGAGACTTGTGATGGGACCTTTCTCAGCACAAAATAGGTTTTCCACTTTTACAAGCTTTTCACAATAAATCCATATCCTCTATCTTGAATCAAATTCTGTTTTACGACTGAGGCTACTAGAAATCTTTTATTACACAAATTCATAAAATACACACCCATTTAAAAAATAATTTAGCATTTAAGAATAAAAATGAGTAACCATTTTGGATTAATTTTTGTAAACAGTATACACAAATAATTTATTGTCCCTTGAACTAGAAAACTTCTGTTTATTCATTTCCTTGGTACGTACTTCAAGAGTGGAGAAAATAATTTCAAAAATATTTGATTCCAAACATTAAAATATTATATAGGAATTAAGACATGAAAACAGTATGGCTGTAAAAAGATCGGCTACGTTTAGAAAGTCTAACAGCATACTCATGGCTAACACCAAGTTTATCAAAGTATTGTACGCGTAAACATATTATTGAGCCGGAGTTTTCCGATGGAAAAAAATTTGATTACACACCAGAAGTTACGAAGAGTGTTTGCGATAAACGCGCGTCCGTCGATAAAAAATGTGAAGTTTCACAAGATTTGGTGTCCTAAGGAGGGATTGAAGATGCCACAAGTACTAAGTTTATAATTTAAACGGTGGTAATGTATTGGTTTTGTTGATATATAATATGAATTAAACGTTATTGCTTTGATTCTTTTGGTGAGAAAAAGGTGAGGTACACACAAGTTCTACTTAGTGTTTTGTAGTTCAATTCACGAGCTAAAAATAAATAATGTTGTTTTTGGATGCTGATAGATGGCTTGTTTTCACAGGCGTAATAAAATAATCTAACAACGTGTAACATTATTTTAAGCAAAAATGTTTCATACTACAGCAGCATTAGAAAACAAACCGAAATATTAGTTTAAAAATAAGAGTAAAATAAATTTTTAAATTATAATCCTATGTATAGCAATACTGGTTGAGATATGAAATCCACAAGCCTGTTTTTTTAGAATTGTAATAAATGTAGAATAAATGTAAATATGTTAAAATATGTATTTATATTTTGCAAATAATAAGAAATTTTCATTAAAAGTATTTTAAATAAGGCAGAATTAATATGGTTTATGTTATGTGAATTGCCTATAAACGTAAATTTCTTTAATTCAATCTAAAGGTTTTTTTTATATTTTCGGAAATTGTAATAATATGTTTTTTTAAAAATAAGAATAGATTTGTGGTTGTTTATATAGGAGTTGAATTAATGAGTCATTAATGAATTATTACATCGAATAAAAATAATTATTTTGATAATAAAAATACACGATTCTTTTTCAAGAGGGGCGATAAATACGTAACATTATTTTAAGCAAAAATATTACATATTACAGCAGGTACAGAAAACAAACCGAGATATTATTTAAAAATACAAATAAAAAAACATTGTTTATTATAATTCTATGTATGGCAATACTGGTTGAGATATGAAATCCAAGAGCCTGTTTTTTTAGAAATGTAATAAATGTAGAATAAATGTAAATATGTTAAAATATGTATTTATATTGAAACTACTTTTGCAAATAATAAGAAATTTTCATTAAAAGTATTTTAAATAAGGCAGAATTAATATGGTTTATGTTATGTGAATTGCCTATAAACGTAAATTTCTTTAATTCAATCTAAAGGTTTTTTTTAAATTTTCGGAAATGGTAATAATGATATGTTTTTTTAAAAATAAGAATAAATTTGTTGTTGTTTATATAGGAGTTGAATTAATGAGTCATTAATGAATTATTAAATCGAATAAAAGTAATTATTTTGTTAATAAAAATACACGATTTTTTTCAAGAGGGGCGATAAATATGTAACATTATTTTAGGCAAATATATTACATATTACAGCAGCATCAGAAAACAAACCGGGATATTATTTAAAAATACAAATAAAAAAACATTGTTTATTATAATTCTATGTATGGCAATACTGGTTGCGATATGAAAACCAAGAGCCTGTTTTTTTCAGAAATGCGTCGGAGAGTTGCGCAGAAGATTGGGAGTCGCTACGATAATGCTAAAACTTTCTCTTATTTTCTGGTCGTCGAACCAAAAACACGACGCAAGAAGGGGCGTAGCAAAAAATGGATTTTTTTATTTTAACAGTTTTAATTTAATTTAAAATAATGAATCAAATTTGTAAAAGTATTTAAAAGTTTCCTTTATTATTTTATTTTCTTTCAAGAAATGTATCTTCACTGAATATTCAACACCGGGCGAGTTTGCCAGCCAACACAAATCCAAAATGAAAAATGGCAAGGTCTGATCCAGTAACCATGTTGTACAACACAAATTCCAGTTCCAGATAGGTTCTAAATTCAATGTAAAGTGATGTGAAATCAAAATTTAAAAATTCAAAATTTAACTGGGCACGGCAAAATAGTACAGGTTTTCATATTTAAAAAATGCGAGAAGTTATAATTAATTCGTTTGATGCAATATAAATTTTTTAACTGTTGAATAAAAGTAAATAGAAATGTATTTTATTTTAAATAGAAGCAATCTCTTTATGGATATCGCATGTAAATGACATACATTCTAAAATAGTAAAATGTTTGCATACATTCATAGCACGTTAAGAGAATGTAAAAACAGATCTAAAAACAGGGTAAACGTTTCAAATGTATTTTCTTTTCTTTGTATCTTTTGTGTAATTTGTGTATTAAAACTTGATTTAATTTAATTTGATATTATTTTTAAATTTATTGAATGCAACATTCCTAAGTTCAATTTATTTCTTGATTTTGCAGGTCACTGCATTAATTAATTATGTAACAGACAATTGCAATATTTTTTACATCTAAATTCCTTAAGAATTTATCTAAAATACGTTACAAACGTCACCCAAAAAGCGCAACAGAGGGTTAATAGAGGTCAAACTCAACTGACAAAAAGGGAGGAATTCATAAAAGGATATTCATTCAAAAATATACACCCATCTAGAACGGTTACCAAATAGAACTAATTACAGTAGAAAGTAATTAAACAAGGATTGGAGTACTGTATGGATACATGGATAACAATTACCCAGTATTTTATTTAAATAAAACTCGTTTTAATGTGTAACCTGTTATTGGGCAGCCTAAAAAACTAGATAAATCGGTGAATCGTGACGTCATTACTTAGTTCACAGGACAGTGTGCAACAATTCGAAGATCAAACTTCGTTCCGAAGTTTTCCGATTGCAAAACAGAGCGGTTTACATTAACAGCTGATTCCGATTTAAGTGGAAATTGATTGCAGGTTATGTTTACATCATTTTCAAATACAAATTGATATATGTTCAGAATATTTTATGTTTGAATACATTTTGTGATAAGGTATCATTTCGTGCCAGGTGTTTTATTACTTGAAGGCTGCGTTGAAAGGAAAAAAGCTCATCTCGCACCAACCACTAGTTTCCTAACCAGAATAGGTTCGGATACTATTTAAGTATCAGTGTAAATCCGTGGTTGCTAAAACTAGTCTGATTAGTAAGCTAGTGATTAGTGAGAGTTTAATATAATTTTTTAGTACCTACTCCTGAAATTATATATTTTTGAATATTTTGCATGGTCGATTTACCTTTCGTAAGGAATGCGTTATTTTCTGAGCAATTACAGAAAATTTAGGCACTGTGATTAGTCAATAAATATAGTTGGTTGTGCAAGGATTAAAATCCTAAACTAATATTTACGACAAATCCAGGTACGAGATAAAGTTTACTAAGCCACTTAATTGAGTGTTAGACTTCTATACGTTAGAAAAAAGTAGGTTTTAGTGATAGGCTTACTATAATGATTTGGTACACACGAAATCCGGTTACAGAAATCGAAAAATCGTATCAATGAAAACCATTCTAGAAATATCCGTAGAGGAAAAAACAATAATTTCGGTGTCAAAATGTATGGATTTTTTAAATTTCCAAGAGTACCTTAGGGATGTTACAACCATCTACAGTTTGTAAACGCAATGCATTTACACACAGTATTAGGGCACATACTTAAATTAATTTTTTATAGGTATATTAAATGACTTTATTGTATAATGAAGAGTCTTCTAATATCTATATTTAAGTGATACGCTATAAACCCGAGTTGTTGAAATCAAATAGATTCCATAAAAGTAAGACAGTATGGGATCATTATGAAAAATGTGTTTTTATTTCGCAATATTTATACCTAATGAGTAATTTCTTTCATAAAAGATAACAGTAGGAGGTATAACTTTTTAATCTAAAGTTGCAATTGTTGAAATAAGTTTTGGATTAATAGGAACAATCTTGCTTGTGTATAGAAATATTTGTTATGACTAGGTAGTTAAAGGAGGTGCCGAAAGATGGCAGTAAAGGATGCGTTTGCTTTGTGGGCACCCAGCCGGTTTCAAAACAAATAATTAATAAGGCAGTATATATTTATCAAGATATTCCATTTTGTGGGTCGAATGGTTAATTTTTCAGTTGTAATTTCAAGAAAAAATGATTTTAAACGATATTTTACTTGTTATTATATTTGAAGCAGAACGTGTATAGTATTTAAAAATGTTTTTCTTATTTTAATTTTGATACTTAAAGCAATATTAATTTCTGCATAGATATCTGTGGTATATTGCTACAGCGAAATCTGTTTTGACCCAATACTTTAAAGTTCTAAAATTTCCAAAACAAGTTTCTTTGTTTCCTTCCCAATGGAGTAGGGTGTACAGTAGTTTATATAAAAAAATAATTTTATATAATCTGTAAAGTAAATCTTTCTAAAGGGTAAATTTTGTATTCCCTATTTCGTGTCAACTAAGATATAGTGAAAAAAACACCTAAGTGTAAATCACCTGGATACTTCAGTAGTAAAGTGAGATCTGTGTTCTAACGCAAAGAAGTCAAAACTGATCTAGGCTGGGTATTATATGGTCAATTATTATAAATAAATAAATAAATATATATAATCCGGCCAGGAAGACCATTAAATATGTCGTATTGTATGATTCTATTACATATTACGGAGGATCATTAAGATAAAATCATCCTAAGTGTTTGTTATATATATATATATATATATATATATATATATATATATATATATATATATATATATATTATAGGGTTAAATTTATAAATATTAATATTAAAAAAATGATAATAATAATAATAAAAACTAAACATTAACGGTAAACAATACTTGCAAAAGTTGACTTAGTAAAAGCCGACAAAGAAATACATAAAAAAAAGGTTTGAAATAAAAAAAGTAGTTAGTGAAATAAACAATTTGTAAAACCCTTAGAGAACTAGGGTAGAGTTTTTTGTTAGGATTTAGATAGTTGAAAGGGACGGGAGAGAACGACGGATGTGTCACGTGCACAAAAAAAAAAAGGAATAATAATTTATAGGACAGTTTTACTGCAAACTTTCAAAAATAACGGATAGTTTAAAAAAAAAAATAACGTACGAATTTCAAATTTGAATGGTGGAAGCCAAGATCGATGTTATTCATTGGGTAGAATATGAACGAGAAGGAGAAATACGCGGTAAACAGATTCAAGTGCAGAAAAAGAGGGGCAGTCTTCTTCTGACCAAAAAAGTAGATGGACGTGTGTGGATGTTGCGTAAAGACAGTGTGTGGTATTAGAAAATGTTAAAAAAAAAAATAAGTAATTTAAATATCGATAAATGTGGTGTTAAGAAGTTGGTGTTTACTTAAATTTAAATTTATAATCACAGTGTAATAAAGGTATCCTTGAGTCAGAGTACCAGATACCAATTGTGAGTTAAGTGCTACAAAAATCGTCGAACTAATGCCAAGGATTAACGGAACACGCGCACAAACACAAAAAGGGGAAAGGACGTCACTGTACTTGAGTAAAAAAAAAACTTTGATTAAAAACTAATTAAATAACTAAATTTCTGGTCAATAAAATGAATATATCTTATATACAAGTACCTCTAAATTTCAAGAAAAAAGTAATTTCATAAGGCAAGAACCTAAACACGCCCCGAAAGTTTTACAATTTATTTGCTTTATTGGCTATTATCACGGATAATGGAACGCAATTTACTGCAAGAAAATGGAAAAAGGAACTCGGACGATTTCAAAAAAAAACACTACACACTTCGGTGAGGAACCCACAAAGTAACAGAGCTGAGAGAACCATGAGACAAGTGAATCAACTTTTCAGAATATTATTAAAAGAAAATCATAGAAATTGGGAATTACTATTGGAGGATGTACAAACAATAATCAACGAAACATTTCAAGAAAAAATTAGAGGTACTCCACATGAAGCACAATTTGGAAGAAAACCGAAAAGAATATGGGACGAATTTATAAAAATGCCAAAGAATGAAAGTGAAAAAGTCGTCAACACCGCCGAAATTTATTTACGAATGAAAAGGAAAAGGGAAAAATGTGCCAAGAAGTTTAATCAAGAAAACCAGTTAACCGAATATGAAGTAGGAGATTTAGTGTTGATCAGGGCACTAGATACATATAATGTGGAAAAGGGGATGTACGGGAAATTTTTAGAACTATTCAAAGGACCATATAGGGTAATTGAGAAATATGGGAAGTCTAGCTACCTAGTTGCCACTCTAGAAAACCATGTTGTAAAAGAAAAATTTAATGTTAGAAGTTTAAAAAAATATATCAAATCAGTAATAGTGGATTAGAATTAAATAAACTCCAATAAAATCTGTCAGACTATTAACTATAAAAAACGTTAGATATTTTGTTTAGAAATAGACATGTGTAAGTAAGGTTGTAAATATAAGGGGAAAAAAAGTTGAGGGTCGGCAGTAGAAAGACTTTGTGAAAAAAAAGGTTTCTGTTGCGGAAAGAGACAATAAGAAACAGGTAGCTAAAAATGAGCTTTTGTGTAAGAGACAATGAAAAGGGACTTTAAGGGTAGATTTGTGAAAGCAATAGAGTTGTAGCAGTTTGAGTTTCATGTCACTAGTGTTTAAGAAATTAGAATAAGTTTGTAAATATGTCGAGATTAATCTATTTAAAAATTTTAAAAAGGGTTTAAACAAAAAGTTTTTTTTCATTTAAATCTAAAAAAAAGGAAAAAAGCAAATAATAGAATTGTTTCGATTTATAATCACACAAAATTTTTGTTGGGGACAAATTATAATATTAAATTTATAAATATTGATATAAAAAAGAATTAATAATAATAACTAAACATTCACAGTAAGCAATACTTGCAAAAGTTGACTTAGTAAAAGCCGACAAAAGAAATACATTAAAAAATTTTGAAATAAAAAAAGTAGTTAGGGAAAGATACAATTTGTAAAACCCTTAGAGAACTAGGGTAGAAATTTTTGTTATGATTTAGAAAGTTGAAAGGGACGGGAGAGAACGACGGATGTGTCACGTGCACTTAAAAAAAAAGGAATAATAATTTATAGGATAGTTTTACTGCAAACTTTCAAAATTAACGGATAGTTTAAAAAAAAATAACGTACGAATTTCAAATTTGAATGGTGGAAGCCAAGATCGATGTTATTCATTGGGTAGAATATGAACGAGAAGGAGAAATACGCGGTAAACAGATTCAAGTGCAGAAAAAGAGGGGCAGTCTTCTTCTGACCAAAAAAGTAGATCGACGTGTGTGGATGTTGCCTAAAGAAAGTGTGTAGTATTAGAAATTGTTAAAAAAAATAAGTAATTTAAATATCGATAAATGTGGTGTTAAGAAGTTGGTGTTTAGTTAAATTTAAATTTATAATCATAGTGTAATAAAGGTATCCTTGAGTCAGAGTACCAGATACCAATTGTGAGTTAAGTGCTACAAAAATCGTCGAACTAATGCCAAGGATTAACGGAACACGCGCACAAACGCAAAAAGGAGAAAGGACGTCACTGTACTTGAGTAAAAAAAAAACTTTGATTAAAAACTAATTAAACAACTAAATTACTGGAAAATAAAATAAATATTTCTAATATACAAGTAACTCTAAATTTCAAGGAAAAAGTTATTTCATAAGGCAAGAACCTAAACACGCCCCGAAAGTTTTACAATTTATTAGCATGACAAATTTAAATAATAATAAATCAAATGAATGAAAATAAATAACAGGTTGTTTACCTTATAAGATTTCGGTTCGACAATATAGTATTAAATAATTGTGTAACTAAATGTAGATTTAACGTTTTTACTTTGTATTTAACTTGCAACGGTAATTAATAATGTTCTGAGCTATTAAAGAAATTGTTATAACTAAAAATATTTGTATTTCTTTGTAAGGCCTACTCTAATTAAGTAATTTGGTTGCCATCTTATAAAGAAGAAGTGAATCAAAATATTAAAATAAAGGTAGGTCATAGTGATAAGAAGTATTATTTACAATTATACAATATAAGAAAAATGTTTAATTAGAATTTTCAGTCGAACAATAGGTAAACCGGCGCCCAACACTTTAAACAATTAATTAATCAGCAGCAATTAAATTCACAAATTTGAAATAACATATATAAAGCCCAAGGGAAATTATGTTATAATATATATGCACACATAAATGCACACATATATCATTGTTGGGAGAAAGAGAGAGATGGAAAGAGAGAAAGAAAGAGAAAGAGAGAGAGAGAGAGAGAGAGAGAGAGTGAGAGAGAGAGAGAGAGTCAGTCAGACAGAGGGAGATGGAGTCAGAGAGGGATGGATTTAGTATTCCCAATCCTAACCTCTCCAACATTTAGGCATTATAGTTACAAACATCAAGCACAATATTACTGCTTTATAATTTCTGCACAGTTTCAAAAGCATTATTTATTGTACACATTTGAGGCTAAAGTTGTTTTTGCGTAAAATCTTAAGAGTTTAGTGAACTGTATTTAAATATTGATAAAACATTAAGGTAGTGTTCAGCAAAATAAATAAATGTTACAAAATATGTAGATAACTGACCAGCTTTAGATAATTACATTATTGTTTTTACATACCTTTACATTAATACTGGCAAATATTCTTTTAATGGTAAAATAATCATCACGTTAAAATGGAGAAAAATAACCCAAATACCTTTGACAATCACTAAAAACTAGAAGCCATTTCGTACATTAGTAGAAATTACATGCAACACTTTACGGTAAGAATATGTACTCCTTTTCTAACAGAAATGGAGACACATAACATAGAATTTTAGGTACATAAATTATATAAACAGATAAATTTTATTTATCTGAAACACGCTGTACAATAAAATTGTGGGAACCAGTAGAGGGGCTGCATGGAAAATAAAAGGCAGGTTATTTATTGTGGGGTAGAGTTTCATTGTGACCTTGGGGGTTTGGCAGCGAGCCAAGTCTTGGTCGTTTGATCCTTGAGTAAGTTATTAAAAATGTAAACACAATTATAATCAAATAAGTAGCAAGAAAGTATACCACTAATGAATCTTATCACCTAACAAAAAAACCATACTTGGAGAATGTAAAATCTAATAGCTACAGAAACATAAAACAGTTACAGCTGGTATAGAAATGGCTTAGAATGATAAAGCTGAATTTATATATATTGCCGGGTTTAAAACGAAGTTTGTGTTATTGAAAAATTTTTTAGAACGAATCAAAATAATTGTAAAAACCAATTAGTATTATTTTAATCTGAAAAATAAATTGTGGTAAAAGAAATGAAACTGCTTTTTCCAAATAGTGTAGGCTTGAGTAAATTGCTGACATGAGGCTGACGTTGTGTTTGCCAAATTCGTATAATTGCAAGTTTGCTCAACAAATTCAATTGTAGGTCTAAGCCCACGAGTTTCAGAAATGGAATTCGTTTTTCAATTTAAGTTTAATGTTTTAAGAAAATATTTAATTTTATTCTACTGTCGAGTGTTTGCACTGAGGGTTCGCAATAAGAACAATATTTCAAATATTCGTACCATCAAACTAATCTCGTATGTTGAATATTAAAATTTTTATGGGAGACAATGAATGAGTATTACATATATGATTTCAGACTTTCGTCATTATTTGTGGAAAATGAAACGTCAGATATATTGTATTGTCCCACTTGAGAAAATCATTACCACTTTGGAACCGTTCAATGAGTCCATCAAGTTTCCACTCATTGTTTCGAGCTTTTCGGTCAAAGCATTCCGTCTATCTGATGGCAATGCTTACATAAAGTTGTATAAAGTTGTATACAGCAGTGATGACAATGCTAACATAAAGTTGTATAAAGTTGTATACAGCAATTATGACAATGCTTTCATAAAGTTGTATAAAGTTGATGACAATGTTGTATAAAGTTTGTGAAATTTCTTTCGTAACAATATTCTATCAATCCTTGAGGTTACACTATACAATATAAAGTATTGCTGCGCAGGATTTATTACTTGTGCATTTGTTAGGTTAATTTAACGTTTAAAATACATCATTAAAGGGCAACAAAAAACCGTGAAGGCTTGCTTTTTGTAGTAGTGACCAAACACTATCTGCGCATGCGCTAGCTCTCCGTCGGGGGATGGCGATGCATTGGCATCTATCTGAAAGATTCGGAGCGGAGAGCATCTGTCAGGACGGAATTTATGTAAAATTTAAATCTTCGCTAAAGGAGTCTAATCCTCTAACTTTTCAAAAGTATAATTTATTTTGGACGTATGTTGTTGACATATTTTTTTAGATTTTGTTTACAGTAAAGTCTCGAAGATCCTAGTTTCGATTTTACAATCGTCCTTTAAATTTTAGGTTATTTCTATTTTGGATTATTTTATTTATTTGAAGAAGATATCCGTGCTTCAAAGAAACGTTTATAGCCATACAGTATGCAAAGGAAAGTGTTAGGTTTCCAAGAAATGTTTAAATCAATACCGTATGCAAAGGAAATGAATAGGGCTTCCAAAAAATGTTCGTAACAATATAGAATGCTTAGCAAATTTGTAGAGTTTACAAGAAATGCCCATATAAAGTTCTATAAACCTATTTTGTCCATTCTTGTACAGTATTTAAGGTTCATTTTATTCCAAAAATGTGTTGGTAAAATAAAAATAGACAATCAGTAATAAAAAATACATTGGTTAAAAACTGAGAAAATGATTTTCGACATCTTATAAGATGTCTGTGAACTCAATTCTAGACAGTTTCATAGAGTGTGGCATACCTTTCTTTGTTCAACCAATATGGCCCCAAATGATAATCCATAAATACATTAGTTTGTCTAAGAATTTCCTACGGTCATGTCAATTAGGCTTAATATTTAAACATAATTTTTTAAACACATGATTACGTTCCTTTCGGCAGAAAAAGAGAAACCAACTTACACGTTTTATTATTATTATTCCTTGTAAAACGAAATGTTATGTTTATGGTCGCAGGAGCAGGATTTCGGAAAACGTTGTTCAGGGTAGATGATGAAACTCTTGCCAGATTTCCATCTCTTCATTTCTGTTGATATAAAATGATTTAGCAATATGCAAATAGATTTGTTAGTAAATATTGTATTATAGTCTTCTTAAAAATATTGAATAAGATACGATAGAACGAAATGTTTATTTTTTGTTTTTCACTTGTGATCAATATTGAAGGGCCTCAATTCTTCCTTTGTGGCAATTCTACCCCTCGATCTTGCCCTTTTAAATCCGCTTCTGTATGTGAAGTAGAGAATGTAAAGTTAAGATGTGTTAGAACTATTGTGACACTATATTGTAAATTCTAAGTGGCACTGGATTTAGAAACTTTGGTTAAAATGAGCACAAACGGATAATGCATCTCGTAGAGACCTGTATTAAAATAAAAATGCCCTATTTTTTCCGAAACGAGTGTTTAATGAGTTTCCTTTTAGTAAGATTGTAAACGATGCTTTGTGTTAATCAAAATGGGCGAATAACGCTCAATACAGCAGCCTGCCTGAAATAAATGCCCAAGGTTAACAGAACTTCTTGTTTAAAATTTATTCATATTTAATAATAAAACTACTAAGTTTTAAAAGTAATGATATTTTAATAACATATTTTTTTTAAATAAGGAATTGGTTTACATCGAATATTTTGATAAAAGTAAAATATGTAAATCATCTGGATATGAGAGCAAGAGTGTTTAGAGACTTCAGAACAGCAAGATGTGTTCAAAGGTACAAAGATCCTCTAAATAGTTAGAAGAATTTCTAAATGTAATGGCTCTTTATATATAAAGTTTATCTTACAGATTTTCTTAAACCTTAGAATTTTCTAAAGAGTGCACTTATTTGTTTGATTTAAATTTTATATCTCTCTTATACTAGTTTACTTATTTGGCAATTTATAAGAAAGTGTAAGTTGTAGATAGATCGTAGATTTTGTTTTCTTTGACGATCGGGGAAACTTTTACGTTTGAAATAAAATAACGATTTGCCGAAAGTACCGAGACATAACGTTTTCGATCGTACTAAGTGCATTATTAGTGTGTAGACTGCTAGAAAGAGTTGTTGAGAAAAAGGTGACAAAGGTTTTAGCGGAATGTGTTTTATAATGTGGTTTCAAACAGTGTATGCTATTTTACTCGGGTTTGTTTATTTATTATGTTTTTATTTTAAAAATTTGATTGTAAATTTCATATTGTTCTAGTCTGATGAGACATAGTATTTTCAATGATGTGGGAAATTTATAAGTTGCGGTTTGTGTTTTTGTAATTGTGGCTAGTAAATGACGATTTTTTGTGTGTATGTGTTCTTTGTTGAAAGCTGTAGCTCAAGTGTCTAGTTCGGGGAAATGAAGAGCAAAATTGTGTATAATAAATAAATGAATACTGACCATTGTTAATAGTTTTGGCTTGGAAAAATTGTTGTAAATGAAATATTAAACGGAAACCTTTAGAAAAGACGATTAATATTGACAGAGTTAATGATGTGGTTTTACAGTATAACTAATTTAAGAACATGTGAATTGGTTGTTTAAGAGATAGCTAAGCTATTTCAAATGTGTCTGCCATATTAGTTATAGGCAAGTGTGGACAGATAGTTTATCTACATTCATAGTGCATATTATAAATTCAGTATTTGTTTAAATCCGAAATGCAGTTTTGTTAATTATTCAGTAACCGTGGGCCATTTATTAAAAGTGGTGTCTTGTTTTTATGCTGATAATATTAACTAATTTTATTGATTTTAAATTCGTCCAGGGGTTCGATAATTTATAAGGCTATTTATAGTAAATGACTATTTATTATCTCACACACTTTATCGCTACTACTAATTATTTTTACACACTTAACATTTTTAAAAGCTTCCAAACACAGTCTTTTAATATAGATCTAAACATAACTACTTACTAATAGCCTATTTATACTTTACACTGACTGTCACTAAAACTTTTACTTTCTTCACTCTTGTAAACACTGTTCTGCTTTACGCCTAATTTTACCAACAAATATACACTTGCCACTACTAGTAATTTCTCTTACGAGAAGACTAAAACAATGTAGTTGTTGCAGGCGTGGCTTACCATTTTCAGAAGGTTCTTACTTCTAGAAGGTGCTAGTATTTAGGCGTATTGTGGAGTCTGTCAACTAAAAGGATTTGTATGGATTTTAAAAACTAAAAAAACTGTTGCAGTCATTTTATAATCATGGTTTGAGTGATTAAATATTGTTCTATTGTTTTTGCTGTTTGTTTTTGGGTTTCTGTGTATCATATAAAACTGATGCGTGTTTATCTGTGACGTTGTTAACCAATTTCCGTAACATCTGCAGCCGTTTATAACATGTAGCCTTTGACACGTCTTGGTAGTTTACCCAATTAACATTTCAACGAAAGTAATTGAACATTAGAGGACAAACCAGGACGAGAAACGAAACCGTACCAACCTCTTAACGTCATTGATTGAGCTAAAACAACGATGACCGTCAGTAATGACATTTTCGACCTAGAGTGCAAAATACTTTTTATTTTTAATTCTACGATATTAACGTAATAAAACTGCATTAGTGTTATTATTAGGTAATGGATAAAAATGCAAATATTCTTCTTCATAAACAATTAACATAGTTTAGTTTCATAGAAGTACTACACAGACTTACTATGTACCCCGACTCGGTTTCTGAAGTACTGTAATTTGTATTCAACAAAAGCGCATGTTCCACAACAGGCTTAGGAACTTTGGAAAAAGAAGCAATTTATCTACTCCAAAGACCTGCTTCAAATAAACAGAAATAATAGCAGAGGAAACAACGACAATGCTCTCGTCTACTTCTCACTAACATGGTCGGTTCCCGATTGGTCCTTACGAGAACACAGTAGATACAGTAACGTCTGGAAAAAGTATCTTTGAAGTAATGCATTGTTTTGAAACAAAATAAACCGACTGAGGAACATGGTCCTAATAAACACAAAGCTGACGGTTACAAAAGGATCGGGTTCGTTAAGGAGAATATAACAGTATACACATGAGAAACAAGACTTTTATCAAAATAGGTTTAAAGCGAGCTGTGAGAGCGTGTACAGAAATAAATTTGATGAACATACCAGGTGTTACGAAGGGTTTTCGCGATGTATAGTGAGTATCATGTAACCGTGCACGACATACATACACACATTCTTGAAATATGTGCAGACATATCGCATGCAGGGGCTGTTGATGTATCGGGCATTCTCAATAGGTTATATTTTTTTACAAGTGATAGTACAAGCAAGGCCAAATGCACGGTTACGTGGTCTGCACTATTACTTGAGTGAGTTCGTCTGATAGATAAACCATAGTATGCCACAGGGTTTCCTGAGGAAGAATTGGAGACGACAGAATTACATATTACTTTGTAAAAAAAAAAAAAAAAATAGTTAGGAAATGTAAAAATCAGTAGATATTTTTGAAGGCCAACGCACAAGAATAAGGATTGGTGAATATAAATTAAAGCAGCAAACGGTGTTATTACGTGTTTAGCTTTGTATATTTCTATCAAATCTCAAAATATATGGGGTTTTGCATGATGATAACCTTTATTCATGGTCAGGTAATATTTTCTGTAATCAATTAGGCAGACAAGAAAACCTCAAGCCTTCGAAGAAATTACCTCAGCTATGGAAGAAATAAAATGACGATCAAGGAACAACAAATTTCTAGCAATTTTCAAGGAAACATTTCTAGCAAGTTTATTTTATTAAAGCTAAAAAGTAATAATATTAAAGTTATATAAACGTTTATCTGTCTAGAACCGCTAAGTGTATGGAATGAGACTGATTAAAAATGAAGGTAAATAAAGAGGAACTAAAGTAAGGAAGTGATATTATTGAGACTGAATTCTCAAATAAACCTTAGTTTTTATACAACAGCTCTCTTCTAAAATAGTGAACAACATTTCGGAAAGTGGAGTTTCTATGCGTCGGCTGAGATAACTACAGGGATGGACGGAGTAAACTAGAAACGCCAAATAAATACAATATTCTTTTATTACAAAATAATTTAACCAATTTTAACAATCTTTTGACTACATAGCCTTCAGTCTAGTCGTAGCGTTTGTAGTGATGGGATGTTTTTCCAGCAGATTTATCTATTTAAATTATTGAATACTTATTGAGTTAGTAAAGGCCATGGCCGGGATAAAATAATTCAGAATATAACAGAATATTGTTAAAGTCGCTTGATGTAATCATCTTGAATTCACTGAGTAAACTATAATTAAAAAATTACCTAACTAAGTGAATACACAGGGCTTACTTGCTGACGAGTTTCGAAACAATCGTTCATTTTACGAAGCAAAGCCTATACGTAGAGGCTTTACCTTCGTAAAAGGAACGATTGTTTCGAAACTCGTCAGCAAGTAAGCCCTGTGTATTCGCTTAGTTAACTATCTTTTATTTATAGAATATTATTGTCAGGGAGATGAATGGTTTGATCATTAAAAATATCTGTTAGGTAGAATAATTAACCATAAATACCAAATCATCTTTCAAACGTTTTCACTATATAAGGATATTTTTATGTACTGGCCGAGCCGAGCTAGTTCCACATACAATATTCGCTTTGCTTTATCTGTGTTTTCACGATATATAACCTTTGAACCAACTATTCTTCCAGAAGATACTACACAAGGAGCGAGACGTTGTAGTAGTCACAGAGAAATGTTGAGCAAAAAATTCAGTCACCGCAGATCTGAATGCGTGTCACTAATATCGCATATATGGCTGTGGTACTTAGAACTACCCCAAAACATTCTAAAATCCAATTGTTTTCGTGACAAGTTGTATCGAATGTATTGTAAACCTTTTGCAAACTTATTTCCGGTAAATACATGTGTTTCAATTCACAATTGAATCGTATTTCGGGTTTTAATTTAGATATAGGTTAAATAATATACCTTGTAATTACTTAGCTTATCATTTAGAAGTTAAATTTAGAAAATAATTTACGAACGAATAACGTGATATCTAAAATGCCGTATCTTATTTAGAGATTTAATGCAAACCGACAACTAACAGTAAAGTTTAAAACAATATTACAAATAAATCCGCATAGAACAAATCCAATAATCAGCAGGTCTTTGAATTTATGAAAAATTTAAGCCTTCACCAAGGGAGTCTGATCCTTTAACTTTTCAAAAGTGTAATTTATTTTGGACATACATTGTTGAAAAATGTTTTGGTTTGTATTTATTTAATTTGTATTTTAGCCTATTTGGAGCTTAAGCAGCATATAATTATGAAACTTTAAATTTTATTAAAACAACTCGGTTTAACATTTAAAACAGTACTTGGGGCTTGGTAAGCAAGTTTTGCTTTTTCTTCATCGCGCTATAAATAAATTAGGTAAAAAAAGATTGATAGTGATTACAGTTTAATGAACATGACTGTACTGCGATGTACTTTGCAACTGACTGTACTTCATTCTGAATAGGTCTAATTAACAAGTAACCAAAGGGCTTGTACTAGCAAAACACTTTTTGAAACTTTTCGTCTGTTTCTTAGCAACGCAATGGTATTAAAAAAAACCTAGGCCTATGTAGGAAACCTTTTTGGACATATTTAACAACTTATATAGCAACGTAAGTATATTTTACAACTTTATATTTTGAAAAAATAAATATATTGACAGACTAGTAAAACATTGTTCGTAAAATCAACAGAATTGTGTTAATGTAAAAATTTATTTTCATATTATTATTTATGAAAGTATTTTCTAAAACCTTGATTTAAAAATGTGTTGATAAAATAAAAGTAGACAATCTATAACAAAGAATACAAATGGTTAAAAACTGAGAAAAAAGATTTAACATATTTGTTTTTTCCTTTAACTCCCAAAGAAAAAGTATGCAAATCCTGTGGGTCCAAAAAAGGGGATAACTCTGGCCTTCTTGCGTACATTTTGGGCTATATCCAGTGGGAGGGGGGTTGAAACTCCTCGAAATAAAAAATAAAATTGAAAATTTTAATGATTTTAAGATACAACCAAGAAAGTTAACAACAAGAATGGTCATGTTGAGACATATCCAGTCCGGATTTTTACTTTAAATGTTGTTATAGGCTTAAATTACGGATTACCCTTAATTACAGTTTTCTGCTTTAAATACGTTTCGTTTTGTGATGTAAGTGTTGCATATGTCTATTAAAGCAAGTAAATTTTATTATCAAATAAAATATCAGTAACTAAAAAATCAGTTACTTTCTATAAACTATTCGCATTTGACAAATACGCTAACATAAATGTAAGAAAATGTGTTAATCTTGTATAGAGGTCATGGCGTCAAATGTTCGAGCTTTCCCATACAAGTTTAGAGAATTTACAAGTAGCAATGTAAGGTGTTAGATTTTATATGTAAAATTTATGCCAAGGAACTGACTTCAAAACGAATGATTGTTCTGACCTGATTCCGTTTAAATTAATGAATCGCAGCCAATAAGTTTGAATCGATTGTATCATATTTCCCTCGACTGCTCGTAATCAACCGCTTCGCTGTATTCTAAGTAACAAATACGATAGCACCAGTTGGTCGCATACGTAAATATTACGTGTTATTTTATCTGTTAATAAAAAACATGTTTGATTACGCAGATGCCAGATATATGCGTCTCTTTATTCTAGCTGAGGGAAGGGAAGAAAACAAGACTTAGGAAATAAAATGAGATGGAAATACATCCAAGCCTATATAAAGAGGGTAGAGGGGAAAACGCTTCTCTACCCTTAAGCGGCAGAATGAAGGTATGCTAATAATTATTTTAAAACAGGTAACATTATAAAAAAACGGAATTCCGACTAAAGCAGCTTTAGATGCGCCTAAATGGAAGGAATCCGTAAACAGAAATTTTGTACAGAATAATTAAAATTCTTCTAAAGCTTGAATAAATCATTGCGGATTTAACAGCAGTTAGTTGCAGTAATAAGCCACAGTTTACTGCTGGAGATAAAACTTGCGTTTAGGGAATAATTTCATGCTGAATTAACCCTTGTAATTTTCAAAAGTTATCATCAATGTTGCAGCATCAATTGAGAGCGACATATGGGCAATATAGCGCCAAACGTAGATATATCATAATTACGTGTGATTTCATTACAAGTTTGTTAGAATGTAAACTCATAATGTTATCTATACAAAATTATGTGTTCGTATTTCGTATTATTAAAAAGAAGATTTTTTAGTAAGAAACAATCAGATTCCTTACAGTTAATAACTACTTTATTTTACGTGTTTACAATGAACAATAATTATTACTAATTTCTTTCATCCAGCTAGACTATAAACATACGATATTTTGATGTATAATTTTATACACTATTTCTCTCTCCTTATTCTGAATCAACCTAAAAATATATTCTTAACAAATCATTCGCATGTGCTTTTCCCTCAGGCTTCTCAAGCTTCACATGTGTCTGCACGGATCTCACTTAAGCCACTAATGTCAAACAGCAACATGCTCCTGCGCTTGCCGTCAACTTTGCATCCGCCACGTCCATTTCTCCGGTCACTGCTCAATCCTGTACCACTGACATTTCCAGTTCTGTTCTAACATAGTTCATTCAAGACGTTATTGTCTCTAGGACTAATAGGCCGACCGCTCTGAGAGCGATTTCATCCGGAGATAGTGCTATCTTTGTGCACCGTCGGATAACTCAACACTGCGTTGTAGTTAGGGCCAACAACATCGAAGCAACTGTCGTCTCGATTTTGATAAACAACATCTAAACAGCCATTATCTGTTCCAAAGAGGCTCTAAGATTCCACCTGACCCTTGCTGTAATATACCTTTGTCACTCCATTCCAAACTCAGCCCTCATAGCTTGGGACATAAAGTAACAGAATCCTTCTAGGAGCAGAAACACTAACTCCTTCTGTAAAACCCTATTTAGTATTCTGCTTCCAATACAGTCATTACCATCATGGGCTGATCTGAACCATCTTATATTCATAACAACAGCTCCAATATACCTGACGGCATTGACTTTTTTGTCATTAGAAACCTCCCTCCCCCTTGTGTCACGTCTTTTGTTAGTTGGGGGTTGATACAGATCGCCTGCTCGTGGTGCCCCCTGCGTAATCTGAATGATATGTAGAAGGTTCCGCCTGTAAACGCGCTGACTTCAAGATTGTGAGCAACCTTACGAAAAACAGCTCTTTTCAGGGCTTCGACATAGACCTCCGCATTATTTTTTGGAATGCTGGAGACCTTAATGATGTAAAATTCCGACAATTCAAACATAGGGTAGTAAATAAATAAAAACATACACAAAACTCACAAATTAATCATTTATTCTTCATACGCGTTTCAATGACCAAGTCATCATCATCAGTGAGTGTTACTACTACAAACTCTTTCTTACAACTAGGGTTGAAAGTAAGGTTACACTTCCGTATTTATTCAGTAGGGGTTGTCACGCCCACTTGTCAAAACAACAGTTATTAACCCTACATTAAACATGATCCATCAAATAGAAATTTTGTCCTTACTCAATAATTACAATAAAATTTGTAACATACAACATAATTACATATAAACAAAATAAATAATAATATTACAATTATTATTATGTCAAATATTTACTTTAAAATTTACAAAAACCTTTTTTTTATAAATTTTTTTTTGTCACGCTAATTACAATAATAAAGAACTTTGAATAGGGCCTGACTCATTGTTTACACTATTATTTTTATTCGTAATAATATACAAAGATTACCATGCATCCAATTCACTACATTTAACAACGTTTTTGAACAGGGTTACATCGTCTACTTTAAATTCGTACTCTTCCTCCAAACAATGTTTTACCATCGCCGATTTTTCTGGTCTATTATATTTAATGTGGGAAAAATGTTCTTTAGCGCTAGTATTAATATTTCTTTTTGTTTATCCTATATATTTCAGAGGACACTCGCTACACTTCAGGCAGTAGATTCCTGACGTTTCTTCATTAGGTATGGAGTCTATATGGTTCCCTAACAACTTCTTTAGGTTATTTGCAGTGGCAATTGTAACGTTCAAATTACTATATTTTCCTAGAGATCTTCTAATTTTATTAGACAGCGGTGGATTGTGTGTTACTTTTACTCATTTTTTCCCTTTAAATATCTTATTAACGTGCTTCTCTGATTTCTTATGGTCTTATTTTTCATCTTTCTGTGAATTTCATCTATAAGCACATTACTGTGTCCATTGAACCTTGCTACACTATAAATGTAATTCAGGTCATTTTTATAACTTTACTCTGATAAAGGCAAATTAATTAAACGATGCACCATAGAATTGAAAGCTGTTTTTTATGTGATATTGTGTGAAATGAATCACTGGTAATAAATCTGCTTGTGCGAGTAGGTTTTCTATAAACGTTAAAACTTAAAGTATTGTTTTTTCTTGATATTAAAACATCAAAAAATGGTAAACACGCTTCTTTTTCTATTTCAACCGTAAATTTAATACTTGGAAAAAAACACTTTATAGCGTTACAAAACTTGTCCAGGCTTTGTTCACGGTCAAACACTGCAAACACGTCATCCACATATCTCAACCACACTCTAGGGAAATATTTCAAGGTATTTTTCGCATTCATTTCGAAATAAATCATAAAAAGTTGGCTAAAAAACTTGATAGAGGGTTACCCATAGCGGTGCCTTCCTTCTGGGTGTAAAATGTATTGTTAAACTGGAAACAATTTTGAACAATACATAAATTAATAAGTGAAATATATTCATCCCCTTCATTTGTACTACGTCCTGAATTTTCTAACCAAATTTTCATCATGTCGACTGTTTTATCTATAGGTACACTTGGATAAAGTGATACAACATCAAACGAAACAAGGTATTCATTGGACGAAATGCATAAATCCTTAACCTTTTTAACAAGTTCATACATATGTTTACTGCCTTTGATGTAAGCGGAAAAAACTGTTGGAGGCGTGATACCAACCATTTAGAAATTAAATATGTTGGGGAATTAATCCCAGACACTATAGGTCGCATTTTTCTTCCTTCCTTATGGACTTTTGGTAATAAATTCAAACGTGGTAATAATGGGTTTGAAACAGTTAATTTGCTTTTTAGTTCACTATCCACTACACATTTACAATTTTTTAAGGTTTCGTTGACACTTCTAGTAAATTTTAGTATGGGATCTCGATTTATTGTTGAATATGGCCCTACTTTAAGCATTTCCTCTACTATTTCTCTATACTCCAATCTATCTGTAACTACGATAGCATTACTTTTATCAGCTTTTAAATAAAATTAATTTTTCTTCCGTAGATTCTGAATAACTTCATAGTAATTATTATTATTCTTCGAACACATTTTCTGAGATGTAATTTTTAATATCGGTGCTAACAATATTTTTTATTTTTTGATTTTAGAATTTTAAGGCTGTTTCAACGTCGATTAATAAATTAGTTTTATCTTTGTGTCGGTCTTCAATTCCAAATTTCAAACCTTTGTTTAACAGTCCTATTTCCTCTTTACTAAATTCTTCCATACTCCAGTTATAAACTAAATCTTGTTTGGAGAAATCTTTCATTGTATATTCGTTATTATTATTTGCCAATTTAGTACATAGCTTTTGTAATTTCTTATTTAATCGTTTTATTTTCAAATCATGTTCAACTCAATGTTGTCTAGCAGCGATATTACAAGATACCTAGGAGTTTCATTGGATCGACGTATGTCATGGATACCACGCATTGCCCAGTGTGCTGAAAAGGCTATAAAAAGAACAAGATTACTCAAGAGACTAAAGCTACTACTTGGGGAGCTAACCAAGTTGTTTTAAAGACTTCCTACAAGACATATATAAGACCAATCTTAGAATATGGTACCGTAGTGACAGTCAAGGCCAGTAAATGCACCACAAATTTACTTGATTTTGCTCAAAACAATGCCTTAAGAGTGATGACTGGTGCTGCCAAGTCTACGCCTATTGCTGCAATGGAGGCTCAAACTGAGATTGAACCACTACAGATACGCAGGGAGATGTTATCCCTATGTTTTGGGAACGGTTTAAATGAATAAACAAGTCTATTAAGCACCATAAACTCACAGATAGACTAAAATCCCTGCGAACACACCTTGTCTGTTACCAGGATATTTATAAAAAGTATGGAGTCACTCCCGGAGACACAGCTCCACTTACTGCTTTTCAGGACTGCATCCAGAAGCTCCCTGAGGCAAAGCTCCTCCTGACAGACCACCACTTGCCGAAGCATGCATCTTCGGATCAGGAGCTTAGAAGTGGAGCCCTCCGAACTATCAATGAAAAATACCCTGCAAAAGAATGGCTCCAAATTTACATAGATGGATCATCCATACCTGGATCAGGCGAAACAGATGATGCGTACTACTGTTCATATTTTGAGGGATTTTCTGCTGCCGGGGCCCACCTTAGCAGCTATGACTTTGAGGTAGCTGCCATATATGGTGCAGCAATAGAACTTGAGAGCCTGACTGTTCTGGGTAGGGCCGTTTTCCTTGTTGACTCTAAGACCGCCATCATGAATCTCTCTGGGAACTCACAGACCGACTGTAGTAGAACAATAGAATGTAGAAGAAAACTAAATGTTCTCATAAATGACGAGTGGGTACTTAATTTCCAGTGGATCCCGAGCCATGTAAACATCACTGGAAATTAAAAGGCTGATCAACTAGCCAAGCATGGAGCAAGCCTCCCCCAGCCCGAGCATCTGAGTTCACTACATTCCTCAAGGTTCCTAATAAAGACGTCCACTAAAAAATGGAATCACGGCCGATTGAGGAGCTCTCAGCATGAAAACGGTGGGAAGGTCTTGTGACGTGTAGACCAATTCACTAAAACTTTCCCCGATCTGTTAACGTTGCAGCTTTCAGATTGAAGACCTGTCATGATTACCTTACTGCGCACCTCCACCGCATTCATGTGCTACCAAACCCGGAGTGTCTGGTCTGCTGTGTGGTCGTGAACTTATGAATGTCGAACAACTTAATGATTGCACATCCCTGGACCGGGCCCAGGATTACAGCAGTCCCATCTTCAGGGATGTCCATCTCTACTGGTCAGCGCGTCGCCAAATGGCTCAACTGCCAGGAGTGGGCGTTGGATAGTAACTAAGTACTTTACATTACAAGTGGCTCCAAAAGAAATAATTGCCCATCTAAATGATAAAGCCACATCTATTTCCTCCAGCTCTCTCTCCGAGTCCAAATAGTCCTCTCGAATGCCATAACCAAAAATGGCCCTCCCCTACAATTTTCCCCCAAGCGATCTCCCCTTCCAAACCACATATTGGTCGAAATTCCGAAAATAAAACACAGTCTTCGTCGCTCCTGGCAGAACATGAGACTGCCGGCCTTCAACAGTCGTCCCAACTGGCAGATGCTCCTGGTAAAGGATCTCCTGTATGATCACGACAGCGACGATTGGATGACCAACTTGAACTTATTTTTCGTTACGGACAAATCTGTGTAGAGGAGTACCCATCATAACCTTAGAGAAAAGAGACGAAATCACCCACTCCAAGACACTACAGGTCCAATCTTCTATGCAGTGGACACAACCGAGGTCTTTGCTAACTGGAAGAACAGTTTTCGAAGTTATTTACCTGTGGATGGATACCTCTGAGACTCCTTCGGTAAGGCTTCTGAGATGGAGACACACACCCTTATGGTAGTACAGCCGTTCCTACAGAGAAAAGCACCTGGAGTCGACACAATTAGTACTACAGCCCAGAAAGAATCACATCCCGTCTCACGTCCTATAATCTAAAGATCCTAAATCCCGCCATTTGAATTACATTACTATCTCTCCTGCAAAGAAATAACAATGCCTACCCTACCTCCAAATCTTTGTAAACCTTTAAACATTCTTGAAAGTTAACGGCCAATTGAGATTTCCCCCACCATATCCCAAATCTCCGAACAGTTCCTGCACGTCCTTATCTTTCAAATTCTAGATGTAGTTTTCGGCCAAAGCAATTTGAGCTCCGAAAAAGACACTCCATCATGCAACAACTGCTACCAGTGACGAGTAACTTAGTACGGTCGTTCAAGAAGCCACAACCTAAATCCGCAGTTTTCTTCGATGTGCGCAATGTCTTTGACGACGACGGCATCCTGATCTCCTTTTGTAAAGTGGTAACGAGTCTCATACACAAACAAACCGCATTCCACCCCGCTCTTACCTGTCCGACAGAAACGTTACTGTGTCTGACGGCAAATGCCTCTTCTCCTTCGTCTTATGTCTGTGGTTGTTTGGAAGGAGGTATCCTAAGCCCTCTCCTCTATCTTCTCTACACTAACATCATCGCAATCCTTACAAACGTCTTCCTTTTCCTCTATGTGAATTGCACCATGTCTATTCCAAGCTCCTGGAGCATGCTTAAGTATACGAAGACCACACAGAGGTAGTGGGACTCGTTGTGACTGTGTCTCCAGAAATGGAGAACTGCGGTAAATACAAACAACTCAAAAGCTATTTGTTTTCCCAAGAAGCAACGGCCTTTCACACTTGACGGAAAAGCCATTGTCTCTATTTTTTCTGTGAAATATCTTGGCGTCCTCCCCACGAAACTCTACTGCAGAAGTACCATCATGCTTAGAATCAAACACCACATGTAACAAATGCTCTTTCGTCCCGTCCTCAGGACGCAACTCCTCTAAGTTGCCCATTTGCACCAATTCGTCTCGGTAATGTCATGAGTCCTTTATTCCTCTTTCTTCAGACTCCTCTCGAACTCTCTATGGTTCTATCAAATGTTACCATGAGAAATATGTTTTTCCTCTCCATCACTTACTGCTTTTGTCAGATCCCTCTCAACAAGGCTCTTTGAAAGAGCTCTGACTACGATTCGAGAGCTCTAATTATGCGCACATAACAGATCTGGAACACTCAGTTGGATCTCCCAATATTATTCTTCCACGTATTCCAATTCCTTTTAGAATCTCCATAACATATCTGCACAACGGGCCTTATTTTTCTCTTCCGTCTACCTCTCACCTCCTATAAAAGGTTTCTAGTTTAAGTTCTGTAGCATAGGTTTTAATCTGATCCATATTAGTTTATAAGAATTTTCATTGCCATTGTTTAGCTATAGGTTAGCTTTGTATCATATCAAACTTACGCTGTAATTTAGGTTCTTTTTAAAGATTAGCTTAGGTTTCCTTCTCGTTTAGTCGTTCAAATGTTATAACTTTCCATCGCAACAGTGAGTGTAGAATTAGGCTGTCCATAAGTTAATCTCGCAATAAAATTTTAAGTAATTTTCACTAATAGCATAGTTATACTTTAGTTTCAAGTCATTAAAAAAAGAAGATAATTTTAAATGAAACTAAAAGCATTACAACCTTATTTTGTTCTGTACCACATGTTTTGCTAAGCTCACATTCCACATTCCTTAACACTACACATATTCTTTACACACGTATCTTACGTGTAAAAGATCTATCTCGAAGTTTAAAAAATAGAGTTAGTAAACCACTGCCCTATATTATGCAATTACTCGCAATCTCCCAAACCAAAAAAAACACCTTTCTTTCCGTTCCACCTACAAGCTTCCTCCCATGCAGATATCCCTTCTTAAATCCAGCCCTCTACCAAAAGCCCTGATCAAAAATCTTAATCCGTAATCAGTGTCACGTGACAGACGCTACGGGACAAAGCTGTCCCTTTCATACTGAGATTGTAATACTTAACCAAATATAAATAAGGGTGGATGGTACCTCATGCCAGTGTCATGAAGGAATACGAAGAGCCTTGAAAGTTCAAACACCATGTGTACAGAATATTGACAATAGCACAACTTTGCTTGAGAATGATAAGACTTCCCTAGAGGTGGATACTCTAATTCGGTCCAAAAACAAAGCCATGAACGCTATGGCTAGCTACATGCATCTATCTTTGTTGTGATAATGTGCGCAACGGATTCAGAACCGTTTAACACTATATAGCAACAGTGCCGTAAATTATTTAGCGCCGGTGGCATATCGCAAGCTTCTGTGTGTTAACAAAAATAACACGGTATCCTCTGGTGTTAATTTATGGTGTGAGTAATATTTGAATTGGTAATAACGCAGATAATAGTGTGCTGGTATTCAGGTATACAATTAACTTCATATGTTTAGATAGAAACATTTCATTTTATCAAACACATTTTACTTAATAAATATATTAAGTAGATATTAATTATATAAATTACATCTTTGCAAAACGATATGTGTGTATATGTTCTATCTATACAATTGTAATTGTTATAGATTCGTTTAAATAGCTCTATGGACATTTTATTTCTAGTTTTTAATTTTTGTTTTTTCATTCTTAAAAACTAAATTGACGAAGATTATATTAGCCTTTAGCGTGTCTAAGTGGATCCGTGCACTCAGCATCTTTAGTTATTTTTTTTATTTCGATTATTAGTGTAAATTGTATTTCCAATAACTATTTAACATGCTGATATTGTATTTGTGTCTCATTATTTTCAATTTTCTTATTGCATTAAATTCAGTAATTAGTATTTTCTATAATTCATTTTTTTACTTGTTAATGTTTCTCATACGTACTCAGGTTCACTTTGAGAAATAAAATTATTTATTTTATGTGACAACCTTATCTTACTGTCATAACTTTATATGTAGACTAAGCATTAACGGCTAATATTATTATTTATTTACGGGCCAGTTGCTACGGGTTGTTACAGTATTAGATGTAGGAATATGGGGATTCTCCCAATTGGCAGGAAGGGTAGACAAAAGTGTGTCTTAAACTGCCCGACTGTTTTAAAATATACACTGTATCAAAGATGTTTGTCAAATTCAAGAGTAGAATAGTGTCTAGTGTTGTTGTATGTATATCATTTGTTTAATAACAAACGTAAGTATGTATGAATAGCTAACTAAGTATCTGGCTCTTCCGTCTACTTTACTAGTATGGTGCTTGTCTACAGTTAGTATATTAATATGCACCTTATAACAAGCTTGTATTGCCTGTTAACACTCTTCACCCTCATTCAAATGTGATTGCACCTATACTTTGTTCAAAGCTGTACTACGTTTATCTTGTCTAGTGATATCTCTCACTTCTGTTATTAGGTCTAGATCTAGTTGTTTTTGTCTTTGGACAATGTGTTGGTGCAACCATAATGCAACCTTATTTTATGTTCTGTACCACATGTTATGTTAAACTCGCATTCCACATTCCTTAACACAACACCTATTTGTGAAAGATCTATCTCGATGTTAAAAAAATAGTGTCAGTAAACCACTCCCCTATATTATGCAAATGCTTGCAATTCCATAATCCAAAAAAAACACCCTTCTCTCCGTTTCACCTACAAGATTCCTCCCATGCAGATACCCCTTCTTAAATCCAGGCCTTTACAAAAAGCCCTAAACAAAAATTCCCAACCCGCAATCAGTGTCACGTGACAGACGCTACATTGCCTATGTAGCCACCATAGCGCTCTTTACTGACGTACTGACTGGCAAAACAACTGGAGGCAACAATGTAACTTTCCATCCTCGACGAGGCAAGAGCCCATTTCTATTACTGTCCGTTTCCATCACTGTAGTGTTTTACATTTAATTCAAGCATAAATATGTTGATGGATTATATCAAACATCTCTAGGTTAGAGCCCTAAAAAAACAAAAATAAACAGGTGTTACAGAGGAAGCAATATCTTTGTTTCCATCCGAGAATTAATCATGAAAGTTGGATAAAAAAGCGAAATGTAGCCATTTCAGACTGACAGGGTGAGGGTTTAGTATATAAAATCATTTTGTTGAAATGTGTAATTGATTTCCTCCATCGTATTTTAAGCAAAATACGAGGGGAGAGGAGTAAATAGAGTAGAGTCATTCTATTGTTTAACACACTGTCAGTTAAACTAATGTAAAAAAATTAAAAATCATTGTGTAAAAATTAAACTAAAAAGAGTGTAGTGAAATGAATTATTAAAAAATTCAGTTCTTTTATTGCTTGAAAAAATATGGTATATTAAAACAGTATATTAAAACTATAAAATTATTACAAAAAACCTATACAAATATTAAAATACAACTTCAAGATGGGTTTTCTATTAAACAAGAGGACAGTATCGTTACAGTTGTTAGTATTCCTGTACAAAGTCCGTAAAATACTCAACGAGGCTAATTTCCATGCATATATTGGCAAAATACTTAGAAAGAATGCCAAGATTCATTACAAACTTAGCTAATGCTTAATCCATGGGACAACTGTCATAATGAAGCATAATGTTTATAACGAACCTTCAAAGAAGTCTCGTAAACTCAATATTTCTTTATAGAGCTGTAGTTTGTACACCTTATAGGCCGCTAAAGGCAAATAATTCTACAAATCAATGTAATTCAATATAATTTACTTACAATACTATAATCTGCTTTACCTAGTTTAGTTGATCATTTCGCTTTTAGATTAACATAATTATTGGGATATATCTACTTATTGGGATATACTTTCATACACTGCATGTCTTCAACTTTGATTTAAAAAAAAATACTGAACGGCTACGGACGTTGCCTCATGTTGCTGCTTCTCGTCCAGAAGTTCATTATGATCTTCTGATTCGTGAACCCTTTATCCTGTAATGTAAATTGATATATTTTTCCTGTGAGGTGCGGCGGTGTCTTCAACTTCACCTAAACAGACATCCCAATACGTCCACTAATCAACCACACAAGCGCCCCTTCTCATCTTCTAGCCAAATTCCTCGACAAAACTATCCGAAACCTTATACAATTTAATAATCATTGTAGTATAAAATATAGCCTAAATCTGATAGACAAAATTAAAAACGTAAATATTCCACACAATTCTACCTTAGTGTCTTTTGATATATCAAATCTATATACAAACATCTCCATTCCAGAAACCATCGACATCCTCAAAAACATGCTAATAGACACAAATACAACACATACACACATTGACGAAATCATCCACCTCACAAGATTATTCACATCTCAAAATTACTTCACCTACAATTACACATACTACAAGCAGAAAGATGGACTACCTATGGGCTCCCCCATAGCTAGCATCTTAGCAGAAATATTCATACACCATATCGAACAAAACCACATTTTACACAACAACAAATACTCAGATAACATAATTTACTGGTACAGATACGTCGATGACATCATAACATTATATAAAGGCAACACACGCAGAGCACACATATTTCTAAAACACCTAAATTCCATACACCCTAAACTAACATACACCATCGAAACATAACAACAAACTCCCTTTACTTCCTAGACCTCACAATTAAACGGCCAGACAAACAAACACATAAATTCAACATATACCGAAAACCCACCAGCACCAATGCGACCATACACAGTTCCTCAAACCACCCACACCAACATAAACTAGCTGCTTACACCACCATGATATATCGCCTCCTTGAAACACCACTAGACAAAGATGAACACGACTAGGAGTTAAACACCATAAAATATATAGCACAAACAAACGGATACAACCCAACAATGATTGACAATTTATACAAGCGCCTAAAAAATAAACATAATAACCCAGATACAAACACACAAGATGACAATCTCATAAATACTTATCAATACCATACAGATCATCCAAAACCCACAATCTAACCAACACATTACGAAAATACAACTACAAAATATCTTACTCCACACACAACACTCTCAACAAACAATTTAAACCCAACAGCAAAATCAACGACAATTACAACACTACTGGAGTTTACAAACTAACTTGCAGTTCTTGCCCTAGTTTTTACATAGGCCAGACAGGGAGGTCATTCTACACACGTTACCAAGAACATATAGAAGCACTAAAAAACAATAACTACCAATCAAACTTTGCCGATCATCTCAACTCCACAAAACACGACTACATAGACATAACATCTAACCTACAAATTCTTCACAAACAACACAGAAATAACCAACGCTACACAACCGAACAATACGAAATATATAGGCACTTCAAACTACACCCTACACACATACTCAATACACAATTACATTACAACTCACATGCACTTTTTGACATCATAACTCCTAATACACACAAAATACACCCACACCACCAAAATATCCCACCCCCACCCTAACCTACGTAAACCTTGAGATCAGTTACGGTCTGAGTTGACAAAGGGACACATCTCCCGAAACGGCCGTCCTCAACAAGTAAAGTAAGTGCTACTATAGGCAAGTTAAAACATTTTTTAAAAAAGTGTAAGTGATTACTAGTAGCTCACGCGAAGATAGAATCAAAAAATATTAAATAATGTCTAAAAAATGAGCTTATCACCATGATTATTCGTTATGAATGGCCTTCCGTCAATTTATGAATGCAGATAAACAATATCATTTTCAGACGAGGAGTTAAACAGAAGCATTTTATCCTTATTTATTGCGTAAGTTTGCAAGCAATGGGACAAAGGAAGGAAGGAACCTAAAAGTTAAATATTGTCTAAAATTGGCGTTTGCAGCTATCTTATCACCATGATTAGGCGTTATGAAAATCCTTCCGTGAATTTATGAATGTAAAAAAACAATTCATTTTCCACCGGTGAGTTAAACAGAAGGATTTTATCTTTATTTATTGCGTAAGTTTGCAAGTTATTAAACAAAGGAAGGAAGCAACCCTAATTAATTTCAGTTAAGGAAGTGCTAGACAATGCGGTACAACTTGAACACTGCTTAAGCCGAGAAGAAAGCGGAAACAAATCTAACACTAAGTCAGCTGTGTAATAGCGTGTTTTGCAGTCTTTCCTTGTAAGGAAAAACCTTTTGTCCTCGCCACATGAATTATGTGATAAAGACGAAATAATCCCTAACAAGTATAACTAAAAGGTTACTAAATTCATCTGGAAGGGCACTATAGTAGAAGAGCTGGTAGATATATTACCACGACTCCACGACATTAACTTGATGATACAGCGGATATATACGAAACTAACAATATTTATTATTTGTACAGCGTTGATTGTTCAGTAATCAAAATAATATACTTATATTTTTAATTTGATTCTCTTAAAATAGAATAAATACCACTTACAATTTTATTACTGGGAAATTTTTCATTCTGCTTCTCAAACAAATTATAGATCACTGGTGGACAAACGTTTTTAAGGGAGAGGCATGTAAAATAAAAAATGATCTAGGTAGGCCGAAACAACATTAAACAAAGAAAATTTTAAAAGCTATAAAGTTTATTTTTCATTTTTACATTACATACAACTTATATGCTACAATGATAAAAAACTTAGTTATGAAAAATGATTATTCTCTAAAAGCATATGAAAGTGTATATGACAAATGAAATTGTGACTGAGCTTCATAATCTGGGTAGAAACTGAGATGAGATAATTCGCAGTAGTGAAACTAAACAGTGTTATGTCAATTGGTTTTAAATTTATTTTTGAGAAACTTCATTGTTTAAAACACCTGTTCACAGATGTAGGGTGGTGCAAACATCACAAATATCTTCTGTGCGTGAGATATCAGATTTGGGAAACTTGATTTCAACAGGGCTTTGTGGAACTCAACTTTAAAAGCGTTGATAAATAGTTGCTTCAATTTAGCATTAAATTGCAAGTCAATTACTTCGAGCGGTACTTTTGGTCCCACTCATTCACAATTCACATTAAATTGCGTAGTAAAAATATCTAGGTCCATTGCGATAACTAATATTGAAATCTTCGTTCAAATGAAGACATTTCACGATTTTCTTATAGCTCTTACGTTTGTCTAGTTTTGGAAAATGAGCAGAGTCATGCATGACAACTATGTTCCGAATATATATTCAATTAGGGGAATGATTCCTACAACACCAGATTTCATCCCTGTCATATTTGATGCTTCATTAGTTACAAATATCGGTCAATATCTATAATTTTACAAATATTGGTCAAAGGTACTTTAAAAATGTAATAGTGTGTTGAAATTCTACAAAAATATTTGATTTTTGATCGTTCCTTTAATGATCACCTGAAAGCTAATATTCAGCAATACAAAAATTGTCATCAATAACTTTAAAATACATCAGTAACTGGTCTGTGTCACTTATGACCGAACTTTCATCCAAAAACCATATGTTCGATATAACATAATAGAAAATCATATCCTTAACTCCAGTTGTGACAAAAATTTAAGGTTTATTGTTTTTCGAGAGAAGAAAGGTTTTGTGTCTTCAAATTCTTTTTCATAGGACACAAAGTGTCACATTCTTAGAGCAATAAAGGTTTTAGAAATTTGCCATCAGAAAATGTTTTGTTATGTTTTGCAATATCATATGCTACAACATGTGTATAAGCTTCATGTGACTTGTGAAGCTGGCTTTTGAGAAGAACTTTGTTTTTAAAAATTGTTTGCAGATCTCACAGTTATTTTACATATATCTCTTGATTTTTGCTTCCTTTCTTCTTCGGTCATAGATTGATGAGTGGCATTGTTATATTTTGTCATGAAGTATCGTGAGAGGTTAAATTTCTTGAATACGTTACAGCTTCATTGCAAATGAGGTACACAGGTTTATTCTTAATAGGAATGAAAAAGTATTTTCAGATCCACTTATCTTTAAAACACGACATTCTGAATCAACTCTATGGTTATTACTTGCTATTGTAACGATCAAAAATGTTTAAAAAGATCAAAGCCGACACAGCCGCGGTGGTGACTTGATACTGACCTTGGCCTGTCGAATTACTGACCTTGAAGTGAGCGACCGGTAGCGTCAGATTCATTCCGAAGTTAGCAGAACAACAGACGCATTGTACTCTACGACAAGTGCTACTGATCGACTGACATAGGTACTGGACGGCGCCTATGCAAGATTGCGTGCAAACTCAGTTACTAGATATGATTATACTGTACGTGCAAAGCAATGAGCAGGGAGCCGATATTATATTGTAGCTATGCAAAAAAATACATTTTGTCCATTGTGTAGTTAAATAGATTACTCAAAACTACATCGCGGGCCGGAACGACCAGCCCGAAGGGTCGCAATTGACACGGGCCGTACTTCGTCCATCTTGGACGTAAATAGTCCCTGATGTGTACAGCGGTTTACTATTTGCTTATCACTTTAGTTTATTAATTCATGCAAAGTAAAAGAAATAAACTGTTGCTCTATTGTCTCAGTTAAGGTAAGTTTTAAAGTTTTGAACAGTTTAAAGTTGCATGAAATCTTTGTTTTATTTGACTTCCTGCCAAACCAAAAGGGATTTGTTGCCGCGGTGCAGTTGTGCAGACAGATTAACTGTTGCAATTGAAAAAGCTTTCCAGCCATATAAACAACCCCTTGAGGGAAAAGAAGATATATAAAGTTACGTAAATGCAATCTCATTATATATGTAAACAAAACCTAAGAAATCTTCAACATTTCCGATCTACTAACCAAAATAGAATGTTAATGCATCATACAATTCGTTTTGCCATGTTTTATTAATGTTTTATAATTACATGAAATAGAGTATTAAAAAATTATAAAATTGTTAAAAGTGATATTTAAGCAGAAATAAATAATTCCAGTGTTTCCTAAGGAAAATTCAGAATAATGAATAAAAGTAGAATATGAATGTCTGCGTAAATTTCTTCACAAGGAAGTTTAACCCAATTCAACAGAAGAATCCAACACAAGCTTTCTGGTAACACTTAAAATGAATAAATTCTATTCCGAGTGTAGATGTGACGAAATATCGAAAAGTTCTAAGGCATGTAATGAGCGTAATTCAGTGTAATTGTGGTATAAATTGTAAAGGGGAACCTTTCATGGGGCTGTGATTGTCAATTTTGTTTGTGTTTGAAGAGTTTGAGCAGTTGTAATAGAATTCTTAACCCACTCACTGCATCTAAATGTATGTGCCTGCGAAAAATTGACAAAATTAAGGATAGGTGTCTTGAGAGGTTGTTTTTGAACAAGGAAATAGTGAACTTAAAATATGATGGAACCATTCATTCTGTCCCAAATGGAGTAGAAATCAAAATCTAAATCGAATAAGAATAAACCACATCTTTTGACTTTAGGTGAGGTTATTCATCAGCCAAATCAACAGAATCCAAAGATTAGTGAACGTTTAAGTCAAATCTTAACTAACCTAAGCACTTGATTGCAGTTCATAACTGTCAACTTCCAAGAAGAGCATTTTTTATTTATAAAACGACCTTTCTGTATTTACTTTAAAAGAATGTGTTTAAATATTAAGTGTTGCTATAAAGGGAAGCACTCTAGAAACTGTTACAGTCGTTGTTAAGGGGAACGTAACGAATGACACACTTTCGAAATAGGGATTGCCGCTCCATTTTAAAACTACTTGACAGTGAATAATGTTCTATAGAGTTTTAATAAAAATAGAATCATAGCACTTTTTGAAAAATAGATCTCAAAATAAACATTTCAAGCCTAGATTTTCCTTTTTGGAAAAAACAAATGTCTTCCTTGTAAAGCTACTAAATAATTTTCTACTTATTTTTATTTTGATGTGAGGAGCAAATGGCTATTGCTATTTAGGCTTCTAAAGAAATGTCACAAAATTACCTATTGTCAAAATTATACTATCCAAGAAATTTCCATTTATCCGTTGCTTCTGAAACCCATGTTTTGTAGATATTTGTATTAGATATTTGTTTACAGTAGCTGAATAGTCCTGTATAGAATGATTCGAAGCTAGCATTAGGTTGGCACAAATTTTAAAAAAATGCCGAGTTTTTTGCTGAGAATATCTATTCAAATTAACGTCAACACCGCTCGTGACGTCATGCATAAATGAATATATTAAAATGCCCGTCTACTTTAACCCAACAACTTTTATTTATTTTGCTTTACAACGCTTTCTAGCTTTGATATGCTAAAACAAACAATAGCATATTGAAAAACAAAGTTAATGAACTTTCATAATTTGGATCCCTACTGACTATAAAGAGTGTAGCGAAAATCTCAACAACAATGTACCTGATCGGAGAGAAAAGTAAAAGTCACAAATTTACATTTAGAAAATGTATAACAAAAATGTTTACTTAGGAAACGGTTATCACTCAGTTTTTGATATTTTATAAACTGACCTTCGGTAAGCATTCATATTAGGAAGAGCAAACATACTATAAATGCTCTGTAACCTGACCGCCATGCACCAACTTCAGGTAGAGAGACAAACGAGCCTTCCATCGCTTACCCCGTATCTTGTTGACGCGAGATGGACATCCTTTTCCCTCCGTTATTTTTACATATCCTTCCATTTACTGAAAAGTCTTAAAACTCTTTTTCTGACGACCAAAATCATACTTCTAATAGACGGTAAAGAGGGTTTACTCTTGAAAGAGAATGAAGCAAAAAAACAAATTAGCAGATTATGTGTGTAATAGATTATTTCTAACCTGGAATATTGAAGAAAGTTGGTTCACATCTACAGGATTTCGTTTGTCAGGCAGATCTTCTATTTTCCGGTTCTCTGCGTCCTTATATCCTTATACTTTATTGAGTTATTGAGTCAAGTATAGTAATTATAGATAGATCATGGCTTGTATAGTTACCAGAGGAAATAAAAGGTATTAATAGAATATATTCTAGTAAACGTTATAAATTAAACCTATAACGTATAATTATTAGTCATAGAAAAGAAGCGCCTTTACGCTAATGGGAATTTAGCTGTTTACCCGAAAGGATTCGGCGAAGTGACATCATTGTACATCCGCAAAGACAAAAAATGTGACTTGCCGGGAAGCTTTGCCCGTTCACTTAAATAATTTAATTTAAATTGAGACATAAAAAAAGAACACAGTTGTAAATTATTATCATTTTAATAAACAAACACTTTTCGATGTCAAATTGTCATAAGCCTATACGCAGTGATAGATGATAGCATTTCTGATGATGGTTGTGTCGATACCGGAATTAGTCTTTATATTACACTAGTAATTATAGAGTATTGAGTGAATGTTTAACGAATTAACTTCAATAAGTATTGTAGTTATGTCATCCAAAGGTCCTCGGAATGGCAAAAAACAAACTAATATTGTGTATAGTTCTTACCTGCCGATGTAGAAGGTTTTAAACAGCTTTGCAAAAAAAAACATTTTACGTATTTTAAAAAGGCGAAAAAGATTGCATCACTTTTATACAGCACACCTATATTTAGACGCTACAGCCACGCACAGACTCACACAAACTCAATCAACTGCAGAAACTCTACATTTGTTACAAACAGAATAATAGTTTATATAGCATTACAAAAAAGCTAAAAGTTATCCAGTCAGGATAGATGTGGAAAAAATAGCAGATAGATTTTCTAAACGTAAGCTAAACGGTTGATAAGAGAATCCATTTTTGATATATGTTAAAGCATTGCTGCACAGTAGATGGAGAAAATCTTTCACTCCACATATTATATAGTCAACTCGCGTTACTAAAGTTTATTAATATTTTTCTAATCTAATATACCTAGACGGATACTTTATAGCTAGATTATGATGATATATGTTGTTATATAAATGTATTTAGAATTATTTATTGCAATATGCGATAACTTAGGGCTCTGGTATCTATTGAAACCATGATCTATTATTGTTTTGTAACATTGTAATTGAGGCTAAATGCCCTCTAAAGAATTTGAAACTTAAAGTTTTGTTATTGTTTTCGTTTTCTAGAGGGTGTATTCTTCACCAGGTATTTTTTCAGCAATATCTATGACAGGAGAGTAGCTGAAAAGTAAAATAATTACAATTGTTAGTCTCAAGAAAACATATATAAACACCTATAAAGTCGAATATTTGAAAATAATGTTAGGAAAAGTTATAATTTAAAAAAAATGTCTTTTATAACAAAACATCGAATTTATTTACAGTATATTAAAAACAAAAACATTATCTATACTTAATTAGTTCCAAACAAATCTCGGAAGTAAGTAAGCGATAAAAGAAAAACCTTTATGCTCGAGCAAGTCATATAAAGTTGGAGCCGTCGATTGCTCTAACCTCATTCCGACAAAGTAAATGATGCCAAACACAAATTGAAGTCACTAAGTATTTTGGTGACCTCAATCTAAAGGCCTTGCACACAACTACTCATACTTTTATCGATAGTATGATCACCCCAGACCCAGTATGACCCCCAGATCTATAATGTATCCTGCTAAACGTAACATTGTAAATGCGTTATTTAATATTGTTATTTATTTCGAAATATTTACACAAATAATTATTTATTTAGTTTGCTTTTACCTAAACCCACAAAGTTTGAAACAAGTTAAATGTTTGTTTTCATCAACAGAGTATTTTTCCCGGTTTCACAATGTCTCTTGTTTTAACGATATATATATATATATATATATATATATATATATATATATATATATATATATATATATATATATTCATTAAAGGTATTCTTGTTTTTGAAATATTTTAAATTTATTACCTATATATATATATATATATATATATATATATATATATATATATATATATTTAACAGTTTTATTAGGGTTTTTGTACTTGACTATATTGAAATTGTGACCTTTACAAACATTGATCATGTTCAAAAATTTGATGTGTTTTTAAAATTAAACTATGGTGTTTTTTAAACAATCGCGTCCTAGCTTACTTACCCCCTAAAAAATAAATAGAAAACTTCACTACCCAATGTACTAAAGCTATACAGCTAAACCTATATTTAAGAAAGTTTGTAAAGTAGATATAAGAGTCATGACGTGGAGCAATATATATGTCTGTATATGTAGAGGATTATAGCACAAGTGACGTCATCCTTAGAATATGTGTAATTAAGCCCAGTGACACTGTCCATATGAGATCAATACTTCTATATTCTCAATTCCAAAGAAGGTTTATGTGTATTTCTTAGTGTATTTCATAACGTGTTCTCTCACACTTCTTTATTCTGTTCCCTATTCAGGGTTGTAACTAAAGGGCACACTTATGACCCCGGTATAAGGTGTCTAATGTGTCTTTATGAGAGCCTTTTGAGAGATCCATATATCCAAAGATGTAATCACTATCAGATTGATACCTATTAGTAAAAATAATTTCCTTATCTTTCATAAGCGCAATATTAGTACGCAAAGCTCTTACAGGGGACCTTAATCATATTGACTGACGATCTCCTTGATACAAACAAAGTTACAACAACAAGCATATACTTCTCTATTTACTCTTTGTATTATGATGACAACAAAGGGGTATTTTATGGCATAACTAAGATTAATGGATATGCAACTTGAATTAATTATGTGAAACGTTTAATTCAAGTAATACTAATAAAAATATCGAATCTGCCACTGTTCTGCAGTTCAAAACTGAAAAAAAAAATTTCAATTATTCAAATCTGTATTACAATGTTGCAATATTCTGGAATTTGAAACCGTCAATTGTAATCTATTATACTGAAGTACTATTCATAAACTGTCACATTTAATATATCTCAAATGAAAATAAATAATTTTTTCCAATTATTGGTGCAGTTTGACAAAACATAATTGCATTAGGAATCGTTAAATATGTCCATTAGTGAAACGTTAATTAACTGTTCAATATGATTGACAGTTGCAACATTATGAAATAGAGATGTATCTTTGGCATCTATGGTCAACATCAGTTTTACACTTAAATGTAGATGTTTATTGAGGATAAATATAAAATTTTGTAATTTAATCACATTTTTGTTTTATTCATTTTTTAAAACTGTTTGAATAAAACCAATGATTGTTTTTTTTCAATGGTAATCTCTGATCAATGTAAACAATCAAAGACTACAATACACAGCAATTACCACCTGATTATCTCACAGAGATTGTTTAGTAGTAACCTAAGTAATAGACACGTAGGGTAGAAAACTTCAAATTAGTGGTCGAAAAATCTTTAGTAGATGTAAGAGGTGTGTGTGTGTGTGTGTGAGTGTGTTGCAAAGAATCCACCCTTACCACTATCATTTTTTTAACCACCTGCCTACTGTTTAAAATGCACTTGAGCTCATGCAACGACACCCATAAGTAATTGTATTTTGAAATAAATTAATAAGATTTTTTATAATAACTTTAATGATGAAAAAAATATAAAAAGTAACAAAATATACACTTCGTGATTTCTACCGCCTTTTATAATATGCAGAAATTATTTTAACACTACATGTTTAAGTTAATTAATTTTCTTATATATATATATATATATATATATATACAAGTAGAGAAGGCTATCGTTGAGACGGGTCGCTTAGGCGGGATAGGAAAGCCAATAGGAAACCCGGATTTGCTACCCCCACCCCTTTCCAAGATGGCGGCGCCCATAAACGCGGGAACAAGATGGCGGCGCCCATAAGCGCGGGAACAAGATGGCGGCGCCCATAAGCGCGGGAACCAGATGGCAGCGCCCATATGCGCGGGAACAATATGGCGTCTCGCTCTAGTGTCCTAACCTAAGAAAAAGTTGTGTATGGGGTGTATGTTGTTTCGATGAGGGGCGAGGTCGCCCTAGGGGTTGTTTTAAATAATATATAAAATTGCCAAAAAACGATCGGTTAGATCAAACGACCAATTTTTCAACTAAACAACTGTCTTACGCTAAGTTTAACCGACCAACATACGCAAAGTTCAAACGAACAACATTTACACCAAGTTCAAATAGTCAACTGTCTGTGTGGGAAGCGGCCTATCACATTGCAGGCGCTCGGTAGGCTTTAAATTGCATCTAACCTAACCTAACCTAGGTGCGGGAATGATCTCAGCTACGTTCAGGACCATCTCCGGGGGTAGCTCCCGGGGTAGATTGGGGTGGGGGGTAGTTTTCGAAAAAATTTTGGAAAAACGTGCCTTGACTGATAGGGAGAGTCTAGAGTGTATTATCGCTACGATTGGGGGTAGTTTCACCTAGGGGTAGTTTTTAAATAAAATATGAAATTGCCGAAAATCGATCGGTTGGATCAACAGACAGTACTGGATATGTGTAGAGTCCATTATGGACCGTTGCGGGGGCGGGTTCACCTAGGGGTAGTTTTTTAATAAAATATGAAATTGCCGAAAATCGACCGGTTGGATCAAATGGCCGTACGGGATATGTGTAGAGTCCATTATGGTAGGCAGTGTGGGAGGGTTCACCTGAGGGCCGATTGTTAAAAATAATCGGGGTCCTAGGTAAAATCCACTCGGGAACCAGGCATTAGTTAAACCCGCCTAGGAGCGGGTAGAGCCATTATGGAGCACGGTCTCGGTTAAAGCCAATCCGCGCCTAGCCACCCAGCAGCTAGGCCTTACGTAAAGCTAACACGGAGCAAAGCCTCAGGTAAAGCCAACCTGGGTAAAGTAACCCTGGAATCAGCCCATACCTAGAGACACCCAGGAGCCAGGCCTTAGTTAAAGCTAACACGGAGCAAGGCCTCAGGTAAAGCCTCCCCTTAAGTAAAGTAACCCAGGAACCCGGCCTTAGGTAAAGCTACCATGGAGTCGGATGTTAGTTAAAAGTCACCCTGGAGTCGTGCTTGAGGTAAAGCCACCCAGGCCTTAGGTAAAGCTACCTTGGAGTATGAACTTAGGTAAAGCCTGGCCCTAGTTAGAGCCACCTTGGAGAAAGGCCCGAGGTAAATTCACACTAGAGCAAGGCTTTAAGTAAAGACACCTTGGAGAAAGGCCCGAGGTAAATTCACACTAGAGCAAGGCTTCAAATGAGGGGTAGGTCTGCATCAAAAAATGATAGGTTAGATCAAATGACCAACGATCCAACTAAACGCTAATTTTAATCGACCAACAGTTATACACAGAGTTCAATTAGACAACAGTCTATGCGGGGAATCGACCTATCACATTGCAGGGGCCCGGTAGGTCTACGCTAACGGTCGCTGTAAGACGTGAAGGCTTATATACCATGTTAAGCCAATATATATATGATAGCCCACATAATGTGTTAAACAAATATCCATGTAAACCTGCATACATACTATGCTAGGCCAACATACATGGGCCTACCATGTCTGTAAACCACTGGCCAAACCCCTTATGATCTGAGCTATTTTTACCTCCTCTATCAGGTTGATCCTGGTAACCGTATAATATGGGAAGTACTATATGGTATAGCTAACAATGCATAACCAATCAAGCCCACGTAAAGATTTAATATATTTGATGACGTATCCGCGTTCGAGCGACTCTATGCAGGTATTAGACCCACCCTAACTAGAGGGGCAAGTGGTTATGTTTGTCTATGCTACAAAAAACCCGCACAGCTGTGTCGTTGTGAATCAATGTGACTGTATCGATTTACTATGTACTGCCGGCACACCAAGGCATACATATATAATAACAAATCAGCTATGTATACACCCTACAGCCAGGATTGTGTTTAGATATAATCGTATTAGGTATACATAAATGTAGGCTGTTATATTTTAGATAAAGAGGTCTATGGAGAAACACTAATAACGAGGTCTATCACATAACATGAATAAATATACGTTATAAAACGAACCTAACTATCTATTCAACAGGGTGTTTTAGCAATATAAGAGCAGTATAAACATATAATACTGGATAAGGCCAACGATATACGGATCCGAAAAGGGCAGGTATATGAAATAATATATACAAGAAAGGTATTCAGCATGACAATTTATTAAACTAACATATAACAATAAATTTACAGTGCATAGATATAAATTGTTCCCAATATTACATATGTAATTTAAATGTGTCGATGATCAGCGACCTGCAATGTGGGCAGCGATTACATCTTGAGGACAGGTGAAGCAAAAGACATGTCCGCATGGTGTGGCAACAGCATTGCGAGGGTTCTTACAACATATATTGCATAAGCTAATCTCCGCCGGTCGTGGCTGAAGACAAAAAAAAGTCAATTAGTAACAAATGTATATGCATATACAAATCCTGTAAGAAACAATATGATTAGTAAATCGGTACAGATAGCCTGAAAGAAAAGTCAATCGAAATATTATGAAAATCTACCTACATTATTGGTACGCTGGACAGTGTAGTCTCCAGCCACCACAATATCCTGTAGGAACCGTCTCGTCATACCCCAAACGTTATACGCAAAGGTCCGGCTTGTCATGTAGTAAGGTTTTGAGGCAGCCGTCCGCAGATCCCTAATCACCAGCTGGAGCTGCATTAAAGTGTAATCCAGCCTCTGTATGCATGTGCGGGGTGAAGGCGGGTTCCTCGGTGGATGAGAAACCATTAGGAAATCGTGCAGGCGAAACGAAAACGAATCATCCCAACTACAGCAGGGTCTATGATCCTCGTCATCCCTGTCCATATCAATGCCAGGCGGTCGGGAAGGTAAATCTCCTGGAGACGAGCCCATAGGTAGTAGTAGAGGCGAATAGGATGACGAATAGGCTAGTGAAGAATCTGAAAGCGCAGTGTACGCCTAGAAAAAAGAATCTAAATAAACCAACATTCGATATACTCCGTGATCTAGGCTTCAGATAATTTGAACATGGCGCTACCTCGTGTCTAAAATATGCTACAATTTAAACAAATATAATAAACGCTATTGAAAATAGACTATCACTCATTCAATATATCTAAGGCAGTACATAATTTGAAAAAGGCCTGACAATAACATATAATATCTCGTATCCAAAATATATATTAAACGCTAATGAAAATAAACTACCATTCAATATATTCTATGATCTAGGCTTCAGATAATTTGAAAAAGAAATGACGCTACCTCATGTCCAAAACAAGCCTAAATTTAAAAATATATATTAAGCGCTATTGAAAACAGACTACCATTCATTCAATATACGTTGTGATCTAAGCTTTACAAAAATTGAAAAAGACTTGACATTAACATATAATATCTCGTGTCCAAAATATATATTTAACGATAATGAAATACACCACGTCTCATTCAATATAGTGTATGATCTAGGCATTACAAAAATTGAAAAATGAAGTTTGAAAATATTCTCTCCTATAAATAAACACCCAATGTGTCATCTAGACTTAACATATTTTGAAAAAAGAATAGTTACTTACAATGCGTGTGTAGATAGGATGTTGTGACGTAGACGCCATCTCTCGTGAATGTATGACCTGCAGATTAACGGATCACAATAGTTGATCAAAGAATAGCTCTCCTCCTGGGTTGATTGTAGAAAGTCTTAAAAACTAAGTAATTTAAATAACGGGCTTAAACAGATATCGCACCAGTTATTAGTGTCTCGAATAAATTCGAAGCAGTCCACCTCGGTTGTAGAGTACGTGTAACCGGCTCTTGTGATGTCGAAACTATCTGTCTTGCGAAGCACCAAGTTTCCCGGCAAATATTATTAGACAGACCTGTGTAGTGAAATCTAATAAATATGACAGATGTCTTCTCGTAGGCATACACAGTTACAGCGCCACGGTGGTTCTTCAACCATAACAATACTGAAAATTTTAAATTATTGAAATCTATAGATAAAGATTCAGATGTATCAGAAGGCTTCATCAGTACATAGTCTTTAAAAGATTTTATCAACGCTTGCTTTACAGATACAGGTAAGCCCAAACTGTCTATATCATGTCTGTTCTGTACGCATGCGCAGACCTCAATAGCGCATAGATTAAACAAAGACAGAGGCACTGTAAAATTTTAAAAATATTAAACATGCTGAAACGTTTTAAAGAATAATATTAATCTGTAATGGCCAAATTCACAGTTTGGCTGACAGTTTTGATAACAGTTAAAAATTTGCCTATAATAGAGCTCAAATCTTCCGCTGTCAACGCCGTAGCGTATCGCTTGGGAAGAAAGACAGCGCGTCTGTCTTCTTCATCTACCTGTAAGTCTACAAGTACGGCGTTACCATAGTTTGCCTCGACAAAACGCGCATTTACAATTTTATAGGCTTTGCCTATCTTTAGCCCGCGTATAGGCATAGAATCTACAGAATTTAAAGTTGAAAACTTTGTAGACACTGAAGATGACATTTTACTACTTACTGGCAAACACACAGAGATCACTCTAAACACAGACTATGCAAAAGCACTATATCTCCACCTGTATATAATGTATTATACATAGCTGTGGAAGAGTCCATTTGAGAGGTGAGTGGACGAGTACAAGCGAGTTGGACTGATCCATAATTACGTCACAACTACGACCGTTGATTACAGCACGTTGATTACATGCCGTTTGTAGAGGTAAATACATCGTATCCGATGAGAAGTTTAAATACAAGTTAACACATAATATAAAATGCACGGTCTGACTAGGGTTTAACAAACAGTATCCGATGAGTAGATTGACTATGGTTTATCTCGTATTATCCGAGAGGTAGAGCCTTAGGCAAGGACATGCTCGACGCCAGGTCTCAGGTAAAGCCACTCTGGAATCAGGCCTTAGGTAAAGCTACCTTGGAGTCAAACCATAGGTAAAGCTACCTTTGAGGTATGCCCCAGGTAAAGCCACCTTGGAGTCAGGCCATAGGTAAAGACACCGTCGAGTCAGGTCTTAGGTATAGCCACCCCGAAGCCATGCCTTAGGTAAAGCCATCTTGGAGTGGTAAAACAGCTACCAATCACAATAGTATACATCCTGTATTAAACCATTATGTGCGTTACTCTACATCCTGTGTTAAGCTAATAAGCATGGACACCTACATTCCTACTGAAATAAGACAATATGCGTTACCCTACATTAGTCTACAGATTGTGTTAACCTACATAGTCCTACATATCCTACACCCTCTAGTTAGGGTGGGTCTAATAAATGCATAGAGTCGCTCGAACGCGGATACGTCATCAAATATATTAAATCTTTACGTGGGCTTGATTGGTTATGCATTGTTAGCTATACCATATAGTACTTCCCATATTATACGGTTACCAGGATCAACCTGATAGAGGAGGTAAAAATAGCTCAGATCATAAGGGGTTTGGCCAGTGGTTTACAGACATGGTAGGCCCATGTATGTTGGCCTAGCATAGTATGTATGCAGGTTTACATGGATATTTGTTTAACACATTATGTGGGCTATCATATATATATTGGCTTAACATGGTATATAAGCCTTCACGTCTTACAGCGACCGTTAGCGTAGACCTACCGGGCCCCTGCAATGTGATAGGTCGATTCCCCGCATAGACTGTTGTCTAATTGAACTCTGTGTATAACTGTTGGTCGATTAAAATTAGCGTTTAGTTGGATCGTTGGTCATTTGATCTAACCTATCATTTTTTGATGCAGACCTACCCCTCACTTGAAGCCTTGCTCTAGTGTGAATTTACCTCGGGCCTTTCTCCAAGGTGTCTTTACTTAAAGCCTTGCTCTAGTGTGAATTTACCTCGGGCCTTTCTCCAAGGTGGCTCTAACTAGGGCCAGGCTTTACCTAAGTTCATACTCCAAGGTAGCTTTACCTAAGGCCTGGCTCCCTGGTAGCTTTACCTAAGGCCTGGGTGGCTTTACCTCAAGCACGACTCCAGGGTGACTTTTATCTAACATCCGACTCCATGGTAGCTTTACCTAAGGCCGGGTTCCTGGGTTACTTTACTTAAGGGTAGGCTTTACCTGAGGCCTTGCTCCGTGTTAGCTTTAACTAAGGCCTGGCTCCTGGGTGTCTCTAGGTATGGGCTGATTCCAGGGTTACTTTACCCAGGTTGTCTTTGCTCCGTGTTAGCTTTACGTAAAGCCTAGCTGCTGGGTGACTAAGCGCGGATTGGCTTTAACCGAGACCGTGCTCCATAATGGCTCTACCCGCTCCTAGGCGGGTGTAACTAATGCCTGGTTCCCGAGTGGATTTTACCTAGGACCCCGATTATTTTTGACAATCGGCCCTCAGGTGAACCCTCCCACACTGCCTACCATAATGGACTCTACACATATCCCGTACGGTCATTTGATCCAACCGGTCGATTTTCGGCAATTTCATATTTTATTAAAAAACTACCCCTAGGTGAACCCGCCCCCGCAACGGTCCATAATGGACTCTACACATATCCAGTACTGTCTGTTGATCCAACCGATCGATTTTCGGCAATTTCATATTTTATTTAAAAATTACCCCTAGGTGAAACTACCCCCAATCGTAGCGATAATACACTCTAGACTCACCCTATCAGTCAAGGCACGTTTTTCCAAAAATTTTTCAAAAACTACCTCCCACCCCAATCTACCCCGGGAGCTACCCCCGGAGAAGTCCTGAACGTAGCTGAGATCATTCCCGCACCTAGGTTAGGTTAGGTTAGGTTAGATGTAATTTAAAGCCTACCGAGGGCCTGCAATGTGATAGGCCGCTTCCCACACAGACAGTTGACTATTTGAACTTGGTGTAAATGTTGTTCGTTTGAACTTACGTTCAAAAACTTTACGTGCAAAAACTTGCCTTTTGGAAATTGACTTATATCATCTGACTTTCCTGGCTCTTAGAACTTGTTGAGGTAGGATTCTTCTTTCTTCCTCCCTGATTCCTTTAGATTTCTGGAGAGCGAAACTCTGGTAAGTCGTTACGAATTTAGTTAAATTTCTACGAAATGGAAGTACCGATTGTGCCGCCAATGTCATTACACCATGGGATACCGAATCGTTATGCGTGAAATAAGCGACTAGGCTACACGTCCACTACCCATTACAGTTAAACTTGGAAGGGAAGCGAAGAAAGCCGGAGTGTAAAAAAGTTGACACAGCCATTGAAAAAAACAATGTTGAAATGGTGACATAAAGGCTTGTCTCTGTACTCTCTCATACCTTCGAAACCTGGATTTAGTTGACGATCATTAAAAAAAACATACAAAAATATAGAAATAAATATACACTTACGTAAACATTAAAACAAATCCCATTATAATACATATTAAAATGTTACAAAAAATTATAAAACAAATATTAAAACATCGTTGGTTAAGCTTTCCTAAGACTGATTTAACCACGCCTAAATGATAGAATTGATTTATTATCATTTAACTAATCCAGAACCTAGTTGATGGAAATCAGAAAACAATATGTCTAACAGTTAAAACACTCTTAAGAAGAGTGTGGAATAAGCAAGGCAGATTCAATTCTGTGATGGTCGCCTACTTCTTTTGTCGCTCATTTCACTGAAGATTAAGACCCAAGACGCAGGTAGAAAATCGGTAATGATCGCTTATTTTGCTGGCTACTTATTTCACTTGTCTTTTTCTTCGTGGCACCGAGCGGGTCAGTGCCACAGAGCGGGTCAGTGCCACAGAGCACTTAATATATTAAGTGATCTGTTGTCAGTGCATAGTTCAGATGTTAAGGTAAGGCTCCCAGATCTTATTTTTTTAGTTCATACTAGTATCACTGGTGTAGATCGTAGCACAAATATTTTGGGCTAGTCATCAGTTTTGGGAGTTACAGGTTTGGATTCTGATTTTGTTTGGTCTTAGGTAATCCACAATTTCGCATCTGTACCTTTGTACCAAGGATAAGAGGTACGTTTCTAACGATCCTGACTTTAAATTGTCTTCACGTTTCACAGAATCTTCCTTTCTCACACTTAATTTTTCACAAGCACACTGGCCCTGAGTTCCATGGGATCAGTGTGTTCCTTAGTTTCTTATGTAACTCCTTCCTATCATTCATTCTTTCTCCTACGAAAGGCTTTATAACATCGATGAGATCAGGTATACGTCACACTTGTACCGGTGATGATCACCTCCTACAGCCCTTCTCATAGGCTCTATGTCCCTACTTAGTTCCCATTTGTTATTAACAACACTTTCTTGCCCATCATAGGCACTGTTAGTAACATAGACTTGTCAGCAATAAAAATAAAGAATTTAACTATTGTTTTGTTTTAGATTTAGTTATATATAATGTATGTATATTTTACAAGTTTATGTTTTGTAAAACTAAATATATTGCCAAACTAGTAAAGAAGGTTTCGAAAAAAAATTTGCAAATTTTTTAATGTAAAAATGTATTATGATGTTATTGTTTATGAAGGTATTTTATAAAATATTGATTCGAAAATGTAATGATAAAATAAATGTAGACAATCAATAATAAAGAATACAAATGGTTAAAAAGTGAGTTAAGAGATTTAGGATATTTATTCACAAAGAAAAAGTACACAATCCTGAGGGTCCAAATAAGGGGACTACCACTGCACTTCTTGCTTGCATTTGGGCTATATCCAGTGGGAGGTGGGTAGAGAATCCTCGAAATATTGGAAAAAAACTAAAAACCCTCTTGTTTTCAAAATATAATCAAGAAAGTTAACAAAACGAGCGGTTATCCAATCCGGTTTTTTACTTTAAATGTGGTTACAGGATAATTAATTATTTTTGAACTTAATTCCAGTTTTTGCTTCAAATATGTTTCATTTTGTGATACAAATGATGTATACATATATTCAAGGAAGTAAATGATATCTGCAATACCAAACGTAAAGATCAGTTACTTTCTATAGTCTATTCGCATTTGACAAGTACGCTATCGTAAATGTAAGAAAATGTGAAATTGTTATAGAGGTCATGGCGTTAAAGTTGCGAGCTTTGCAATGCAAGTTTAGAGACTTTAAAAGTAGCGGTATAATGTTAGATTTTAAACGTAAAATTGACGCCAAGGAACTAACTTCAAGCCGAATGATTGATCTGACCTGATTCCGTTTAAATAAATGAATCGCAGCCAATAAGTTTGAATCGATTGTATCACATTTCCCTCGACTGCCCGTATCAAGCGCTTCGCTGTATTCTAAGTAAGAAATACGATAGCACCAGATGGTCGCATACGCAAATATTACGTGTTATGTTATTTGTTAACAAAGCATGTTTGATTACGCTGATGCCAGATAAATGCGTCTCTTTATTCTATCTGAGTGAAGGGATGAAAACAAGACTTAGGAAATAAAATGAGATGGAATTACTCCTAAGCTTATATAAAGGGGGGTAGAGAGAAAAACGCTTCTCTACTCTTGAGCGGCAGAATGAAGGTATGTCAATAATTAATTTAAAACAGGTACCGTTATCGAAAAACGGAATTCCGACTAAAGCTGCTTTAGACACTCCTAAATGGAAGGAATCAGTAAACAGAAATTGTGTACAGAATAATTAAAATTCTTTACAAGCTTGAATAAATCATTGCGGAATTAACAGCAGTTAGTTGCAGTAATAAGCCAGAGTTTACTGCCGGAGGTAGAACTTGTGTTTAGGGAATAATTTCACGCTGAATTAACCTTTGTAATTATCAAAAGTTATCATCAATGCTGCAGCATCAAATAAGAGCGACATATGGGCAATATAAAGCCAAATTTAGAGATATCATAATTACGTGTGATTTCATTACATGTTTGTTTGAATGTAAACTCATAACTTTACCTTATTCAAAATTATGTTTTCGTATTTGGTATTAACAAAAAAAAAATTTTTTTAGTAAGAAACAATCACATTCCTTACAGTAAATAACTATTTTATTTTACGTGTTTACAATGAAAAATAATTATTACTAATTTGTTTCATCCAGCTAGACTATAAACATACGATATTTGGATGTATATTTGCGTCCGTAGAAAGTGCTATCCTTGTGCACCGTCGGATAACTCGTCAATACGTTGTAGTTAGCGCCAACAACATCGAAGCAACTGCCGTCTCTATTTTGATCAACAACATCTAAACAACCATTATCTTTTTCAATGACGCTTCAAGATTTCACCGATCCTCTCTGTAATACACCTTTGTCTCTCCATTTCAAACCCAGCCCTCATAGCTTGGGACATAAACTCCCAGTATCTTTCTAATAACAGCAGAACTACTAATCCCTTCTGTAAAACCTTATTTAATATTCTGCTTCCAATACATCCAGTACCATCAGGGGCCGATCTGAACCAACCTACATTCAGCTCCAATATATAGGACGGCATTGATTTTGTTGACATTAGATACTTCCCCCCCTTGGATTCAAGTCTTCTGTTAGTAGCATCAGCTCCATCCTAATTAGGATCTCCACCTCTTGCACCCTTGTGTCTCCTCTACCCTCGAGGTCGATTAACAGGAGAGCTTTCCACAAAGCTATTCCCGGTTACTGTCACGAAATTCCACATCCATTTGCTCCAGCACTCTCTCCAAGTCCAAATAGTCCTCTAGAATGACATAACCAAACATGGCCCTCCACTACAATTGTTAGCCAAACGATCTCCCTTTCCAAACGAAATCGCGAAAAAACACAGTCTTTGTCTCTCCTGGCAGAACATGAGATTGCCGGCCGTCAACAGTCGTCCCAACTGGCTCTTGGTAAAGGAACTCCTGTATGATCAGGACAGAGACGTTTGGATGACCTATTTAGACTCTTGTTTTCGTTACGGACAGATCTGTGTAGAGAAGTACCCATCATAAACTCAAAGAAAAAAGACGCAATCACCCACTCCAAGACACTACAGGTCTAGGCTTCTATCCAGTGAACACAACCGACGTCTTTGCTATCATTTTGGAAGCACAGTTTTCGTAGTTCATTACCAGTGGATGGATACCTTTGAGCCTCCTTCGTCAGGCTTCTAAGATGGAGACACACAAGCTTTTAGTAGTACAGAATCTCCAACCCATAAAAGCTCCTGGAGTCTACACCATCAGTGCTACAGCCAAGACAAAATCACTTCTCATTTCACGTCCTAAATTTCATATCCTAAACATCCTAAATCCCGCATTCAAATTACAATACTTTCTCTACTGCTAAGAAATAACAATGCCTACCCTACCTCCAAATCTTCGTAAACCTTTAAACATTCTTGAGAGTTAGCGGCTAATTTCCATTTCCCCCACCATATCCGAAATCTCCAAATAGTTTCTTCACGGCCTTATCTTTCAAATTCCAGATGGTATCATTCGTCCAAAGCAATTTGGGTTCCGAAAAGGACACTCCATCATGCAACAACTGCTACCAATGACGAGTAAGTTAGTACGATCGTTCAGGAAGCCACAACCTTCTCAGTTTTCTTCGATGTGAGCAATGCCTTTGACGACGTTTGGCATCCTGATCTCCTTTTGTAAAGCGATAATGGATATTATACACAAACAAACCTTCTTCCTCCTCCGCTCTTACCTGTCCGACAAAAACGTTACTGTGTCGGACGGCAAATGCCTCTCCTACTTCGTCTTATGTCTATGACTGTTTGGAAGGAGGTATTCTAAGCCCACTCCTCTATCTTCTCTACACTAACGTCATCGCAATCCTTACAAACGTCTTCCTTTTCCTCTATGCGGATGACACCATGCCTATGTCAAGCTCCGGGAGCGTGGTAAGTATACGAGGACCACACAGAGGTAGTGGGACTCGTTGTCACTGTGTCCCCGCAAATGGAGAACTGCGGTAAATACAGACAACACAAAAGCTATTTGTTACCACAGGATGCGACGGCCTTCTCACTTGGCGGAAAAGCCATTATCTCTATTTTTTCTGTGAAATATCTTGGCGTCCTCCCCACGATACTCTACCGCAGAAGTACCATCATGCTTAGAATCAAACACCACATGTAACAAATGCTCTTTCGTCCCGTCCTCAGGACGGAAATCCTCTAAGTTGCCCATTTGCACCAATTCGTCTCAGTAATGTCATGAGTCCTTTATTCCTCTTTCTTCAGACTCCTCTCGAACTCTCTATGGTTCTATCAAATGTTACCATGAGAAATATGTTTTTGCTCTCCTTCACTTACTGCTTTTGTCAGATCCCTCTCAACAAGGCTCTTTGAAAGAGCTCTGACTACGATTCGAGAGCTCTAATTATGCGCATACAACGGATCTGGTACACTCAGTTGGATCTCCCAATATTATTCTTCCTTGTATCCCAATTTCTTTTAGAATCTCCATAACATATCTGCACAACGGGTCTCCTTTTTCTATTCCGTCTACCTCTCACCTGCTATAAAATGTTTCTAGTTTAAGTTCTGTAGCATAGGTTTTAATCTTATCCATATTAGTTTATAAGATCTTTTCATTGCCATTATTTAGCCATAGGATAGCCTTGTAGCATATCAAACATACGCTGTAGTTTAGGTTCTTTTTATGGATTAGCTTAGTTTTGCCTTGGCGTTAAGTCATTCATATGTTATATTTTTTTATCGCCACGTTTAGTGTAGGTTTAGACTAGTCCATAAGTTAATCTCGCATTGAAATTTGAAGTTATTTTCACTATTAGCATAAATATACTTTAGTTGCAAGTCATTAAAAAAAGAAGATCATTGTAAATGAAACTCCATGTACTACAACCTTATTTTGTTCTGTACCTCAAGTTATCCTAAGCTCACATTCCACATTCCTTAACACTACACCTATTTTACACACACGTATCTTACGTGTGAAAGATCTATCTCGAAGTTTAAAAAATAGAGTTAGTAAACCACTGCCCTATATTATGCAATTACTCGCAATCTCCCAAACCAAAAAAAAATCTTTCTTTCCGTTCCACCTACAAGCTTCCTCATATGCATATAACCCTTCTTAAATCCAAAAGCCCTGCCTATCTCTACCAAAAGATCTGATCAAAAATCTTAACCCTTAATCAGTGTCACGTGACATACGCTACATTGCCCATGGAGCCACTATATCGCCCGACATACTGACTGGCAAAACAACTGGAGGCAACAATGTAGCTTTCCATTCTCGACGAGGCAAGAGTCCATTTCCACCAATGTCAGTTTTCATCACTTTAGTGTTTTACTTTTAATTCAAACATAAATAAGTTGGTGTATTATATCAAACATCTCTCCGTTAGAGCCCTAAAAAAACAAAAATATGCAGGTGGTACAGAGGAAGCAGTATCTTTGTTTCCAGTCGAGAATTAATTTGGGGTACAGTAAATTCATTCTATTGTTTAACACACTAATAATTAAACTAATGTAATCAAACTAACAAAGAGTGTAGTGAAGAAATTATTTAAAAAATCCGGTCCTTTTATTGCCTGAAAGATATGGTAACTGGCAGAATATATTAAAAACATTTAAAAATATTTTTTTAAAACTTATAAAAATATTAAAATATAACTTCAAGATGGTTTTTCTATTAAACAAGTGGACAGTATCTTTACAGCTGTTAATATTCCTATACAAAATCCGTAAAATACTCTACGAGGGTAATTACCATGCATATATTGGGAAAATACTTAGGAAGAATCCCAAGATTCATTAGAAACTTAGCTAATGCTTAATCCATGGGACAACTGTCATAACAAAGCATAATGTTTATAACGAACCTTCAAAGAAGTCTCGTAAATTCAATATTTCTTTTTAGAGCTGTGGTTTGTACACCTTGTAGGTCGCTAAAGGTAATTTATTCTACAAATCAATATAATTTATATACAATACTATATACTGCTTTACCTAGTTTAGTTTATCATTTCGCTTTAAATTAACATAACTACTGGGAAAGATCTATATACTTTCATACACTGCATGTCTTGAACTTTGATTAAAAAAAAATACTGAACGGCTACGGACGTCGCTACATGTTGCTGCTTCTCGTCCAGGAGTTCATTATGATCTTCTGATTCGTGAACCCTTTATGCTGCAATGTAAATTGAGATTGTTATCCTGTGAGGTGCTGCGCTCTGTCGTAGTTATCGGAAGAAGCTCTAATTTTTGCTTTTAACCTTAAATTTAACTGATTATTTTTTTATAAGAATAATAATTCTTATAGTCGTTAAAAACACTCAGATGTTTGTATATTTACAAGCGAGTAAAAGTGATATCTATAGGACTTCAGCCTGGTTATCTTGGAAAAACTAGACCTCTCAATAACTTTCAAATTAAAGATCTAAAAGTTAAATATTGTCTAAAATTGGCGTTTGCAGCTATCTTATCACCATGATTAGGCGTTATGAAAATCCTTCCGTGAATTTATGAATGTAAAAAAACAATTCATTTTCCACCGGTGAGTTAAACAGAAGGATTTTATCTTTATTTATTGCGTAAGTTTGCAAGTTATTAAACAAAGGAAGGAAGCAACCCTAATTAATTTCAGTTAAGGAAGTGCTAGACAATGCGGTATAACTTGAACATTGCTTATGCCGAGAGGAAAGCGGAACCAAATCTAACACTAAGTCAGCTGTGTAATGCGTGTTTCGTAGACTTTCCTTGTAAGGGAAAATGCGTTCCTCTTGTCCTCGCCTCATGAATGATGTGATAAAGACGAAATAATCCCTAACAAGTATAATTAAAAGGTTCCTAAATTCATGTGGAATTGCACTATAGTAGAAGAGCTGGTAGATATATTACCACGACTCCACGACATCAACTTGATGATACAGCGGATATATACGAAACTAACAATATTTATTATTTGTACAGCGATGATTGTTCAATATTAAAAATAATATCCTTATATTCTTAATTGGATTTTATTAAAATAGAAATAAATACCACTTACGATTTTATTACTGGAAAAAGTTTCTTTCTGCTTCTCAAACAAATTATAGATCACTGGTGCCAAAACGTTTGTAGGGGAGAGGCAGGTAAAATAAAAAATGATATAGGTAAGCCAAAAGAAATTTAAATTTAAAAGCTATAAAGTTTATTTTTCATTTTTACATTACATACAACTTATATGATACAATGATAAAAAAACTTAGTTATTAAAAATGATTATTCTCTAAAAGCTTAAGAAGGTGTATATGATAAATGAAATTGTGTCTGAGCTTCTAAAAGGTATTCACAATCTGGGTAGAAACTGGCATGAGCTAATCCGCAGTAGTGAAGCTAAACAGTGTTATGTCAATTTGTTTTTAACGTTTTTTTGTATAGTATAAAACACCTGTTCACAGATGTAGGAAGATTCAAACGTCACAAATATCTTCTGTGCGTGAGATATCAGGTTTGGTAAACTTGATTTCGCCAGGGTCTTGTGGAATTCAAATTTAGAAGCGTTGATAAATAGTTGCTTCAATTTAGCATTAAATTACAAGTCAATTATTTCGAGCGGTACTTTTGGTTTCACTTATTCACAATCCATATTAAATGGCGTAGTAAAAATATCTGGGTCCTGTGCGATGACTTAAAGTAGTGGAATTTTGTTTCAAATTCTCGATGAAGACATTTCACGCTTTTCTCATAGCCCTTAAGTTTGTCTAATTTTGGAAAATGAGTAGAGTCATTCAAGACAACTATGTTCTGAAAATAGATTCAATTAGGGGAATGTTTCCTACAACACCAGATTTCATTCCTGTCTTATTTGACGCTCCATCAGTAGTAATGTTACAAATATTGATCAAAGGTACTTTTAAAGATGTAATAGTATGTTGAAATTCTTCAAAAATATTTGATTTTTTGTAGTTCTCTTAAATGAACAACTGAAAGCTAATTTTCAGCCATACAAAAATTGCCATTAATATCTTTTCAAAATATCAGTAGCTGGGCTCTGTCGCTTTTGACGGAACTTTCATCCAAAAAACATCTATTCAAAAGAACATAATGGAAAATCTTATCTTTGGCTCCAGTTGTGATTTGTGTCCTTAAATTCTTTTTTTAGGTCACAAAGTGTCACATTCTTGGAGCAATAAAGTTTTTAGAAATTTGCCATCAGAAAATGCTTTATGTTTTGCAATATTATATGCTGCAACATATGTGTAAGCTTCATGTGACTTGTGAAGCTAGCTTTGGAGAAGATCTTTGTTTTTAAAAATTGTTTACAGACCTGACAGTTTTTTACATATACCTCTTGATTTTTGCTTCCTTTCTTCTTCAGCCATAGTTTAATCATTTTGATTGTTATGGTGTGTCATGAAATGTCGTGAGAGGTTAAATTCCTTGAATACGCAACAGCTTCATTGCAAATGAGGTACACAGGCTTACCCTTTATGGGAGTGAACACTCATCTCATGTCCACTCACCTTTATGACATTCTGAATCAATTTTATGCTACTAAAAAATTCATAATTATTATTGAATTGTTTATGGTTATTACTTGCTATTGTAACGATAAAAAAAAAATCAACAAAGCAAAACTATAGAAATACAAGCCGACACAGCCGAAGTGGTGACTGGATGCTGACCTTGTGACTGTCCGAGTTACTAACCTTGTAGACAGCGTCCTATAGCGTTAGATTCAATCCGATGTTAGCTGAGCAAAAGAGACATCGTACTCTACGTCACCGTGCTACTGATCGACAGACATCTGCTACTGCACGGCGCCTATGCAAGGTTGCGTGTAAACTTAGTTACTAGATATGATAATACTGTACTATCAACGAAGTGAGCAGGGAGCCACTCCTATATTGTAGTTATGCAGAAAATATATTTTGTCTTATGTTTAGTTGTATAGATTACTCAAAACTACATCGCGAGCCGGAATGACCAGCCCCAAGGAAAGCAATTGACACGGGCCTTACTTCACCCAGCATTGACGTAGATAATCCCTGATGTGTTTAATGTACAGCTGTTTACTAGTTGTTTATCACTTTAGTTTAATAATTTATTCAAAATGACATTAATAAACTGTTGCTCTATTGTCGCAGTTACAATTAGTTAGTTTTAACAGTTTAACGTTGGATGAGATCTTCGTTTTATCTGATCATTCCTGCCAAACCAAATGGGATCTGTTAGCGCGGTGCAGTTTTGCAGACAGATTAACTGTTTCAATTCCCAACGCTATTCAGCCATATAAAAAAGTTCTTGAGGGTTAAGAAGCTATATAAAATTACTTAAATGGACTCTCACCATAGATGTAAACAAAACCTAAGAAATCTTTAACATTTTCGATCTACAAACCAAAATAGATTTTTAACGCATCCTACAATTCTTTTATTTACAATGATTTTATAATATTTTATAATTACATTAAAAAGAGTAATGAAAAATAATAAATTTGTTAAAAGGGATATTTCAGCTGAAATACAAAATTCCAGTGTCTCCTAAATTAAAGGAAAAATTTAGATTAATGAATAAAAGTAAACAATAAATCGAATTATGGGATAGATTGGAAAAGGGTAACCTTTCATTGGACTGTGATTGTCAGTTTTGTTTGTGTGCGGAGAGGTTGAGCAATCTGTAAAAGCTTTTTTAACCTACTCAGTGCTTCTATATTTATACCCCTGCGAAAAATTGACAAAATTACGGGTAGCTGTCTTGAGAGTTTGGGTTTGAACAAGCACAAAGTGAATTTAAAACATGATGGAACCATTCATTTTGTCTCAAGGGGAGTAGGAATCAAAAACTAAATCGAATACGAATAAACCTTATCTTTTGACTTTAGGTGAGGTTATTCATCAACCAAATCAACTGAATCAAAAGATTAGTGAACGTTTACAACAAATCTTAAATAACCTAAGCACTTGATTGCAGTTTATGTCAACTTCCATGTCTTATTACTTAATTGGAACTGTCAACTTCCAAGAAGAGCATTTTTTATTTATAAAATGACCTATTTACTTTAAAAGAATGTGCTTAAATATTAAGTGTTGCAATAAAGGGAAGTACTCTAGAAACTGTTACAGTCGTTGTTAAGGGGAACGTAACGAGTGGCACACTTTCGAAATTGGGTTTGCCGCTCCATTTTAAAACTACTTGACAGTGAATAATGTTCTATAGAGTTTTAATAAAAGTAGAATGATAGCACTTTTTGAAAAAAAGATCTCAAAATGAACATTTCAAGCTTAGATTTTCCTTTTTGGAAAACACAAATGTCTCCCTTGTAAAAACACTGAATAATATTCTACTTATTTTTGTTTTGATGTGAAGAGCAAATAGCTCATTAGGCTTGTAAAGAAATGACACAAAATACATATTGACAACATTATACTATCCAAGAAATTTCAATTTATCCGTAGCTTCTGAAACCCATGTTTTGTAGATATTTTTATTTGCCATTTGTTTACAGAAGCTGAATAGTCCTGTATAGAATGATCCGAAGCCAGCATTAAGTTGGCACTAATTTTATAAAAATGCCGAGTTTATTGCTGCGAATATCTATTCAAATTAACGTCAACACCGCTCGTGACGTCATGCATAAATGAATATATTAAAATGCCCGTCTGCTTTAACCCAACAACTTTTATTTACTTTGCTTTACAACGCTTTCTAACTTTAATATGCTAAAACGAACAATAGCCTATTGTAAAACAAAGTTAATGAACTTTCATAATTTGGATCCCTACAGACTATAAAGAGTGTAGCGGCAATCTCAACAACAATGTACCAGATCGGAGAGAAAAGTAAAAGTAACAAATTTACATTTAGAAAATATATAACAAAAATGTTTATTTAGGAAACTATTATCACTCAGTTCTCGATATTTATTAAAGTGACCTTCGGTAAGCTATCATATTAGGAAGAGCAAACATACAATAAATGCTCTATAACCTGACCGCAATGCACCAACTTCAGGTAGAGAGACAAACGAGAATTCCATCGCTTACCCTGTATCATGTTGACGCGTGATGGCCATCCTTTTCCCTCCGTTATCTCTACATATCCTTCCATTTACTGAACAGTCATAAAATGCTTTTTCTGACGACCAAAATCTTACTTCTAATAGTCGGCCAAGAGTGGTTTACTCTTGAAGAAGAATGAAGCAAATAAACTAATGAGCAGATTATATGTGTAATAGATCATTTCTAACCAGGAATATTGAAGAGAGCTGGTTCATATCTACAGGATATCGTTTGTCAGACAGAGCTTCCATTTTTCCGGTTGTCTGCGTCCTTATATCCTTACACTTTTTTGATACACGAGTTATTGAGTAAAGTATAGTAATTATAGATAAATCATGGCTTCTATAGTTACCAGAGGAAATAAAAGGTGCGAATAAAATATATTCTAGTAAACGGTATAATTTAAACTTATAACGTGAAATTATTAATCTTAGATAAGAAGCGCCTTTCCGTTAATGTGAAGTCAGCTGTTTACATAATTTCGTGAGTGAAAGGACTCGGCGAAGTGACATCATTGTTCATCCGCAATGTCAAAAGATGAGACTTTCCGGGAAGCTTTGCCCGTTCTCTTTACCAATTTAATTTAAATTGAGACATTAAAAAAGAACACAGTTGTAACTTATTATTATTTTAATAAACTGACACTTTTCAAGGGCAATATCGTTATAATCTTACACGCAGTGATAGATGATAGCATTTCTGATGATATCTGTGTGAATACCAGAAATAGTATGCATATTACACTGGTAATTAGTGAATATTGAATGAATTTTTTACCGTATTTACCTTCACGAAATAATGGCAAAAATCCTTGTGATATTTACCTTCTGAATGGCAAAAAAACTAATATTGTGTATAGTTTTTACCTGCCGATGCACAAGGTTCAAATTAACTTTGCAAAATATGACATTTTTGGTATTTTAAAAAGACGAAAAAAAAACAATCACTTTTGTACAATACACGTATATACAGACACTACAGCCACAAGCACACACACAAACGCAAAAAATGCAGAAATTCTACATTTTTTATAATCAGAATAATAAGTTGTATAACATAACAATAAAGCTAAAAGGTATCCAGTCAGGATAGATGTGGTACAAAAAAAAAACAAATAGCAGATAGATTTTCCAAACGTAAGTTAACGATTGGTAAGAGGTTCCATTTTTGGTATTTGTTGAAGCATTGCTGCACAAAAATGGAGAAAATCTATAACTTCACCTATTATATAGTTAACTCGCTTAACTAAACTTTAGTAATATTTTTCTAATCTAACATAAAAAAACCGGATACTTTATAGCTAGATTATAATGAAATATGTTATTATTAAAATGTATTTAGATTTATTTATTGCAATATACGATAACTTAGTGCTCTGGTATCTATGAAACCATGATCTATTATTGTTTTGTGACGTTGTAAATGAGGCTAAATACCCCCTAAAGAATTTGAAACTTCAAGTTTTGTTATTGTTGTCATTTTCTAGAGGGTGGATTCTTCACCAGGTATTTTTTCAGCATTATCTTTGACAGGAAAGTAGCCGAAAATAAAATAATTACGATTTTTAGTCTTTGCTCAGGAAAACAGGTATGAACATCTATATAGAAGAATAATTGGAAAAATTATTAAAATTTGTTTTATAACAAAACATCAAATTTATTTACAGTATATTAAAGACAAAAAACAGAGAGAGAGAGAGAGAGAGAGAGAGAGAAGCGGGGGAAGGGAGATTTTGAATATTCACGTTAGATATATATTTTTATCTTGGATAATTCTGTCCAATGACGATCGATTAACCTTTAACGATTTAGTAAACACGATAACGCCTGTAGACGCTGTGTGGTTTATTAACGTATTTTCTTTTTAAAATTTAGGTTTAATAATATTTTCTATAATTTATAGCGTTAATTCACGTTTTATAGGGTTTGATATACTTGGTATAGTCTAAGGTGGAATGTGTTCTTTGATTTACAAAGTGTATTAGTACTACATTCAAAGTTTTGGCAATTTTTTCAAATTGTAACTATTTTTTTGTAATTATTTTTGTTTGTATTTGGCTATATAGAAATGTGGTTTTGAATTATGAACTTTTTATTGAATTGAATATGTTTGCGCATTATCCTGATAATCAAAACCGTCTTTATATATTATCGGGCTCCAGTCAGTCTGCTTTAATATACTCTCGGATAATATATGTAAGAAACGATCGAGTAAACTTTATCGTTTTTACTATAGAAAATAATGACTTGTATGGTTTGTAGGGCTGTTGTGCTTTATATAATGAGTAAAATATATATTTTTTAAATAACATACTTTCGGAAAGTGTGTATAAAAGCCTTGAAATACATAAAGAAAGCTGTTAATTTGAAAGTTCATTATTCTGTTCATCGGTCAAATTTAATATAACATTACATTTCTGTCTGACTATGCGAAGGCAATATGAAAATGGCACATACACTCCTAAACAAAGGGTAATCGGATAATCGGGAATATTAATTGATAATTCAAGAAGGCAGGACTGGCTACATGCATAAAGATTGTAATATTATTTAACTTAATGTGCAGTGATACATTAAGTTAACGTGGTTTTCTTCCCAAATACATTGTCTCTATACTCCCAGAATATATATTTATAGTTTTTTATCTATCGTTTATTCATTTTCGAAATTATTAATCCAAAGTCCGCCTTTTTATTAAACCTTTACAACAACGTAAGCCTTGTTCTAGCAAGTAGGTATAATCAATAGCATAAGTTATCTACTCGCCGACAGTGTTCCCGACACTTTATTAATGAAAGTTATTTTTCTTTTCCCTAAGTCGCACAAACAAGACTGCTTTCCGAACCAGAGACCTTTTAACAGATTTTTTATCCCCCATTTAATCTCTTAAATGTACCCAAAGCACTTAAACTCCACGGCTAATATACTGACCACTGTTAACTTCGGTCTTTTATCCCAGAACCTAGTAAAGCATCTTTAAGAGTCTGTGAATTGCAGGGATAGGGGTGGCCTTTTTTATTCTCTTGAAAAAATGTGTTACTCTTATAGATAGAAACAAATAATATAGAAAAGAAATGAAGTCATTTCCTACTGAAGTCGACAAAGAAAAATTTTATTTTAGTTACTTTTACATTGTAATTACAATAATTATAAATATGCATTTACATATGACAATCATATGGCAATACTAAGTGGCAAAATAGAAAGCGAATTTACTTGCCATTCACCTCTCTATACAGTACATGGTGTTGGACTATTATTTTTGTTACTTTTTATTTGCTCCCTTTTCTTTTTTTTCTAATTTGTGAAGCTGATAGATGATGGTTTATAAGTTCTCATTCTATCCACCTATTGTAATACTTCACTATTGCAATTAACCTTTCTCCTATAATTTCATATAAACCTTCAAATAACTGATTTCCATCTATGGAAAAGTTGGCTCAGTACTGGATTTCAAACATCTATTTCCTCATTTCGAATCCGACCGGACATCAAGCTTGAAAAATTGTAATTAAAGAATAAATATTGGAAAAGATGTATTACCATCAGTTGTCATCCACTATATGTTGAAAAAAACTTATTTGAACTTCATTGAAAGGATAAAAACTTATTTTATTAACGATTAGAAATGTGTACAAGATATATACAAGGCGAGTGTGAGCTAATAGAAGGAATTGAATACCCCCTTTACAGTCCACAGCCTTAATAAATATGGTTATAGATAATTATGTTTCATATTAGGCGCTTTGTATAGTAGATGTTCGTTTGAGTGAATTCAATATGAGAGCGAACGTGATAATTGTAAATATTATTATTATTAATATTGTTATAATTATGGAAAAGTATTATGGAATAATTTTAAAATTTAATTTTGAGTTGTTTGTGAGTTTTAGCGACCATACTTAGAGATTTAGTTAGTGGTCATTGTACAGTAAGATATCAAAAAGTCCAGACCTAAAGACGTCATTGACAAATTTTCTGACATGAATTTCCCTGTAAGGGTATCTTTATCATAAAATAACTATAATTTAAGAGTTTTGCCCATTTTAAAATACCGTTAGTAAGTGTCCGATTAGTGAGACGTTATAGCTTGCGTGACGTAGCAAACTTGGAGACAAGCCAAGCTGCCAACTTCCACATTTTACATAACACAGCTTAGCAGTCACTTCAAAATATATCCTACTTCAAATTTTACTTGATGAGACTATATGGAGGAATAACCTCTTGTAAACATTTAGCAGGATTAGTTTAGGACTAAGGGGTTTCTAGCTAGAACGTTTTGTTAGAACTTACGTCAAAGCAATCCAACTCGGATCCCACGACCCTTCGTGTATAGTGAATTGGATCATATATTTACGTGTATTTTCTTGTAAAATAATTTCAATAAATTTTAAAATTGTATAAACAAAAATTTTTAAAACTTGTTTTCAATAATGTCAAATATTTTTTTGTAATTTAGATAAACAACTTATTTTAATATTTTTTCAAAATAATCTAAAACGCAATTTAATAATAAAATTTGTCACTTTTCTTGTCTTCTGTCCATGATTTATGACGATACTGGACGTAATATAACACATTTCACTCATACTATCAGCAATGTATATTTTTGTTTGTTTTTTATTTGTGGTAGACAACTTTTTGTGATGTTGATCCCCTTTTCCATTGTAAAGTTAGAAGGAAAAGGAAATATTATTTCCGCAGATCTATAATAAAATTATAATTAGAATAATATTTGGCCTCGAAACTAACCGTTGAAACCTCTTCATTATGCCTTAATCGATGATAAGTTCACATTCTCTCTCCGGTATTACAGACTGTGAGGCTAGTTGACACGTAGGGTCTACATACGTAGTCGTTGATCCGTTCACTTTCTCATAGATAAAGCGACAGAAAATGTGTGCGTAGTGGCACGGAACGTACTATATAGTGCATGTACATACACTATTCTCTATGCTGTCACTATCACTATCAATGCCGATTGTCGTGGAAACAGAGCGATTAAGTGATAGCAGTGGCAAGACCTTCAGGGTCTTTGATTAAACGGCCTAGATTGTTTTTTAGTTTTTATTATCTTTTAGTGCCCGAGCAAAGAGGGAAGCAAGTTCTGTTTTTCAATTAACGATGAGTAAAAAGGGACGCTATTGTATCAGATTTCCAAAATCTAATAGTAAATGTAAAATGATTTTATTTCACCTAAAGTCTGATTTAAAGCGTTTGATGTAACAAAGAGTTAATATCTCGGTTTTCCAGGGGTAAGAAAGCCAGCTGTAATAAGATATTTGATAGAATTGGTTGCTACACTAATAGCACATTGTTTTACATACTATGAAAGGAAGAGAAAAATGAGTGGTCACATCTAGAATCAACCTATGTTCTCGTAAACCCACAAAAGGGTTGCCTGACCTCGAAGCATTTTTTTTACGTTTAACCACTACAATTGGAAGCTTATTCCTCCCTTTGTAATAAAGGGTTTAATATAAGTCTTTATAATGAGAACCTTAACAAATGCAGGCGTATTTTGAAAATGCATTTATGAATAATAGTTTAAGTTATATTTAAATTATATTTTTCCTTTGATTTTTCAAGTTATTGGTCTCATTCATCTTTATTTATGTATTTAAACTTTAAAAGTGAAAATATATGGACAGTTCCTTAAAAAGGCTTCTTTTTAGAAATAAAATATTAAGGGTACAGAAGTGGTTTGTGAGTAAACCCATTAGGATGTAAGCTACCAGAAATGAAAATTAACTGGGAATTATTTTAATTGTATTTTTTTGGTATTACTCCAGTTCCAGCATTTGATATCTGACGAAATCTTTGCTTTTCTAGAAGCCGAAATTTACGTTTTTTTATACTCAACATTTATACTCAAAATTTTAGAGATGTTTAGAACAAGATATTTAACAGCTCTAAAGTCAGGGTTATATCTGGTTAGAGCAGTTATAGTATAATATTATGAAAAACCAATTGGCTAATAGTTTTAAACAAAAATATTAGGATAATTCAGGCGTTTATCTCACATGGAATATCTCCCAATTGAAACAGCTTATAACCCATTACATTAGGGTTAAGGCCTATACCATTTTACTTTATCGCCATTGTTATAAAGTGTAGTTGTCATTAAACTGAATAACATACATATAAAATCGAAAGAGAATGGAATGTGTTATTGTGGTTCTAAAATCAAGTTCAAGATCTCACTAAGAATGCAGAGAGACACATAATAATAACTATTGCTATGTGCCCACAAGGAAGAAACAAATAATAATAAATAGTTTCCGTGTATTTTAAAAATTAGAGTTTAATTGATCTACGTTTAATAAATATAAATTCAGTGCCTTATAAAAACTTGAGCTTGGTTATCTTGTTTTATTGTAACAAAACCAATATTTATTGTATTTTTAAATTTTGTCTAATATTATTTAATACAATTTTAAGGAAATTCATTTTATTTATTAACATCACCCCTATGCATTCATATATATATATATATATATATATATATATATATATATATATATATGGTTGACTCGCTCTTGAACTGTTGTTGGGTACACCTCACCGGATGATATTAAAAGCATTTTATATTCTTAAATAATTTTTAAAGAACAATTTTTAATACTTAGAAGTAATTATAAAACTGTGTAATATATTTATTACATTTATTTTCAACTAATTATTTGACAAAGACTATGGACTTGAATAAAGAAAATATTTTACATTTAATTTTCAAAAAGTCTTTTATGCAATGCAAAAACAATGATAATCAAATTTTAAGAAAGGAAAGGTAAAAGTTGAGTAAACTTGTATATGAACTTATGTTTGAATAGAATTTCCCTATATTTTATTGGATACCTAATTTTTGTTTTGTTTTTACAAGAACTCATTATATAAATGAAAACACAAAATAATATTTTTCATGGTGCAAAGCTTATACGTATTGTTTGATTAGTTTTACATATCTTCACAAGTTATGTTTAGTATATATGTTTTGCCGGTATTGTGTATATAATTTTGTATAAAATAATAATTCATATATTAGCCTGTAGGCATATCATAACTAATTAGTTAATTAGACCTTAGCTAGTGAGAACTATTCAAAAAGGTAAAAGTCGAAATAGTCAACTCAAAATCTCATCAAAAAATAGTTTTTAATAAACAAACACCCTTATTTACAACATACGAGTTTCAGCGACGATGTCGCCTTCCTCAGTAGTAGCTAAAAACAGGTAAGAGAATGCTTCTTGCTAGTAAGTTAGTGTGTGTGTGTGTGTGTGTGTGTGTGTGTGTGTGTGTGTGTGTGTGTGTGTGTGTGTGTGTGTGTGTGTGTGTGTGTGTGTGTGTGTGTGTGTGTGTGTGTGTGTGTGTGTAATAGACGTTATAGCAACAGTGCAATAATACTATTATTACTGTACAGACGACGTTTTGCGTTATTATTATCACATATAATAGATTTTTTTAGCTAATAAAATAAATACTGGGCTGGAATCAAAACTTAGAGCAATGTTTTTAAAATAAATTAAAGTTGTTTAGCTAGTCTCTATAGGTCGTAATCAATCAAATTTATAAAAACAATAGACTCTGAAAAAGTTTAGAACTAAAAGTATTATGTTTTTATATAGGGGTCTATTGACATATTTTTACGGTTTTAAAAAAACCTTATGGTCTTAGTTTAACTACTAATATCTTATTTGAATTGAAGGGGGATCTGAGTTTAAACACACACACACAAAATCATACAGACAAAAGTTCATACACACATTCGTAGACAAACAAATACACAAAATTACAGGCTCGTACTTGTGTGTGCTCAAACGCACACACACAGAAGAACCTGTACATTTTTATTTTCGCGTGCACATATTGTATACATTCAGGTTTGTAATCAAAATAATTTACTTTACTCTACTAAAAATATTCCATTATGAATTTGAAATCAAATATGTCTTAAGAAAATATAAATTACAATCTATTACGTGACCACATGCGTAGTTGCTATTAAACATTTAGAAAATACCTATTAAAGGTTGTTTGCTGTAAAAACACAGGCAAGGGGTTACGGCCAGGAGGAGAATTGGCAGAAAGAATTTCAAAAGGAGAGGATTTATCACGTTATTATCTAGCGTTAGGGGTGTTTATAGTCGGATATTTCTACGCGGGGCATTTGTTTTAGTAAATTATTGGAAAGTTGAATGTCATTCGACGTTTGTCACGGAAGGTATTATCGAAACAAGAATGCATGTTGAATGAATAGGCTACAATGATAGGTCTATGATTGAGCATAATTATTTTGCCTTTTAAAAATGAAATATGTGTGAGAGTGGAAAAAAAACGTAAATAAATTCACAAGCTACAAGCCATTGTACAATAAAATGTTGCAGTATACACACAAACAATACAAATATCTAAATATTACCTGTTTATTTAACATTGCACATATTTGGAAAAATTGATAGAATCGATAATGGGAAATGTACACATAATTGTATGCCTAAACTAGAATCATTATTTATTTATTTAGTCGGAATTTTTGGCGTTTTTGTAAAACTTCAGTTTAATCAATTTGGAACTAATGCCGAGGAACTTACGCTACAAAACGATAATTTGGGCGACAGTAATAATTTAGAAATATCAAAATAAATACTTTTGATAAATAAGTCAACTTTCGTTTAATAAAGTGACAACGTATCGACAGCTAATTATGTGTCTTTCACAGATCTTGAAGTTATTGGCTCTTGGTGATAATCCGATGAGTAGATAGTGACCACTTTCACATCTCCGTCTGTGCCCAACCCTTGATTGTTGCTACAATTACTGGAGCATGTTGACGCCATAATAATTTCTAATAATTTAAGTAATTTTTTTCATAAAGAATTATTGAAATTTATTATTGAAAAGATACCTTTCTTTTATAACTGGTAATAATAAATATGTTTATAGATATCTATAAAAAAACGTCTGACAGACATCTGTGGTTAGTCACTAGTACGTATCTGACTTTTTCCACGGGCACCAAAAATAAGGCCGGAAGAAGACAGCGAATTAGCGGTCGTATAGTCGTCACTTTTATTGAAATTAAAGTTTTTATTTCATAAATTCCACTATATTTTTCTTCAAAAACTTGTCAGTGTAAGCACAAATTTACTTTAGACATTTCAATTATCATTATGTGATGGTAATTTAATTACACTTTGACATTATCTATAGGAATAACAGTGTTTGAAATGTCCAACTATGCTAAAATGTTTAAACCTGTATTTGAAAAGAAGAATATGATTTTTATAAACACTGTAATATTATATATATATTTTTTACAGTTGTGATCACCAGAATTGCTAATCTTTTTATTAAATATCCTCTATTAGCCTATACTTTCCATATATATATATATATATATATATATATATATATATATATAAGGTCAGGTTCAATATATATATATATAGAGATATTATATATATATATATATATATATATATATATATATATATATATATATATATATATATATATATATAAGTTACGTTTTATATTAAGCAAGAAAGGTTTTTAAAAATGATTTTTATTTTTACAAACCTTTGAATTTAATAAACAATTAATTTAGAAAACTGTTACATAAATTTTACTTAATAAAACAATACAATTGATATGCACTCAATCGGAGTGGAAAACGTCTGTGCGATACAGAGGCGACTTACACACTGCCGGGGCTCTGTTCTCACACCTATATAATACTAAAGCTGCGTAAGCAGGAATCTTCCTAGCACGCATTTAATTATGAAATGTTCACATAAAATGTTTATATAACTCCTCCATCCCTAAAGAGAACTTCGGGGGTTGGCGAAGTTTCGGCGTTGGTTGAAGTCTTCTTCTTCTTCCTGATGAGGGCGAAGTATATAAGGCTGCTGAATACGCCTCCGTAAAGGGCGATTTTCGGCATGGGTTGAAGTCCTCTTCACTGGAGAAAGTCACCAGGCAAAGGTTGATTTCCAAGATCCAGTTAAATGGGTTGTCTGCGATTTCCAACGCAGTATCCTCGTAGTTTGTAGGCGTTATTGTTTTTGATGATGGGCATTTTACAGTCTAATTTTCTGTTCATTATAATTCAACTGAGCAAAAGTATTTGGAATTGATTAATACAATTTATAATGAGTCTTTTCTATCATAGGATAGATACAAAATGTTTATAACATATACAATTGTTATCAGAATCTAATTTTTGTTCTACAAAATTTATATTGATTACAATAAAAGTTTTATATGATTTTTTATAATTTTACCATCATTTACATTCAAATTGCCTGTTATAGCTTTGATAAAGGATTCTAGTCAGTTTATAAGAATTCTTTTTTTTGTTTTGTTATCTCTTTAAGAGATAGTTTCTAATTTTCTTCAATTACAATTCTTTTTGTGATTAACATATTTCAAATAATTAACAATATTTATTATCATAATTAGTTACATATCATTTAATAAATTACAAAAGTTTGTAACACATACAATTAATAAAACAATGTTGTTTAAAGGTTTAATAAAGTTTCTTGCATAGAATTAGTGGACAAAGGTATGGTTGGGATTTTAATTTGATTGTGTTGAATATGAACAAGAAGGATTTTGGTCATTAATTACATTTTTTATCTTCCTAGGCCTTTTCAGTTTTTCTTTCTTTATCTATCGAAGCTATTCCTTCCTTGCTATATCTGTTTTTAGTTTTGCTTTGCTTCTGAACTGATTTTATATAAACTTCAGATGGTATTTCTGGAAGTGGTTCTTTGTTTACATTCCTTTTTTCTAACACTTTTTCTTTAATTCTTTGATTGCTATCCCTAATGTTTTCGTAAAGTATTTTTGTTTTTTCCTTATGGTTTAAAACGTAGTCATTTACAATTTGTTTTTCTAAATCTATATCTAATAAATTGTTTGAATTTATGTGTCCAAATAAGACTTCGCACGGCGTTAATTTTGTGACTGAATGTATGCTATTGTTATAGGCTATTATAGCATATTTGACTTTCTTAATTATACTGTCTTTTTTAAATTCGATTTGATTATTTAACAGCCTTATGTGTTCTATTAAGGTGGAATGAAATCTTTCACATAATCCGTTTGATTGGGGGTTTTGTGTACTGATAAAATGGATTTTGATTTTATGCAGGTCTAATATCTCCTTCACAATTCTGTTATTAAACTCCGTTCCATTGTCTGAGATAATAACTGTTGGTAAGCAGAACTGCGCAAAGTAATCTAATAACTTGTCTGCAATCTCTGTAGCTTGAGAGCTTCCCAAGCGATAAGCTTGAGCATACTTTGTGAAACTGTCGACAATGCTGATAAACGCATTCTTTTCTAAAGAGATAGTGTCGATGTGAATTATCTGGAAAGGCCTTGCAGCTGTAGGTGTCAAGTTCATCTCTAGTTGTAAGGGAATTCTGTCATATTTAGTTCTTTGACATATGTCACACTGATTTATGAAATTTTGGATTAGTGATTTTAAATTAGGCCAATAATATCATCGCTTAATTTGTTCGTATGTTTCCTGTATCCCTCGGTGATTGGTTTTGCTAACATGATAATTACTTATTGTTTCTAGGGTATCTTCTTCCGAAGTTAGGTCTAAGAGTTTTTTATTACACTTAACTAAATTTAGTTCAGTTTGTTTGAAATTTTTGGCTATGCATGATGCAAATCTCTCATAAAAATCGTCTTCAAAATATAGATTATATTTTATTTTTGGTACCAAATATGATTTTACAAAATTAACTATGTCCTCTTTAAAATTATTTTCTGATATTTCGACTATTAAACGGGTTCTTGAAGTTCCAAATAGTTTTATAATTTTTACTTTCTTCGGCTCATATTTTACTAATGATAAAAATACTTGATTTTTCCCAAAGTATACAGGCTCGTCGGAAATTGGTATTTCAATTTGGGTGTTCCCTTCGAAGTTGGAATGCACGGTTTGACTGTCACTTTCTTGATCGTACTCTAAGTTGGCATTATCTGTTGCGTCGAGTTGTACGACCATAGACTCGTTATCTTCATTTAATTCCGGGAAGAAACGTTGGATTAATCCAGCTGGAGATAAATCAAGGTCTGGTTCTACAGTGTGTTGCGTGTTTGTTGACCTTTTATTAGTAATGTTCAATTGTATTCTAGATAAGGCATCGGCGTTTTGGTTTAATTTGCCTTTTTTGTATCTTATGTCATAATCATATTCTTCTAATTTTAATCTCCATCTTAAAAGCTTGGAATTTGGTTCTTTAACTGAAAATAACCATTGTAAATGTTTATGGTCTGTATAAATTTTAAATTTTCTTCCAAATAAATAAGGCCTGAAGTGTTTGGTAGACCATACGATCGCTAATAATTCCTTTTCAATCGCGGAGTAATTAGTTTCGCTGTCGTTTAAAGTTCTGCTGGCATACGCTATAGGAAGGTCCTTTACATTTTTGTCCTGGCTTAAAATCGCTCCTAGTGCAAAATTACTCGCGTCTGTCGTTAGAGTAAACTCCTTTTCAAAATCTGGGTATTGTAGAAGGGGCTCGTTAGTCAATATATTTTTACATGTTTCAAAACATTCTATAAAGTCTGGATTTTCTATATTTATTTTTGCATTTTTCTTTAAACAGTTAGTAAAGGGTTTTGTTATCTTGGCGAAGTTTTTAATAAATTTTCGATAATAACCTATTAGTCCTAAAAATCCTTTAATTTGTTTGGTGGTTTTGGGTATTGGATAGTTTTTGATTGCCAAAATCTTCGCTGGGTTAGGTTTTACGCCTTTCGGTGTAACAACATGCCCTAGATACGCTACTTCTTTTCTTAAAAATTCTGTTTTATCCAGCTGTATTTTAAAGTTGGCTTTGCGTAATCTGTCGAATACTTCTTTAAGTCTTTGTATATGTTCTTGGAGGCTAGTGGAGTAAATTATAATGTCGTCTAAATAAACTAAACATGTTTCATTTTGGATGCCTCTCAGAATATTATTCATAATTCTTTGAAATGTAGGGGGGCTATTCTTTAGTCCAAAGGGCATTCTTAAAATTTCGTAGTGTCCCGTTTCTGTTGAAAACGCTGTTTTTTCTATGCTATTTTTATCCATTTCTACTTGGTGAAATCCTGAGGCTAAATCTAAAGTTGTAAAATACTGAGATCGTCCTAATTTATCTAATATGTCGGTAATGTTTGGCAAGGGAAATTTATCGTCAATTGTTTTCTTGTTTAATCCTCTAAAATCTATTACTAATCGAAATTTTCTTTTGCCAGAAGCGTCTTGTTTTTTGGGTACAATCCAGACAGGAGAGTTCCATGGAGAATTTGAAGGTCTAATAATTCCTTGTTCAAGCATGTCCTCAGTTTGTTTATTAATTTCGTTCTTGTAAATCTCTGGATATCTATAATTTCTGGAGTATACGGGAATTTCATCAGTAGTCCTAATAACATGTTTTATTTGGTTGGTAAAAGTTAAATCGTTTCCCTCAATATGGAATAAATCTGCATAATCTTTTATTAAACTTGTTATAGCGGATTTTTCTTCCGAGTTCATATGTTCCATTCTAAATTTTGATAAATCTAAATTTTTCCTTCTCGAATTTTTTTGTTTATAGTCTAATAAATTGAAATTAGCGTTCGTTTGCATTGCATCAGGTCTAAGGATATTGTATTCTTCTAAAGATTTTAATTCTAATGGTTCATTTACTGTTAATTCTACATTTACTTCTGTGTTGTTTATTATAGGGCAGTAGGCTTCTCCCTTGTGTACTGAGACTATACACTGCGGAATTTCTAATCCATTTAAGTTTTTGTATGTAAGTCCTTCTCCATCTTGAATATTTTGTATTCTAAATTTAATCATTTGGCTAGCGCGGGCTTGTATAACATAACTTGTTCCCTTTTTTGCTTTCTGTTCCTGACATTCGCTTTTAATTTTATTATTATTATTATTATTATTATTATTTTGTTCTTCTGTGTTAAAATATTTAATCGGCATTTGCTTATTGCGAAATATTAATTTATCATTCACAAAATTTAAATTAATTTTTAATTCTTTTATGTTATCTAATCCAAGGCGTAAGTCAAAATCTTTATGGAAATCAAATAAATAGAATTTGGTTGTTTCTTTTCCTAAAAGTGGTAGCGTACAACTGTATTTTTCTTTTGATACTCCATGAGCTATACTCACTTCAAATGGTTCTTGTTTTAGAGTGTTTTTGAAAAATTGGAAAGCTATTGATTTTTTAATAAATGATCTCGTGCTTCCAGTGTCAATCAGCATCTTTAAATTGGTCTTGGGATCGTGGATGTACGGTAGTTCGTTTGTGTCGTCTTCTATATGCATTATGGAAAATGTCTTTTTAATGTGGTTAGTCCTAAAAAATGATTTTGGGTATGATTGTCCTCTTGAGTGAATCCGCATGCGTTTTCCTCTTGCGGGGAATCATCAAAGTCTATGTAGCTGTCAGGGTCCTCTTGCGGTTCATAATCTGTTTGTTCGGTCAGATAAGAGTTAGTCATTTGTTCAGTCAATCGATTCATAGTTTGATCGTAATTTTCCTCCTCTATTGGTTTCCCTGTCATCTGATAAAGTCTATTTTGTCTAATTGTGTTCCCTGTTTGACGTGTGGAAATGCTCATTGGTTCTGGTTCAAATTTTTGATGAACTTTTAATGGTGTGTAGTTGTTAGACTGTCTCGGTTGTTGATTTGCTGTACGTATGAGTTAGGTTTAGTAAATTGGTTAGGATTATTTTGGTAGTTGGGCCAATAATTTTGGAAGGTTTGTTTGTTAGGAAGGGGTTTGCGAATAGGCGGGTATTGTGGGGCCCTAGGTGGAATGTTCTGTTTAACATTTTGAAATAATTTGTTATTTTTAAATTGAAAATCGTTAGTAAGCATATTAAGTGCTTCGCTAAGAGAATCTGGATTTTTGGTTCGCATTAGCGATCCTACAGGTTCATGTAAACCTCTAAGGAGAACTCTTAAAGCTAGTTTCTGAACATATTCTATTAAAACATCTTTGGCCAATTGTCTTTGTGGCTCTTTATTAACAAAAAATGAAATCTGTAAATTTAATAGTTTTTGAATTCTTTCATAAAATTTAAAAGGTGATTCGTTATTCTCTTATTTTAACTCAGCCATTTCTAAATTTAAAGTAAAACAATCTCTTTTGTCTGAATAGCTGGTTAATAATACTTTTTTAATCTCATACCAGTTATATGAGTTTGAGTTTACTACCATTTCTAATGCTTGGCCTTTTAACTTAGCTAGTATAGAAGAAAATAGATATTCATTTTGAAAATCCTCTGGATTTTCGCTTACATAAAATTTATTTACTACTTTATCACATATGGAAACGAATCTGTGGAGCATAGTGGGCTCTCCACTATACTCAGGAATCATGTCTAGATATTCCTTCTTTAATGTTGGCGTTGCCATTTTAAAATATTATTTTCTTTAAAATAATAAAATTAAAAATCAATTATATAAAATTAAAAAGTATTTACTCTACTTTTTCTTAATTCTATATCTTAAGATCTACTTACAAGTTGATCCAAAATACTTTGCTCATTTGAACAATTTTCACTTTTCACTTTTCACTTACACGATATTCGCTCGTGTTCTTAATAGATATGCGCTCTATTAAGTGGTTGTAGATATTCACTCTACTTAAAGCTTCCTCAATTAACGGTTAAAACCGACGGACGTTATATTCACTAACTTCCTTGAGGTGTCCTACCGACTGCGCCAGTTACGTTTTATAGTAAGCAAGAAAGGTTTTTAAAAATGATTTTTATTTTTAACAAACCTTTGAATTTAATAAACAATTAATTTAGAAAACTGTTACATAAATTTTTACTTAATAAAACAATACAATTGATATGTACTCAATCGGAGTGGAAAACGTCTGTGCGATACAGAGGCGACTTACACACTGCCGGGGCTCTGTTCTCACACCTATATAATACTAAAGCTGCGTAAGCAGGAATCTTCCTAGCACGCATTTAATTATGAAATGTTCACATTAAATGTTTATATAACTTATATATATATATATATATATATATATATATATATATATGTATATATACGACCAGGACCCCAAACTTTTTATAATTATTTAAAAACATGAAAAGATTGTATTACGTCATTTACCATCTACTAAATTTTGAAAATAAATGTACTTGAACTTTATTGCATTAATAAAAATGCATTTTATTAGCAACTGAAAATTTGTACAAGATATATGTAGTAATACAGTCTTTTAAAATATTTATTAAATTTTAAAAATAGGTTGTCTTGTTTGGATTTGAACATAGTATCTACGTATTTGAAGTATAGGGAGCTTTGGCTCTGGGCCTACTCTCCCAGCGGAGGAGAGTATATATCACTTTCACTTTACTGAGTCAGTATGAACGAGGATGGAGACAAAACCAGTCTTTGAAAGTACTCGCATAAATACCAAGTAAGATTCTTGTTTAAGTACATAAGTGAAAGTGATAATGCATACAAGAAAACAGTGTTGCATAATCTACAAATATATATATATATATATATATATATATATATATATATATATATATATTACCTGTTTCAGTGGGTTCTAGACACAGACCGCTTATTTATATTAAGTGCTCTGTGGTTCTAGATAACTAGAGGTAGATGGGACCGAGACCCTCTCGGATTAACGAAAACTCATATTACATGGAAATACGTTCCTTTCTATTGGAATAAGAAGGGGTTCTAAAGGACCCTAATACCATAATTAAATGCAAAAATAAATTTAAATAGCTCTATTGATTCTAAGAGTGACATAAATCAATGCTGGTTTGGAATACATTGTTTATCACGGTTTCTATATTTTTTGGAAAAAGGTATAACATGTCTACTACGTATGCTTATCAGGTCGTTTTCTCGATGCGGTGTCGCATAGACGTCTTAACAGAAGCACTTCTGTTGGCGTAGTGTATGTCTGTTGTTTAATACAGCATAGGCTGTAACCAAGGCGGTATTTCCTCCATAGTGACTAATTTTCCCTTCTTTACTGCAGTGGGTAAACCTTTATCTCTATTCTCGTGATAACTGCATTCCCAGCTCATAACATTTGCGGGTTGACGTAAAACACGGATATAATCAGAGCGCAGTTGTTCATCATCGGGATACGATGTTGGATTGTCTAACAGTAAAAGTTTTAAGTTCCTTTCAAATAGACTAAATAGTCTCAAATAGAAATATGCTCGAATATAAAGGAATCTCGAGATTCGGAATTTTGAGATCTACTACATGTATATAAATTTTTGTATATATATAGTCCAGGCAACTAACACCCAATTATGACGATTGAAAAATAGGTCAAGTTCTGAAAGTAGGTACAGTTGTATTCTTATGTTGCTTCCTAGCTGCCCTATGTTCCTATTGCTTCCTATGTTGCTATGTTGCTTCCTAGCTGCCCTAAGCAACATACCAAAAGTTCCCGACGGTCTGAGACGACCGTTTGGGAGGGGGCCAGTTTTACTATATTTTTTAAATTATTTTAAAACATATTAGCTGTAGCAAAGCATACTCTTAGGTTATTTATTTATTCTTTTGGTATTTATTATTATTATTATTAGATACCATTATATTACTTTTATATACTTTAATTTTGTACTAACTATTATTATTATATCTATACTTAGGCTGTTTTTAAGGTTTAACAGGCTCTAAACAGTTCTGACACATTCTCTCATATTCATAGGCCTTGATTGGAGTACTTGTCTGGTTCTAGTAGTTAGAAAGCATCATTTCCGGCCTAACAGTAATAGTGCCCGATGTTGCCGCTAGTTCCAATGTTAACTCGATCATTCCTCTGCAGGAGTGTAAAGCTTAATAATGGTCCCGTAGATATAGAGGTTTCAACACGCCATAAAGTGAACTCTATTCTACCGTAGGATACTCTATCTTTTACTCAATTATACCACGAGATCCAGTTGTTCCTCTGCGGGGGGGACGAGTTTGATAAGGTCTCGTAGATATAGAGGTTTCGTTAGGTCATAAAATGAAATCTATTCTACCGCAAGATCCCTTAGCTTCTAAATAGTGATACCATGAGATTCTGACATGAAAGAAACGTTATTAATTAAATTAGAATAGTCAAGAGTGCAATTTGTGAGGAAAGAATTTCAACACACCAGTTTTATGGTATCCACATTATTGGTCTATTTTGGTGAGGCTTTTGTTCACCACCTTCATCAGCTTTCATCTTTAGTTCATTACATACTTTCATCATGCCACCAAAAACATTTTCTCAAAGCACGTGCCATAATGAGCTACAGAAAAGATTTTGTTTTAAGATTTGGGTAGTATGTTGTAACCAAACAACCAAATCGTCATGACTAAAAAAACTACATGTTTTTAAAACCGAACTACTAGAACCTAAATCACTACAGTATTATTTCATTTAATGTTTACCTTCTTAATGTACTGTTTATTAAATAAATAGCATTATTTATTTTTTTGAACACTATGTTTTCTTCAATATCATATTGTATGATCAAATATTAACGTCAAACCATCTCATTTCATGTTACGATTAGCATTATTTACCCAAAATTCTTCGTCAAAGGGACTAACAGAATTGGGTGAAAAGATGCTCCCGTTTATCGAGCGTTCATGCCTTAAGGTCCCCTTGCGGTTTGGGCGTACGAAACTTTCTTCAACCTGTTTACCGCAAAGTAAATTGCAAACCTCTGCGTAATAGATTAAACAATCTAAGCTCACTAGTAACGTAACAATGCTGCTCAAGTAGTTTGTAAGAAATTGTTAAGTTTTCAAAATACTATAGGTAGATGCAATTGGGGTAATTTGTATAAAATGAATTTTATTTTAAGTGTAATTTGTGAGTGACATGTGAGCATTAAACTTTATGTAATATAGTTTTTAGCTACAGGATAAGTAAACGTTTTAAAGATTTTAGGGTCAGTGTTCGAGAAGGTTGATTAGAATAATAGAATGGGTAAATAAATTGGGATTCAATCTGTTTCACTGTAATTACAAAACATCATGAACACAACTAACTGCTAAATATTTTACTGTGAAAGAGACTAGATACGAAAATTAAGTAGCAAGAAAGATAAAATATATAAAAACAAATAAATTTAATTACGTAATATAAAGGGATAATTATTGGTATTTTAAAATTGAGCAAATCTACCTTCTCTTAAAAACAATAAAGTTTAAATTTTCCAAAATACAGAGTCGAGAATTGTTACTGACAGTGTAAGGTTTCCAATATTGATTACCTCTCAACACTCGGCATCCTTGCCAATTTCACCCCTCCCAAATCTTTTGGCCATGTCCTTCGAGAGTCTTTACATTGTGATCAATGTTCCCGACGGATATACACGACTTACATTTCATTTTTACGACGTCTTTTGTTATTGCAATCATTATACTCAATAAGTTATAGATTTATATTTATGTAGAAATATTCCAGTAAAACCTAAACAATGAGATAAGTTTTAGTTAAAAAAAATATATATATTTTAAAATTGCTACTAAGATATTAGCTTATCATTTTCTGTTTTTAGCATAGTAAAAGAGTCTTTGATCATCCCAATTTCTTAAACGAATTTCTGTGACTTTCATTAGGCGATCATTGAATAAAATTAAGAAGTAATTAATAAATACAATATGAAAGACATAAACAGTACTTGGTCGTATTATATTACGGATATTTGTACCCTAATAACTTACCCTAATACAAAGAGAGTACCCTAGTAATACCTGAAACACTTGAACCAACAGATTCAAGGCCTACCCAGGAGTAACGTTTCAGGTTGTCTAGTTTCTTTAACTACCTTTTATTTTTTATATTCTAGTTTTATCTGTAGTGTCTTGGCATTCCTTCTTTGCAAAAACGGTGACATTATTACATTGAAATGAACTAAAGAGTTTTTTTTTTACTTCCCCATCCAGACATCAAACAGTCAAACAATCCTGTTACTGTTAAAATATAATTTTAATTTGTAACTTTTTATAAGATGATTGTGAGTCGAAAATCCTCTTCAACGATATTTTATACAAGCATTTTTTCCTTTTTCAACAATACTCTGACATATAATATGCCCTTTATAGAAATACGTGATACAAGGACATTCAACAAAATATCATAACTAAAAGGATATCTTCCTCATGATTCACTTCTATAAAAATATTCATTATTGAAACGTTTAATATAAATAATGCTCCCCATAGTACGTTCATTAAATAATACCTGTAACAGAATATTGCAACTTTCGTTGAACTAAACAAATAAGTCTTTTAGTCGAAAAATTTGAATATGATCAGCTGAGTTTGTTCAGAAATAATTGGGAGCACATGAACATACGTCTGCCAGCTAGGGAAAGTATTACGTAATACCAGGTAAAGCCACTTAGTGTCTATCTAATTAAATATTCTGTTACTTGATTGTATTACTTGTAAGTCAAATCGTAAATAAGATCGTCTTGCAAATAGTATAAAAATTATTAAGAAATATCAATTGATGAATGGTATTTTTTTAATTATAAAGATAATTTAAATGTCTTTATCAATTGTCCATTATAAAGGCCAATCTTTTTTCTTACAATAAAAATATAGGTTGTAACTGTTTAATTGAATTTAAAATAGAGTTGTAAGAAAAAATCTTATTTTTACAGACACATGAAAACATTTTGAAGTAAGGTACATAATTTATACATTGTAACGCTCAAAAGTTGTTTCTTTTACCAAGTGTACAGTAAGTAATAGCGTACACTATATATATATATATATATATATATATATATATATATATATATATATATATATATATATATATATATAATATATATATATATATATATATATATATATATATATATATGTGTGTGCGCGTGTGTGTGTGTGTGTGTGTGTGTGTGTGTGTGTGTGTGCGTGTGTGTGTGTGTGTGTGTGTGTGTGTGTGTTGCAACGGGCCCACCCACCTCAACGCTCACCCCAACCGCCGTCAACCCTACCGTTGACCAGCTCAACAGCGCAAGGCCGGTCACCACACGCCCGTTGCAGAGCAAGAATTTTGAAACGAGCCGCTCGCAGCCAAAGCCACGAACGCTGTGCAGTGCTCGCCAAAATCTGCCAGAGAACCAGTCACTGGACTTAAAAAAGAAAAAACCTACCTTGCTGAGGATTTTACCCTTAACGGGTGAATCATCCCGGGGAAGGTGTTCATTTGAAAGACATCTAATCGGCGAAATGACCATATCGACTGTAGGAGAGTGTAAGAAACTTGTTTAAAAGAATACTCAGTTCGTTTGCAAGTTAGTTAAAAAATATTTATTTTTTAATTTTAAAATTTATTAATCTAAATTTGCATCGCACGGTATGCATCTTATCGAACTTAAATTACCTTTTATGTTGTTTCTCACCAAGGTTAAGAAACCATATTATTTGTTTATTCTATTTTAAATTAAAAATTTAATTTAATTTTTACAATTTTAGTTTACTTACTATCGGAATATACCAAAGCGTAAAACTTCGCTCTATTTAACACTCAATCTTGCCTGTTAAACTATAACCCTTTCCAACCTGAAGTTCTTGTTATTATCTTCGAATTAAATATCTCTTTTCCTTTAAGTGACTATTTAAAACCCTTGACTGCTTGTCCTAATTATATATCAATATCCCTGGTTATGTAACCTTGAAAATTTTATTTGTCAATGTTTGTTTATGTTTACTTAGATTTTTACATAAAAAGTTATTTGTTACATTCTACACATTTTCTTTTTAACCCTTTTGTTTCTAGCAAAGTCTCTCCAATACACTCCGACAGCTCCCTAACCTTTACAATATGTTCAACTAGTTGAAATCTCTAAACAAACAACTTATTTATGGCAACATTCTATCTAGCCATGTAAGTGATAAAATGTTTCCTATATCTCTATCAACTTTAATTGACCTTTCAAAGTTAATTTCTACTTGCTTTTACAGGTAGAGTTTTAATCAATTTTTCCAAACAACCTAAAAATAATTTCATAAATTACATTATATTATATAAAAACCAATTATCAAGCACATACTGAAACAAAAATTACATATAAAAACATATAGATATATCTCCCACAAGATCTCCAAAATATTTACTGAACAACAAATCATAATTAATAAAAATTGTTAAAACATCTGCTGAATGAAATCAAACACTTTCTCACTTTAAATTACAATATTTAATACATATTTCAATTAAAACGTTTACTGAAACATAGTTAAAAACCCTTCTGACAGATCCTCAATCATTTACAAAAGAAATCTACACATTTACTAAAATTTATTTAACCCTTTTAATAGAAAATATTTATCCCTTTGGTTACAATTAGATTAACCCTTTCTGCAAGAAAGTCATACATACTGAAATTTACTAATATTTACTGAAAATTTATCAACGCTAATTCTGAAGGAAATTCATATTTACTAAATTTTGATTAACTTTTGCTGAATGGTTACTAACCTATTTGCATAAATTATGTAACTTATATTTTAACAAATTTGCAAAAATTTCATTTTTCTATTTAAGTTTCTTATATCACCAACATATTATTATATATATATTTATATATATATATATATATATATATAAATATATATATATATATATATATATATATATATATATAAATCATGAAATAAACAAAATACACTTATATTTATAAAAGAAAAAACTTATTTTAATATATTAGCTAGCCCCCCCCCCAATAATAAAATCTCTTGTTTAGAATATTTGGGCATTATTTATATTTTCCCAATGTACAAAATTCATCTATATATATAAAGCCTCCTTTTAAAACATCTCTTGTGTTACTTATCCCTTTTGTTGCACTCTTAAAATATATAAATTCTACACGTATCAAAGTCATAACCCTTTATTTTTACTCAAACTTTAGTTTAATTTAATTTATTTAATCCATACATATATTTTTACCCCTTTCCTTTACTTTCATGAAATGCAACATATTTTCTGCTTTTAAGGCAACGCCATCTTGTAACCCCCCTCTTTAAACAAAGCAACCAGTATTTATTTCTGAATTTCCAAGTTTACTGTTTATGGTTATAAAATTTATTTAAATTGTATTACATTTTCCCATTAAAAATAATTTTTCAAATTAAAAATTTCTAATTTTCAAAGGGAACTCAAAGCAGATCTGACCTGAAATTTTTCCACAAAGCACAGCTTGCACATTTCTCCCTCTCACTTCAATCCTCGCTTTGTTCTCCAGCGGGGTGGGGAGGTCCGGCTTGGCTGTTCAATCTATCCGACGCTGGAATACTTGGATGGTTTAGCACGAGTTGCCGCCATCTTTAGAAGTCACCTTTCCTTTGTGTTCTGGTCCACCTTATCTCCAGGTCTGCTTGGCTCCCTCACTTGTCTCTCTGAATGGTCCTATCTTCTTCCTTTGATGCATTTAGCACATTTTTTAAATTTGAGACTCTTTACTAATAAAAGTTTTAGCTTTAAGCCCTTTTCTGACACTGTTCCTAACTGGGCATTTTATAACACAAAAATTTTTTTTTAACTCGTTTACAAAGTTATTTTGAACACCATCTAAAATGTGTTACATCTGAAAACAAATACAATTTATTTATTGTTTTAGAAGTTATATTTAGTCAGCAATAAAATATTTTCTAAAGAAATTCAATGTGTATTAATGTACCCCTCATGTGGCACGTTGATACCAAGAAGGGGCAAGTTAATAGTCTGGTGTTGGCAGTTTAAAGTAACAAGAATATTTAAAAAATTAATGCAGTATAACAAATAAAACCTTTTTATTGATAATACAATGTACAATTAAAATATAAAACATTCAAATTACTAATTTAAAAAATATATGTAAGTTTCTTTCACGTAATAAAACTAGTTAGCCTTACTTAGTCTAAATCATTCATTTCCAAGTCAGATGAGCAATGTATGCAAGTGTAAAACTTAGTGTCTTTGCCACAATCTATGTGAGCCCATCTTTTACAAGAAATCCACTGTATCCAGTCTTCGCCATGTTTGGATTCAGAATATGCTTTTAAACACACAAGGTGCAAGACATCTTCTTCTTCCGAGTCCGATTCTTTCTTCTTGTAATTCTTTGATTCAGTTTTTTTCGTGTTTGGATTAAAGTATTTTTAGCAATTTATTCGTTGTCTTTTCTTCTTTAATTAATTGCTTCTTTTCTCTCTCTGTGGCCTCACGCTGCAACCTTTTTCTTACGGGAGTACTTGTTAGAATTGCTGATCTCATTGGCTGTTTTCCCTTCTTACATCCTTTTCTCTCTCCAGCTTTTGGGAAGGGACGGATATCTTGAGGACTGACTGTGCAATTTTGAGGAAGGTTCACAAGAGTTGATGACCCTATTACGGTGGAGCTGCAACTTAACTTGCAGGACCTATCCCATCTGATACAGCGATAGTTAAATCATCGTTTTTTGAAATGAATGGACTATCTCTCACCGAACTCGATAAAACGTCTGCGTCAGTAATTATGCTACGATTATATGGCACAATACCGGTACTCTCGAACCCAGAAACTATGTTTTTTTGAGTTATGGCGTTTGGAAGAGCAGTTCAAACTATTCCAGAAATGTCGTAGATGGTAACTGTTTTACTTGTCAACCGCAGAAAAATAAAACTTTTTAAAGGGCCCATAAACAGACCTGTCTAACGGTTGCAACCGATGTGACGTGTGTGGTGGAAATGATAGCATTACAATTCCATTCTCTTTGCAAAATTCCAATACTTTGATTGATAGATGTGAATCATGATTGTCCAAAACTATTAGACATGGACTATCTTTGGATGATCTAACATGGTTATGGAAATGTTTAATAAATATAAAGAATGAGTCTCCTTTCATCTATCCGAATAGATAGGATGTCCCTATACAACAGAGTGGTCCATTTAGTATAAAATGCTTTTTAAAAAAAACACTCTAGGGAAGACAAACATTGGTGGAACTGTGTTCCCAATTGCGTTAACGCCCAGAACCATTGCAACTGTTTGTCCCTTTTCAGCTGATGTAGCTTTTCCTACTTGACGAGCCCCTTTTTCAGAAGTCGAGGGTGTCTCTTCATAAATGAGTTGAACCATTCCCTTGAAGCAGCCTTGTATTTTATCCAACTGTATCTCACTTCAACTAAAGGTCGGTTAGCCATGGCCAGCTCATACGCAAGGGACTTAATATTATGAGGAGTCAGACCATAATATATCTTTGATGAGTGGGTTATGTACTCTTCCAGTTGAAGCTCTAAATTATCATTAAAAATCTGTCTTGGCTTGGCGTATCCCATGGAAACATTTCGCCCTTCCAAACTTTTTTTTTCTAATGAATCTAAGCAGTGTCATTTTATCAATTTCGTGGGCAATAGCTGCCTCCCGTTAAGTGATGTCCGTGTCCTTACAGCATCGTATGCTTTCTCAAATGAATGAAAAGTTATTTCCCCTCGATTCGTCTTCCTTTTGTAGTTTCGAACCATGGTTCTGTAAATAAAAAGTTATAATATATGGGGGTACGTTGATACACTGTGTCAATCTACCCCCAACCAAACGTATCAACTTGCCCCTCCCGTCCGCGGAATGTTTAACCTATCATAACCTGAAAATTTGGATATCTAATTGAATGAAAACTATTTGAACTTACCTACTGAATACCAGCTAACAGAATGTACTGTTGATAATCTAAACTAAATATTTTTTTTATGCAAGTTGTTTTTACTCAAACACTAAAGAAAAGAATTACTTCGCACCTCAAAAAAGAACTTTTTCCTTATAAACAACGAATGAACTGTCCGATTGCCACAAAACTTTGTCAGAGGACAGAACATCCTACATCTGCTCCAATCTCCCCTATATATATATATATATATATATATATATATATATATATATATATATATATATATATATATATATATATATATATTTATATATATATATATATATATATATATATATATATATATATATATATATATGTTCAATTTCTTTGCAGAATCATTACTTTTTATTCTTATATTTGTTTAAACGTTAAAATACGTTTACATGTCAAAAACTAGTCTAATTATATATGTTTGAAATTCAATTAGTCGTCGAAAATCATGCAATTGCTGAAGAGCCATTTATGATTAAAGACTAGAGTTCTTCAACTTGTATTTGCTCAATTATCAACTTTTCTTCTAAATCCGAAGATTCCGCACTTTTGTTCACTTATGCTAAATTTTACGGATTAGAAAGTTTTCCAGAAACTTCTGTTTGTTTATCTAATTTACAATTAGTTGTTTATCAAATGACGAGGAGGTTTTTGTGTTATGTAATTATATTAATTAATAATTACCCTTTTTAACAGAAAAAAAAACTTTCCTAAGTATCTAAATAGTATTTTTCGCATACGACGACGTTAATAACCACCGCGCGCGCGCGCGCGCGAGCACACACAGACACACACACACACACACACACACACACACACACATTCACACAAGTAGTAATGACCATAGAATAGCGCACCCACCCCTAAAAACGAGAAAAGATGGCAGTGTTGTAAAAAGAGAAATTGTTAAATTAAGTAAAGAGTTTTTTATAAGTAAATTTTAAAAAGTGCGACGTAAAAGTTTGTTTTAGAAATATAAAATTACGTTTTTTGTGTGCCAAGTGTAAAGCCAGAAGGTAACAAAGGCCACGATTCCAGGGACTCACCTGTCATCAGGAAATCCTGTCACTGCATATATTAATATAATTTTAGTATAATGTGTAAAGAAATAAATGCAAGTGATGTTTGAAATTTATCAGATTTTTAATTCTTTATAAACCTGAAGGTGTGACATTGGATAGGTAAGGTAAATAAATAACATTAAAAATAAATTATATTTATAACAAAATTCAAGTTATACTATATATGCTTGTATATATACATATATATATATATATATATATATATATATATATATATATATATATATACATATATATATATATATATATATATATATATATATATATATATATATATATACATATAAATGTTTTCTTGTATTATAATACAAAGGTTATTCAAATGCAAGCATTATTTATACTGAAATTATTAATACACTCATCTTTATATTAGGAATATTTCTATATACTTGAGTTGGGTTTTCTGCCGTTCGTAGCCTTTCAATAGTCTCCTATGTTTTGGAGCTTGAATACGACTACTTTGAAAGGGTACGCTAAAATAATACCAGTAATAAACGGAAAAAATATGTTTTATGAACGTTAAAATGATAAATGTAAATAGAAAGTATAAATATATAAAAATAACTAACATATGATTTAGAAATATCACTCAAAAATAGTTTCGAGGTGAACCTATGTTGCATTGAATTTGGAAATGATACGGAACCAAACCTACACAACATTAAAAATAAAACTAATAAACTTTATATAAAGTGTAGGACTTGATAATTTTTTATTTCCATGAAGCTTCTATACTTTGACACTTTATAATTAATTGCTTTTTATATTCTTCGATTTATGTTTTGGCAGTTTTTTATTACATGATATGACGACCAAAAAATGTGGTTTTTACGAGTACCCTTTACTCCGGTTGAACTTTACTCCTGAGCGCCAATGTCTTACTTTCTCTAGATTACGTTACAGAGAAAGAATTGACTTTTCTATAATACGTTTGTAGACGCCTTCCAAAGCGTTTGTAAAGAATAAACTTATTTACGGTCCTACTATTCTGAAAATATGTATGCAGGATGTCTATTTCTCTTGCAAATATTAGCCAAATTGTCAATCTCTTATTTAAATTACATTTTTCAATATTCTACATAATCTGTTGCTATTTCCTATAATTCACATCTTTATTGGGCCGTTTTACATTGCACTACAATAATATTTCTTTAGATGAAAAAGAACGGGTTGTTGGTTTCACAGTTTTAATCACTCTAATTCACTTCAGCAAAACTCTAAAGTCCACTTTTACGGTTGGTTTTCAAAGTTTAAGTGTCGAGCAAGTTTATATAGCTTACTAATGACCTCTTTTCAGGGAATTCATATCACTATTCACAGATTTTTTTTCACATCAACGAAATAATCATCTCATAGACTAATCCTGCAGTTCGTAACAAATCTCCACACTTTTAACTGTCAAACATATTATTTCGCTAAACTGTAAAATCAGTATTAAATACAATACTTAATATATTCAAGAAAAATGAAAATAATTTTCGATGCCAAAGTATTATATAATTTACAGACACACAAACACACACACACACACACACTCACTGAGATTTATATAATCGTAAATGTTCATGTCCTACTGCTTGCCAGATTTGCCAGAAAAGCTATATGAATTTTGTTGTTAGTGGACGGTATTCTGATACTAAACGCCTCTCAGTTGAAGATCTTATTTTGCTTAATTCACTTCCATACGTTTCCCCCCCTTATCTAATCTCCGCAGTTTTAAAGGTCCTTGACACATAGTAACCTAAAGAGCCTAAATGTAATCTAACCTAACACTAATGAAGGTTAGAGTATATATATATATATATATATATATATATATATATATATATATATATATATATATATATATATGTATATATATATATATATATATATATATATATATATATCTTTATTATTATTAGGAGAAATCATACATATGATTTTTAAAAAAAATTTAATTATGGTCTGTAACCTAATAAAAACATGACTAAAATATACGTCACTAGACAAAAGGTTTTTTTCGAATGGGATCTAATTTTATTTCTAGATAAAACAGTCCTTATATTTATTTAATCCACAAAGCTCAATATATGAATTAAAAACAATTAGTGAAAACATTTGGTACTTTTATTCATATCGAATACCGAAACCTTGCCTTTTAATAATTCACATTCGCACTCTAAACTAAAACATGATAATATTACTCACCTGGCCATACATTTACTCAAGTTCTCATTACGTGAAGGTTTTTTAAACCACAAAGCTATTTAGAAGGTCGTTCGTTTTCAAATTAACACTCGTTAATTTCTTCAATAACAGTGCTTCTTTTGTCATTCAATATAACAGAATATCCTTCCTGTAATCTGAATGATAGCACAACTTTACCAACGAGAGCTGACACTTATACAAGTAAACACACACAACCAAAACGTATAAGTCTCTTTTTTGTTTTTAATCTACGTAACTAGGGCATAGCAAACCAACAAAACGTCTAGATTAATCTAGACATGTTTAAAGGGAAAGTCCAAGCTATGAAATTTTCATGTGTTAAAAGTTGTAAGGGTACAAAGTTCAAAAGTAAGAATTTAGTTTTGTTGAATGTTTTTATGGTTTGTTTTAAATGGTTTTTAAAAGTTGTAACAAATTTAAATAATTGATACATGGATTTGTAATTATTATAAAGTTTAGAAATAAGAATTTATAATTAAACATTTAGTTCAATTAGACCGAAAATGTAAGACGAAGACCGGAGGAAAATTAACAGTTCAAAGTAAATCATTAAAGCAGAGTTTAAAGTTTGAAGTGCAACCAACAAAAATCGACCAAAAGCGTAAAATTGTTGCAAAAACAAAAATGACTTTGATTTAATGCTTATAAACAGAAAAATATAATGCAATTGTTAGAACTTTTAATGAAGTGAACTCAATACAAATGTTTTAAAAATTATTTTGAATTTGCTTTCGGGTGTAGAAGTGAGTAAAACATAGTAGTAAATAAACGAGCAATGTCAATATAAATTATTAATCAATTCCAATAACTACCGAAGGGGTTTCAAAAAAAACTTTAAAAAATAATAAAATAAAGTAGTAATGGTTAGGCAGAGGACGGTAGATCCATTCCAATGCGCGGTTTGAAAAATGTTCGGTGATCAAGCGAACCGTAATAGCTATAATACGAAAGTAGAAAACCAAGTATATTCGTTTTATTATGTGAATGGTCAGACTGTAATATGTAACTCCTTGCTATAATTGTTTTATCAGCTAGTTTAAGTTATTCTCTTTCCTTAAAGTAGTTAGAAATTGTTTATGTTGCAAGCGATCAAGTTGCATTGAGAGCGAATTATATTTAACAAATATTTGTTGGCTTTAGATAACGTAATGTCAATTTAAGTCAAACAAATATTGATCAGCTATGTAAAACCATGTTAACCGATGTATAAATATTTTTAAAGACCTTTTTACTTGCAACAGAATCCAACCGTGTTTAAGCTTATTCGAATTTATAATTCAGTCTTTTAATAATACATTTTGATCACAATGAGCCTTAAGAATGTGTTGTATATTTATTACACTGGAATACAAAGCAGAAACATATCAACCTTTCATTGTAGTCTTATCGGCTTACGTTCTCAGTGTTTTTAACAGCTTGCCTAAAGCCGAGGAAGAGCGTGATATATACACTTCGCCAGGGTTTCAGACACAACCACTTCATCCTCTTTCTAGTTTAATCTCTTTCCCTGCTCTCTTTCCCTCTTTCCCCCTCTATCTCTTTCTCTCGCAGTAGTGGGTGTTGACATTATTAATTAAACTCCAAGGGTTTTATACATTCCAATTACTATAAAATATATTACTATTACTTGGTTTTATAGGTTTATAAAACCCCCTGGTATTTTTCTACAAAAATATAGCCCATCCTTATCCATTAGCAATGAATGTAATTATTATTCAATTCAAAAAGTAATAAAACTCATTTAATTTACGGGATTTCATGTTTGTTTTTCAATTTTCCTAATGGATTATTTTACGAACTGATTTTTAATTTTCTCAAAATATATTTGTTTAAAACATCCATAACAGTGACGGTCAACATTAATATGAACCAATTTGTTAAAATGTTCTCCTTTCCCCATGTTTTGCCTATAACACGATACACTCGAACCCTTTGGAGAGGCTTAACTTACATATCGAAATGAAAAAAAAAATAGTCAACCATCACAGCAACTCAAACAAGTAATAATATAAATTACAATTTTTATTCTCTTGAGAGAATATATGCAGAAACTGTAAATGATAATATCTGCTTTAATCTTAGTACCGGGGCTCGAGAGCTGTGTCACACGATATCGCAAACTAAGCTCAAATTAGATTTTGCAGGTAAGAGTTTTGGCTAAAAAGGTAATTGAACTAATTACTAAACCAGTTACTGCCTTGATGTTTTATTTTACAATAATATCATAAATAATACAGACATGTCGGTAATAGTAAGGACTTTATGTTGATAACATATGACAAAACGTGCAAAAACTATACAAATAGAAAGAAGGAGATTTATTATACTCACATGTACGAAACTTCGAATAGGATTGCTCAGCATATAATTTAAAACTAAGAACAACCTACAACACAACAAAAATGAAAACAAAATGAAAATCATAAACTACAAACACTAGATATATTAAGGTGTTACTCCAAGAAGGCTATGTCTGCTCTGTGAGTTGTAATTTGATATCGAGAACTTGTAATTTCTCTAAATAAAAATACAAAGTAGTAATATTTATGAGGAATAAATTAATCAGTTTAATAAATCTTCAAGAAAAAGTTACGTGTGTCCAGAAAATGTAGCAACATATATTCGAAATCACAGTTATGATAATTGTGTGTCATAAAGATTGTGTTTCAATAACGTAAATTTAATGGAAAAACTGATATAAATAAACGAAACAGAAATTTAGCAAGGCTAATTGCGTTTGAACCACTTGCAAGTCGAAGGATACAAAAAATGAAATGCAAGCAAACCTCCGTCATAATTCTGATGTTTACAAAACACGAGTTAAGACTTTAAATGGAAATTTTGAAGAAGTTACCGTTAGTCGTTAAGTTTTTATGGCTCTATATATTATAACAAACAGAGGAACTATTTTTTTTTGAAACAATAATAGTTTGAGCATGGTGCTGCGCAGGATGATGATAAAGATAAACAATTCAATAATACACAACACGTTTCAATGTGATGTAAAACAAACACAAACAAATTGATCATATTTGTTCATTTACGGGACTCAGTCTCATTACAGTTAAAAAAAATAGAAAGTGACCTATTAACCTATTGCTTAGGGTAAAATACTAGGACAACAATGTTTCGAAAGAAAGTTACAGAAAAATATTTGTAAGGAATTTACTAATGGCTAATAAATACCTAATAAATAGCTCTAAAAACCTCGGATGTATAAACTTTTTATTATTTTTCTTCTATTGTTATACACAAACTGAACATTATGATTAATCACCTAATTATTTTGTAATGATTAGTACTGAAATTTAATTAAAATTTAAATAACAATTGAAATAAATAAATGATGTTAGTCAATTTTTTATTGCCTAGAAAACACCTACATAAATATATTGATGGTTCTTTCACTATCTCTTTTCCACTCAGGTGAGATAAATCCGTAAATAAATAACCAAAATATACTACATGTCAAATATCACTCTAAACATAAATGAAAAATAATATTCTTATTTGTTTTTGTAAGTTTTAATATGGCTAAAGTTAATGGAAAGTAAAGAAAAGTCTTAAAAAATATCAATTCGCATTCCTCAACATTTTTGTAATAAGCACATTTATCGTTTTGGGGTTGTGTTGTTCATATGCAAACCAAATTGACTGACTCTAAAAAATTGTAAATTAGTAAAACAGCCCACTGCATTCAACAAATATTCATTCCACATACACTATATTTAATAAGACGCTCGTCAATATTTGCTAACCACATGTAGAAGCAGACAACACTTGAAAAGATCATAACTAAAACCTATGAATTCTTCAAATCAAGAAAATCACGCTAGAGTAATTTAAAAATAGGCCAAAACATGAAATAAAATATATTTTTTTGAAAAAGCCTCTTCCAATAACATAAACATTTAGACTAAGAATAAAATTACTGACTAATAAATATCTACCCAATTACCCTTCTAGATTCGGTTGCTAATCGCTTACAGTTATCAGAACTTTATCTATAGGCCTAATTGTACTTTTTTAAATAAATTTACTCGAGTAAATTAGTTCGGCAAATAAGTTGAAATGCAATGGCCTCACCAAACTTTTAAAAGCATTCGGAGAGGTCATACGTATCCCTTTTGTCACTTTGATCAAAAGGCTTTGCTGCCTTACTTTCTCAAAGCTAATATTGATAAAACAGAATACATGGTTGTAGGATAAGCAGGACAAAATTTAAAAACTGGTGGAACAATTTCAAAAATACTAAAGAATACAAATATCTGAGAGTAGCATTGACTGTAGATAGACACGTTAGAAAAGAGATATTGTTGAAAATAGGGAGATGACAGAATATTACAAATTACCTAAATTCACCATTATAGAATAGGGATATTAAGAAAAGAACAAAAAGGCACCTATATACAACACTCGTGGAAAATACAGTGACTTCCAGCTCTGAGGCTGCACAGTGAACAATTGAAAAATGCTTCTGGGGAAGATGTTTAAGTACTCATTACATGATCATATAATAACGGATAGGATCAAAGAAATTATAAATGTAGAGATATCACTTACAGACGCCATAAAACGTAATTAACTTTCCCGGTAAATCATATAATAAGAAATGACAGATCTATAGATTACCAATAAAATTCGGAAGTGGATCCCAAAAAGACGATGAAGTGAAGGTAGACCAAGAAAATCATGATATAGTGGGACTGTAATAACTATGAATAGAAGAGATATAGAAGAAGAATTAAGCCAAAACAAGAAACAATGGCGAGCGAATTGTGATAAACGGCCTAATGCTGTAATTAAGCCGCTGGATATATACACTTTCTCGGATGCTGCTATGTATTTTACTCTGAGACTAATGCCCTCTCTATTAGCAAAACTTTATCGATTTTAGATTTTTTATTATATTATTGAAACGTATTTTTAATTTCATTGTTAATTCTTCATAATTCACAAATCTACAACTTATTTTATATATCTAGAGACCTAAAATTTATTTCGATGAAGTTAATAAAATTATATGTGTCTGCGAATAGTTTGGGTGTCTTGTATGTTGTTCATAGTGTTATGATTAAATATCTCAAGAAGGATTTAGTCAGCCATTTTGTCGATTGGAGCACTTTCGCATGACGTAATTAGTTTAGGGCAAACCATTAATGGTTCCAAAATACATTTGAACATTATTTACAAAGTGAAACTCTAGAACGCTTAAAGTAAATTCAGCAAATTCATGATGGAGAGAGTTCAATACGTTAAAATGTTGTAAGTTAAACACAAATTAATTTAAAAAGTTAATTATTTTATTGAAATTTGTCGTAATTAATCGTGACAGTCAATAACTTTATTTTCAGAACCATACCATTTTTTTGGCACATTTCCTTTGTTGCCTGATCTATTAACTTACTGCAACTATGTTGTAATATTTTATTATAAATAAATAAAGCAGCTTTTTAACACAAACACGTTTTAGTCATTCTTTTATTAATTTTTTCTGAAGATGATTTCTTTCCAATCAAAATCTATATCAAGATTAGAATAAAAGGTTAATGTAGTTTAGATGTTTAATTCATTTATTTATATAAAGAAAAATGGATTTCAATTTGTCCTCGTTTACTAACATACGAGGATAACGTGCCTCGTATGGTGATAAAAAGAAATGTTTCAAATTTAAATATTGAAAAATAATCAGAAGTATACCTAACAGGGTGAGTATAATGAATTAAAATTTCAAACAAAAATCATGAATAAACATTAAATGTAGCACATATTTTAAGGAAGAAACACCAGGATTAAACAATAAGAAATTATACTTTTTTTAGCTTTAACTTTGCTCTGCTATTTTAGTTAGTGATACCAGGTTATTTCTTAATGAGTTTAAAGTGTATGTTATTATCCATTTTAAAAGTTACTAAGGTTTATAGAATGCCACCAATGTGTATAGTAGAACATCTGGTAGATGTGTTACCACGACTACACAATATCAACAGATATGCAGAGATAATCGAAACTACAATTATTACTTGTACAACGATGATTATTCAAAAAAAAGTAATAAATAAATAAAGAAAAAATAGTATCTTTATATTTCCAATTGGATTTAAAAACAAATTTAAATAATATTCTTAACGGTTTTACAAGTCGGAGAAGTTTCACTCTCCTTCTCAAATAAATCCTAGATACTCCCTGATGTGTTTAATACACAGACTGTTAGTATTTGTTCATCAATTTTGTGTAATAATTGATGTAAAATGTTACTTAAAGAAACAAAGTAATTTTGCTTCAGTAAGTTTCAACAGTTTTCAGTTCTATAAGAGATTCGTAATGTTTGGCCTTTGCTGCCAAAACCAATAGTGATAGGTTAGCGCTTCGTTGTTGTGCAGTCAGCTGAACTATTTCAACCCCAACACCATCCAGTAGTATAAACAGCCCCTTGAAGGGTAAAAAGATGTATAAAGTTACGGTGTAATGTAAATGCACTCTCACCATAGGTGTAAGCAAAACCTAAAAAATGCTTCATTGTTTTTTGCTAATATTTTTTAATTCCAATAAATATACCATTAATAAGTAATAATGACTTTAAAAATTACATTCAAGTGGAAATTTAAAAAAATCCAGTATTTTCTTTTATTACTGATTTTCGTTTCAGGTTATTTCATAACCATAATGCAAGAAGTGAATACATAAACTTCACGTTTACCTAGAAGATAGAATCATTCAAAGACTTTTTCCTATGTAACCGCCGTCTTCGATGCCATTTTAAATACTTTCCCCTATAAATTTATGAAGGAAATCCTGGGAATCAGGTTGTACATAAGATATTTGGGCTGATTATGGTTATAACATCTTTCAGCTATTTTGTCTTTTATTTGAGGAACTTTCAATATAGAGATAAAATCGATTTAAAGACCCTAAGAACCCTATAGAATCGATTGTAAAGGTAAGTACAAGTTCTTGTCAAGGATACTTAAGATATTTTACTGTAGAAGGTATCAAACATGTAGCTGAATTTATTCACGGTATCCATCATGAAGTTCATTGTGTCGTAAAATCATGGTTCATTAGAGCAGATTCCTCACTAACAGATTTTTCAAAAAAAAGTAGTTATCTGTAAACACCAAGGCAACCGGAACAAAACGGGCTTGTGCTGAAACTAGCACAGTTTTAATATTCCAAATTTTTGGTTTTATTGAAGAAAATTTCAGAATAATGGATAAAAGTAGAATAACAAAGTCTACGTAAATCGATGGAAAAATTATGTCAGTTCTACCCAAACAGCTTGGTAATATTTAAAATAAATACATTCTGAATTGAATGTAGATATGATGAAGAATCGAGAAATCCTCTGGGATGAAAGGAAGATCTTTGTAAGATTAATGTTGTGGGAAGTAGAACAGAATAAATTAACAGTGTGAAAAGGAAAACCTTTCTTCGGATTGTAATGGTCAGCTCTGTTAGAGTGTGTGGGGGTAGCAATCTGCGTCTACATAACGTACTCACTGCGTCTACATCTGACCATACAAAAAAGTTACAAAATTAAGTAAATCAATCTTGAGAGGTTTTTTGGAATAAATAAATAACCTTCTGACATGACAAAACAATTCATTCTGTTCTAAGTTTAGTAGAAATAAGTAACTAAATCGAATATGAATATCTTTGGACTTTAGACGAGTTTATTTATCAGTCAATTAAACTGAACAAAAATATAATTGACAATTTTAAACGATTCTCAATTACCTTCCAACTTGATTACAGTTTATAACTTACAACTTTCAAAAGTTTAGTACTACTTGTTTATAAAAGATTGTGTTTAAATATTATGTGTTGCAATGAAGGGAAGCACTCAAGCAGCTCTTTAAGTTTTTTAAAGGTAATGGAATGCCTGACACTCTTCAGAGTGGGTTGACACGTTTCATTTTAAAAACTACTTGACACGGAAAAGTGATATATAAAAATCCCAAGAGTAGGAAGATAATACGTTTGAAAAATATATTTCAGAATCACCACTTTACGCCTAGCTTCTCCTGTTTGAAGGAGGCAAAGGTTTCTCCTGTAAAGTTAGTAAACCTACTACTTGCTTTTATAAAGAAATATAAATAAGTTTTAAAGTGTCTGTCAGCTTAAAATTGTACACGTCATTCCATATTTATTGTATTCCTTCTTTTGTGTTAAATTTGGGGTAGTAATTTTTATCTCAGACATTTCAGACACTATTTATAATACTGAAGGATTTATAAAACTATGTAGTTAATTACAAAGATTGTAATTATGTACTTAACTAGTGAAAATGGAAGTCTACACAACGGGCTTAGTAATATGAAAAGAAAACAATTCCATTGACAGATTTTAATTGAAATCTAATTTAAAAACATAATTACTTACTAAATAGGTGTATTATGAGTTCTATCTTAAGAATAAAGTTTCATTATCCTTGTTACAATTTACATAATTGCAAAATTGCGTATTGTCAAAATAATAATATCCTGAAAATTTTCATTCATGCTTTGCCTCTGAAACCTCGGTTTTCTACACTTTTTCTTTAACGTCTGGTTACTGAGTAGCTGAACAGTCTTTTAAAGACTGATCTGAAGGCAGCATTAACTTGGCACAGGTTTTAAAAAATGCTAATTTTTTTACTGCGAAAATCTATTTAAACGTCAACTCCTCTCTTGACGTAATGCATAAAGGGATATATTAAAAATACATTATAATATGGATTAAAATATGTAATTGGATTATTATAATCCAACAACTTTTATTTATTTTTGCTTTAAAACGCTGTCCAACTTTGATATGCTAAAACGAACAATCGTCTATTGTAAAAAAAAGTTAAAGAGCACCCATAATTTGGATCCCTAGGGCATATAAAGGGCGTTTTCACTAACTACAATTGATTGGAGAGAAAAATAAAAGTTACACGTTTACATTTAGAAAATATAAAACAAATATTTCTTGAAGAAGCTATTGTAACTCAGATGCTCGCTAATATAAATTTTGAGCAAACTATCCTTCAAGTATCAACTTGTGGTAGAGACATATATGCCTGCCATCGCTTACACTTATCAAGCCTGACGCGAGATGGCTATCCTTTCCCCTTCGTTATTTCTATATACCCCTCAATTCACAGGAGAACCATTAAACAACTTTCCTGAAAATCAAAATTTTACTTCTAAGAAACTGTGAAGAAGGTTTTCTTTTCGTTTGAAAAAGAATGAAATAAAAGAGTAAATAAAATGTGTAGTAGATCTCTTCTATCGTGGAAGATTGAAACGATATGGTTGGCTTCTGCAGTATCTCGTACGTTCGACAGACTAATCCTTTATTAGTGTTCACACACATACATTGCAGCTTTCTATCCTTGCACCTAATTGGGAAGAATTGAAGTAGAACTAAGGCTACCTTAAAATCAGTAATATTGACAAATATCATGCGTGCTCGCGTAGTTATCAGTGCAAATATTTGATGTAAATGCATTATTATCTATTGGACATTTTGGGAAAATTAAAACGTGAAATTATTAGTGATAGATAAGAGGCGCTTTCAAGTTAATTTAAAGTCAGTAGTCTACATGTACATATGGGTGAGTAAAAGCGAAGTGACATAACATCCACTGCAAGGATGAAAGGCGCTACTTAACTGGGGGCTTTGTTGGTCCTGTTAACTGCACAAATTGTTAGTTACGTTTGGAAATTGAGAACATCAGTTGAGAACAATTTTCTTAAAAATATGAAACAGTTTCACGATATTATATAAAGTAAATGTCTGGTTAGAATTTATAAAACTCATTTTTACTAATTATTTAATTTATATTGAGACATTAGTTATCTCTTAATACAACGATATTGTCATTAGCCTACACGCACTGGCAGTGTAAGTCTTTATATATGATAATTTATTTATATGGCGGAGTATAAGTTAATCTATTAATATACGTTAACTTCGGTGGGGTCTATGACCGAAGTTCTAACGTCTGCAACTACCTTTCCTTTTTGTGTTCTTTTGGGTTATCTTTGACATCCCGTATATCCTCTTTTAATCCTACCTAGTTTTAGACCTCTTTTGGACCAAAGCTCACCTTGGTAGAAGAATACGCTCCTCCAGAAACAATGCTAGGACCATGGAACTCCACTTTGGCGATGTCTGAAAAACTCATACTTCCGACGCAAACATTTACTTTACTATATTTAGCGATCGTTATAAGTTATACTATTGTAAAAAAATAAATGCATTTCTGGTAATTCTAGAACTGTGGCAGAAGGATATCAATGGCGAATCTAACTGAAAACGTCCTAAATTGACATTCTTTCCATTTAGGACGTTTCTTTTCCGTACAAACCATTACTAACACGCTGTTTACAACCTTTTGCTTTTTTTATTTTAAACTTAGGTTAAAACCCCGCTTAGACGCATATACTCTAAATACCACACGCGCTCACTCACATATATACACAAACTCAAACAAATATATACAATATTGTTTTGTTGTAAACAGAACCATAAGCTATAAAACATGACAATATAATTAAAAACTATCCGGATGGGTTTAATGAGATTTTTTTAAAAAAATTAGAAAATAAAGTTTCAAAATTTTAGCTATACGGCTAACAAGAGGTTCCTTTCCTGTTATATGTTTAAGTATTGGCACGCAGATGGTAAAATATTCCACTTGACGAATGATATAAGTAACGCGCGTTACTAAACTTTGTTATTAATATTATTATTTTAGCCCAATGGATCCTAACCGGTTACTTTATAACTACATTGTAGTGAAATATATTCCAAAAAAAATATTTAACTTAATTATTGTGTTGTAATAACAACACATAGATCACCATACTATTTTTGTATAAAGAACCCTTAGTCAATAATTGTCAATTAATTATTAATGTTTTTTTAATTGTAATTGGGGTTAAATACCTATTTATTTATTTTTTTTGAAATTTTATGCCATTGTTGTCGTTTTCTCTAGGAGGCAATATACACCAGACATATTTTTACAATACCGATGATAATCGAAAAGTACATTAGCTGTAGTTCTTAGTTACTGATAGGAAAATATATGTCCAAAGCAGTATATTACAATCTATACAGTCTAATATTTGAAAATAAAATATTAGAAATAGTTATTATAACATTTTTCATAACAAAAACTTCAAATATTTATTCACTACATTTTAAAGACAAAACATTATTTATACCTACTTAGTTCTTTCTAATGAAATGATGGAAATGAGGAAGAGATAAAAGAAAAAAACGTTTGTCGAGGAAATAATGTCTAGATGGAGCCGTCGATTGCTCTAACCCCATTCCAACAAAGTAAATGATGCCAAACACAAATTGAAGTCACTAACTGTATTGCCAACCTCAATATCAAGGCTTTTCTTACAAATCCTTATACTTTTATCTTTACCGTCACAGATCCATAGTTTAAAATATAAAACGTAACATTGTAGAGCGACACACGGAGGTCTTTAAAGGCGTTTATTGACGCTAATTATTTATTTAGTTTTCTTTGGCGTGTACCCATAAAGTTTGAAACAAGTTAAATTATTGTTCTCTTCATCTGAGTAAGATCATCTTTATTTGGCCCAGTTTTACACAGACTTTTGTTTCCACACTCTATGTATATTTTTTAAAACAAAGTTTATTAGGGTTGTGTACTTGGCTGTATTAAAATGGCTACAATATCATTGACAGTCGTAAAATAATAGATAATTATACCCCTCCTTTATAAAATAATACCCCTCCTTCATAGGCGACTATAACCATACCGACTGATCGCCTAACAAACTTATAAAACAAGGCACTTATAGATGCCAGTAATAATATTCACTAATTGTCTATTAAAATAGTACCCCTCCTTTATAGGTGACTATTACCATATCGACCGATCGCCTAACAAACTTACAACGCAAGGCCCTTTTAGGTGACAGAATTATCATGGACTAATTGGCTAAAAAGAAAAAACCGAGCCCTTATAAGTGATTATATTTATTTTGCCTGATCGCCTAACAAACAAGCCTACAATGAAAAGGCCTTATAGGGGCCAATATTTTAATTGAATGATCGCGTTCATACAAAACAAAGACAAGATACATATACTTGGTTTTATACTTCTTATATTATACAGAAAGCGATGTAACCATCCGCACTCGTAAGGTCTAATTTGGTATTTATGAAAATGCCACTTGATTTAAACTTGTGTGTTAATAGTAATGAAAATATTGAATTTCACATTGCCCTACATTTCAAAACTTAAAATAGAAATGCCAATTATTCAAATCTGTATCATAGTGCTGCAATATTCTGAAGTTTGTAGCCACTGATAATAATCTATTAGAGTGAAGTACTTTCGATAAACTGTCACCTGTCCCATTTAATATATTTCAAACGAAAATAAATAACCTATGACAATTAAAGCAGTTTGACAATCCATATAGAATTTAAGAATGGTGAAATATATCCTTTAGAGAAACGTTAATTAACTGTGAAATAGGATTGAAAAACTGCATCATTACGGAATAGAGAAGTGCACAGGTTTTGACATTATATGACCAACATCATTCAGGTTTATATTTAAATATAGAGGTATGTTAAAGATAGGTAACCAAATTTTCCATTTCAATATAATTTTCGCCTTGTTCATGTGTTAAAATTATCAGTATAAAACCAATATAAGTGTTTTTATATGACTGGACCCTTATCAAAGTAAAAAATCAAGGACGAAAATGTACACCAATTAAAGCCTGAATATCTCACAGAGATTGTTCAGTAGTTGCCCAGGAAAATTAGGCAGAGTAGATGTAAGGATTGTGCCCGAGTGTGTGTGTGTGTGTATCTATGTATGTGTGTGTGTATTTTGAATTAAAAACTCGAGGCTGAGTTTCGTTATAATTAAAAAAGCCCATATAATGAACGTCACAATAATCGTGTGTCTGTTGTAACACTATTTTAATCAGTATAATAAAATCAATATTACAAAAGCATTTAGAAAACAAATCGGTAGAGTTGTTTAAAGATACATAAAAACAATTGAGTTAGATTATTAATAATAAATATGTAAAGGAAAAATTGGTAGAGGTATAAGATTTCCACAGGTCATTATATCGAATAGTGTTACATAAAGCCAGCTGACCGAGACGCGCGAGGATGTTGCGCAGAAGTTTAAGAGTTGGTGGGCAACTTTAAACGTAGCCCTTCTTCTCCGTAGACCTTGGACGTGGAAGAATTCGAATAATTTTTTTTGTTTGTTTTACATTTTAAAGTTGTTCCTTTTTGTCTTTGAAAAAGAGTTTAAAAGAAAATGTTTCTGTTATGTTGTGTATATAAATTATTCAATTAATAAAATCTCACCATGATACAAACAGCCCAATCCATAACAAAACATTGCCAAGCGACATCCAGGAGTCACGTCCTGCCACATAAGATTTTCATTAGTGTATTTTATTATTATGTGAACACATGCTCAATTATTTTTAAAGTGTATTGTTCTCAAAAATAAAAAGTGTTTTTATTGATCGTGCCACTCAACTCTTGACTATGTAAAATGTGACTGCAATATTTAACATCTAATATTTAAAATCTATAGTGTTACACTGTGTATTTACCATATCTCAAGGTAGGTTTAAAAACAAATTTTTTAAAGTATTTTTTTATCTGTAGTGAGTAAAAAAGGTAAATTATTGTATGCAAAAGTGTTAAATACAGAAGCACAAAATGTACTTGATTTATACGGTGCTTATTTTGTGTGGTACGGTTATTTTAGCAAAGCATAACTAAGTACGGCAATGTCTGAAGAATTAAAATGATAAGAGAATATGTTTCAACAGTGCGTTTATGTTTGCATGATGATGATCAACTATTTATCAATAGTTATGGCTGGGATAATTAAAATAAGTTATTTATTGTTTATAATGTATTTTAGTTAACATGTGTTTATCGAACAAAATCGGAGGTTAAACTGTCTGCCATGAATAACTACCGAGCTATTTAAACACTAATGTTTTTTTCTTTTCAACGGACTGTTTTTTGCGTGAGTAAATAGGTTTATTTAAGTGATGGGTTTAATGTATGCCACAGATGCACAGACGTTTATGGGTATTAAAAACGCCATCAACTTGGGTATACTGTACATAAGGCCTTTAACGCAGATCATCCAGGTGACTTTACAGCTGTATTACCATTTAAAAGTTGTACAGAAACCGACTTTTGTGAAGAAAAGTATGCAGAATATGTATTTTCTAGGAATATCATCAAATGACCTTATTTTTGTAACACCTACTAGTTTTTAAAATGTTTGATATATGGGTAACATGAATTATATTAGAGAATACCAGCAATAACCAATTAACTCCATAAGACATTGTGTAGTATTTAATGTAGTCATATAACTGGCAGACGATAGTTTATATAACAGTAAGTTTTTTTTCCGGCGAAAAACGTATTGAGGTTATTATCGCCTAACTAAAGTTTTATTTTAAATAAGTGTTACAAAACAAAACTAACCAAACTAAACAAAATAAAATAAATGTTTAATAGTAATTGTAACTAAAACTAGAAACTAAAATTATACATAATTTAAATATTATTAAATAGATTCAGGTGGCGTAAGAAAGCGATGACACGGTCGATAGCCGTGATATCGTCCCTTAAAACCACCTTTAAACTACCTCGAAGATCGTAACGTATATACATATTTGTCAACTCATCACAATCAAGTAGGATATGCTTGATTGTAATATTATTTCTACAAAACGGACATAGTGGTGGATCCTCATGTCGCATCAACCATCCATGCGTTAACAAAGAGTGGCCGATGCGAAGTCGAGTAACCACCACTTCCTCCCTACGATTCGAACGAACAGATATCCCCAATGGTCGGACGGTATTTTTGATGTCCCTCATCTTGTTTCTATTTACATTTTGCCATTCTTCATTCCAAACAGAGAATAGTATAGTTTTAACATTGCATACAAAATCTGATTCCATCACACGTTGTGTCGATGGTACCATACTTGTAGCTAATTTTGCACCTTCATCTGCTTTAGTGATTCCAAATATTCCGCAGTGACCAGGCACCCAGAGAAATGACACCTCGATACCCCGTAATTGGAGCCTGTCTATTGAGCACAAGATGTCTCCTACTAATGGGTTCTTAGTGTACATTTTCTGAATAGCCTGGAGAGCACTTTAGATGTTGCAGACGCAATTGATCTTAAAGCTTGGAAAATTGCGTAAAGTTCTGCAGTAAAAACATTACAGGCTGAGGGTAATCCATAGGTGAAGGTTTGTCCTTCCATATAAAATGCACAATCTATCCCATTGTCCAGTTTTGAACCGTCTGTGAATATAGTCACAGTATGTTCGTGAGTTAGTTAAATTTGCAAAAACTCCTGACGATAAATAACGTCAGGAGTATTGTGTTTTAGGTACCTGGATAATGAGAAGTCAAATTTTGGCATTCGTGTTACGCATGGAGGGATGTAGTATGATGATCGTTCGAAAATAGGTGGAAGTTCTAAACTTAGATTGATAAAAATGCGCAACGTTCTTATTCAGAAGGGAGCAGTTGAACGTTGACGCTCATTGTAACGATCCTTGAGGTAGTTATCAAAAACTGCTATGAATGCCGGATGTTTAGGTTTGCTTCGAAGACCAGTGTAATATGAAATCTGTAGCATTTGACGTCGCTTTGAGAGAGATGGTTCTCCAGCTTCAACTAGAAGGCTGGAGATTGGGCTTGATCTAAAAGCACCAGTAGAGAGTCTAAGACCAGCGTGATGTATTGAATCAAGGAGTTTCAGAACCGTAGGCCGAGCAGATGAATAGGCTATACAGCCGTAATCTATGCGGGATCTTACAACGGCGCGATAGAAGCGGAGCATACAGGTTCTGTCTGCTCCCCAATTAGTACCACTTAGAACTCTCAACATATCAAAATTCTTGCTGCACCGGGTCCTCAAATCACGCACATGCGGACTCCATGAAAGTCTTATATCCAATATAAGACCCAAAAAATCTCACATTATCCGCGGTCTGAAGCCGCGTACCATCAAGATAGGTTCCTGGTGTTGCCTGCGACGAATAAATGCTATACACTGTGTCTTCGAAGCCGAAAACTTGAAGCCCTAGATTTGGTCCATTCTTGCAATTTGTTAATGACTAATTGTAAGGATCTTTCCGCTGTTGTCATACTTCTAGCAGCCAAATATATGCAAAAATCGTCTACAAACAGGGAACAGTGGACCGGTGACTGTACGTTTGAAGTAACGCTGTTAATGGCAACGGCAAACAGCGTCACACTCAACACGCCAACCTGTGGTACACCATTCTCTAGTTCGTAACGATCGGAATATATGCCTCCTAGACGTATACGGAAAGTCCTGTTATTCCAATAATTTTGTATAAACGCCAGAATGCTACCTTGTATACAACATGATTTCAATACGTTCAAAATTCCTCTTCTCCATGCCATGTCATATGCCTTCTCAAGGTCAAATAAAACAGCTACCAGTGTTTGTCGTAAGATGAAGGCATTCTGTATAGTTGACTCCAAAAAAACCAATTGTTCAACTGATGAACGTCCTTTTCTGGAACCAAACTAAACGTTAGAAAGAAGTTTGTTTGTTTCTAGATACCAGACAAGACGACGGTTGACCTTCTTCTTCAGTAGTTTGCATAAGCAGGTGGTCAGAGAGATGGGTATGTAACTACTGGGATTAGTTTTGTCCTTTCCTTGTTTTAGAAGCGGGATTATTGTCGCTTCTAACCATGCATCGGGAAAACCGTGCTCCCCGAATATACGATTGCATATCCGAAGGGGAACTAGTTTTGCCGACTGTGGTAGATTTTTAATCATGGAGTATACAATATCATCCGGGCCTGGAGCTGAATCCTTTGTTGACGAGAGAGCCGACTCAAGTCCATCGATAGAGAAATGGATATTCAAACACGAGTCTCCTGGCAATCCAACGGTGAAAGGTAAGGCTATATAACAGTAAGATAATAGTATGCCATCACATAGCTTATATAGATATTGTAGAGGTCACGGCAATGTATTATGTCTGCCACTCCATAGAATGCCTTGTACATTGCCCAACATTTATGAGCAAAATATTAAACATATTGTATTTCATTCTTTGCCTAAACATTCTATACGATTTCTGCCATGACTCAGGCAGAGCTGCAGGTTGCGACAAGCAACTCCGACCGCCTCACCGTCTATGCCCTCACCACTCACTAGTCTCCAGCACTCTCCTGTACAGGCTGCCGTGCTTCATTAGTGCGTTACAGTCAGTTTGTTGTCTACAGTTTACATTTTGTATATATTATCCGTAATGACTAAATTCATGGGGAGAAATTGACAAAAACCATAGCACGAGTGCTAAAAATAGTATGTTTTTGAAACGCAGCCACTATTATTAACGTAGTCACTATACATTTGCTTTTGAGGTTGCCGATGGCAAAATCAAATCTACAAAGAAGCCCCTTGACTACACAAAACATGACTGAAATAATTACAAAATTACTAATCTCATAATAATAAAGTGTTTTTCGTTTAAATTATTAATTAAAAAAATGTAGAAATATTCAATTTTCATATGTAATTACATATTGTTCAGGATAAATTTCATGTGTGATATATTGGACCTGATAAACCTTTGCTATTATATACAATACCTAGACATTAAATATAATACCTAGGCAAAATATGTAAAACTGGGCGAAATCATTCCCTTTTAAGGCTTTGTCAAAAGCTACTAGGCAAAATATAGATTGCCTAGGTATTGTATAAAATGCCTGGAGTAATCACTTTGCCTGTTGCATATATAAAAGACAGGTGATAGTTTATATAACACACACACACATGATGGTTTTCATATCTGGCATTTAATACTTTATATATCTGTCAGATTATAGTATATATAACCGAGTGGGGATAGTTGATATAAGAAATAGGGGATCGTTCATATACCTTATAGGAGATATTTTATATACCAGTCAGGTGATAGTTTATATAAAATAAAAGTGATAATTTATATAACTGACAGGAGGTATTTATTATATCATCCAACTGTTGTATCATACAAATAAGTGTCGATAGTTTTATATTAGCCAGGTATTATTTATATAAATTATAGGTGATAGTTATTATTTCAGACAATTAAGATTGATTTAACAAGAAATAATTTATCTTTCAGATTATTGAAATGGTGTTTTGGATTTACTTTTACTATATTTCTTTTTTCTATGTATAAAGAAATCTATCTTTAAGGAATTATTTAGCCCAGCAAACACTATATTTATAAACTACTATAAATATAAAATATATAGTATTTAAATTTATATATAATATACATATATAATAATTAAACACCATACCATAATGCACCATATTATTATACTATATATATAAACTCTACAATCTACTAGGACTATATCTAATTGTTGGTAGATATAAAAAGAATTTAGCAGTCTTGTAAACAATGTAGAGTGACATAGGCAAGTATGTGAACTTTATAGAAGAAAATTTAATTAGCTACCATCAAATATTTAGTTACCTGTTCACTAAATAACCTGCACAAAGTAAAATGAAACATTCGAGCGAATATTAAAATGTTTAGGTCTATAGCAGAGACGCAAGTTGTTAAAAGCATGTACAACGTAAACACAATGTATAAAGTAACTCGGTCCTACAACTGTTATCTATATTTTCACCAAGTGGGTCATTTGTTGGTATAAGCATTGCAAGTGATCTAGGCAGGTTTTTTCGTTGCCAGTGTCTGTTCAGCATTATATGTATGTGGCTAATTAAACGTAGCGAAAATAATGGGTAATATTTCATCAAATACTATTAAACTGTGATTATTTTTTATATATATTACCTAAAAATACATTCTAAACTAAAAACAGAAGATCTGAATGTAGCAAATTTTAAATACTGTGTAACCTTACATACATTAGAGTATCGACCGTCTCATCCAAGTCCGGGTTTTTACAGTTCTTACTAGGTTTGTAGGAAATTATGTATATTGATTCTCTACCTCCTGTGTCACCGCAAATTGGAATGTTACGTGGACGCCTAATGCGACTTCTATTTTTCGTAAACCTATAGTTTTATAGTATTGAATCATTTCTTGATATAAATGTTACCTTTAGGGTAGTTATTGTTTTCGTACAAGTATATCTATCATAACCAGATACTTTTTAATAATTTTGTAAAATATGTGTATATTGTAGCTAAATAATAGAAACTTTTACACTGCCTATACTGTTTTGTGTATATAGCGTCATTGAGTTTAAGTTTACAAATTTTAAACCGTATTTATGGATTCTTACTGTCAAAATCATATGTTTCCTTATTAGAATGTAGATTTGAGTAACATATGTGAACAGGATGTTTAGTCAAATCTGGAAAGTGGTATAATTAACTTACTAATATATTACTAACACACAAAAACCAATTTTGAAGTTTATTAGATAACTAGTTAATCTGGGTTTTAATTTGTAAGTAACTCGAATACTATCTGATGTGACTATATACCCCCCTGTTTAATTATAAACTTGAATTCATTACGATGCAATTTGTTTATTAAAGTAAGTGCGGTTATGTTACATACTTATCTTATATAACAATTATTTTTTGGAGGGTTAACTAACCCAAAAACAATATCCCATTTTTTTGGCTGTTTATACAAAGTAAAATATACTTTAGTTTTATTGTAATATGGTTAACGACTAAATTTTTTGAATAAATAATATTTTTTTTATAGTAGACAGAAAACAGAAAACATATTTCCATTTTTTAAATTGGAAACACGTTTTAAATGGGAAAACTTCGATATAGACATACATTTGTTTAAACTTTTGATTGAACGAAGAGTTTGAATGAAAACTAAATGCATTTTACATTAAGAAACATTTTTTTTTTTGAAACACACAGTGAGTGATATTTTTTACATTTATGTAACATATATTACTTGTAGTTACAAGTATATCTGTAAAAGCTTTGGTAACCCATTTAAGCTGACAAATACTATATTGCACACGCGTCGTGTAAGTTAATGTTGGGTTGTGCAGAGGTTTCCAACTTGAAAACCTTCATAAACGTGACTGGCTTTGTAACGTCTCTGTCTCCAACTTGCTAACTGGGAAAATCCAGATTATGTTTAAGTAAATTTTGTTTTCAGTTTTTAATATTGCTTTTTTTAAATAACTAATAATATATAGCTATAATAAATATTCGATGGAAATAATTGTCGAATAATTAAATTATAAAATTTGTGCGGTTAGGCCAGCCAGATTTGATATGTGAATCGTCATTTTCGAATTCTTGCGCGCCGCGCAGCTGCGGCTTTTTTCTCTCATCTGGTTTTCGTCGAAACCTCCATTGTTTAATTTTAAACTGTTGCCATGGTTACCACACAATTCCATGAATCGTCGTCTAAGGAAATAAAATCAAAAATTGTCTTTGATAAGTACGAGTTTGCTTACACAATTTTTAAAAAATAATAATTGTTATACGGAAATATATAGAAATAAATATTTAAACAATTATATAACCTCAATTTTCATTCGATGTAGGTTAAAAAATATTTAAACTTGATTAGATGAGTTGAAATATATTTTCTTAGCGATTGAAAATCTGTACAAGGTACACATTAGGTGAGTTAATAGAAGATATTTAAAAAGATACAAGCAATAGTTGAATACCAATCTACATCAGGTTATGGCGATGTAAAATTTTTTTTTCAGTTTTTATTATAGTTATATTAAAATAGCTAATAATATATAGCTATAATAAATATTCGGTTAAGATAGGTTTGGCTGGAAAAAACTGTCAACACAAAGTAAATGCCTTCTCGGTTGAACGAGTGACTACCATTTCTCTTGATCATGCAAGAATACAGGAACAATATTTGAAGGCTTACAGTTAGACTTAAGCTAGTACATTTATCATTTTCTTTCTTTAAAGAAACCTAGCCCAACCTGAATTTTAAAATATCTTCAAACTGAGATAATGCAGCATAAAACAGAATCCTATTTCATAAAGAAACATTGGTTTTATAAGTAATTGACAAAGTAGAGAGCGAATTACCTTGCAATATTTTTCATTATTACCTCTATAGAATATATGGTGTTGAACTATTATTTTTTTTCTTATTATTTATTTAATTTTTTCTCCTTTATGAAGGTGATATTGATCTACAATTTCTCATTCTACCCATCTTTGTAACGTGTCATTATTGCAATGTACGTTTCTGTTATAATTTCGTATATATCTGTAAGTAAGTGATTTATAGCTATTGGAGATTTAGTTACGGCAAAATGCTGGATTTCAAAACTTACTACCGACTTGCTTTAGTACGTTTCTCAACGCTTTTGAAGAGTCGACCCCCAAAATCGATTCTTAGTTAACATCCCTTTATGTTGCATTCTTCAGGCTGAAGAGGTTCCGAAAAACAACAAAAGCTATAAAAAAGCTATATTTTTAAAATGTAATTATATTATTATAATATATTTTTAATATGTATGTAAACTATAATACATTTTTATTATATTAGCTACTCGTTTTATCCAACACTATCATTTTCCGACCAATTGAACAGCTTATGAGTCGGCCTTCAGCCAGACCACACACAAATATTATTTGAATAAAATTGCAATATTTTAAAACTTCTTAATACAAAAATGTATATACGTTTTAAAGTTTTTTAATAAATTGTAATATGTTTAAGGTATTAAATGTAATAAAATTAAAAAATTCTGATATTTTTTTCAAGGTATATAAAATTTGTTACTGTAGAAACCAAATAATGAATTATTTGATTAGAAAGGGAAGATGATTGATGGGTTACAAAGTTAGAACATGTACATGCACACACCAACACTCACATGCTAATGTTGCAAAGCATAACGCAGTTAGGGTCACTCGCCTGCTTTGGTCCAAGTTTGGCCCCGCAATGGTACAGCGCTACGCCATAACAAAGAACACACTCTTCTGCTGTTTTAGTTTTGCCTTTTTTATTCTTTATCATGATTAGGTGGTGTTTAAGCAGTGTATTTAGAGTTGGTGCAAACGTTCGATCGCTTTTTTAGACTATGTAAAGGTGTAACCGATGTGTTTATACAATTAGATGATGTAGATATTAGATATATTGATTTATTGGTAAGAACCCACATGCGATGGTATATAATTTAAGAAAACATAGTTTTATATTTAGAATGATTTGAAAAAACCTCTCCTGAATTACCAGTAAAGAGGAAACTGCAGAGAACAGGTTTTATTTATGCAGGCTAGTTCTAGCTAGGTCATCGTTCAAAAAATAGTTATTACACACGAAAATATGCAGTTCGTTCATGATTAGGTTAATTAACCCATGATTATGTTCGTTGAGACTTGGCAGGTTGTTTTTTAATGTTATATTGATATAATTCCTGTATTTCAAAACCATAAATGTAGTTTAATCTTGACCTGGTACTCATTATACAAGCAGTAGTTATCAGGGTTTATTTCATATTTTTTTTTATAAATTAAGTATGTAATGTCTATGTTAATTATGTTTTAAAAAAATCCTTTCTGACGTTACAGTTTTTAGTGCTAAATGTATTGTTTTATAATTATAGGAGTTTCATTTTGCTGTGTTTATTTGTGAAATGTGTTATTATTGTTGTTATGTTTAATTATGTACTTATGTATTGTAGCATGAAGACGATCATGTAGCCATTATAGAAACTTTTCGTGAATAAATAAAAAGTTGTACCTGATTCGCAACTCAACCGCTTTTATTTAACAATAATATATATAATTTTAAAACAGTTTTAATAAATTTTGTTTCAAGACTTAGGGAAAATCAATCTAGAAATCCCATGTTTGCAGATTGGGTTTTATATTTGACCTGAAATACAGGATTATTTTCACTTATTTGGTAAATGTGTTTGCAACAAATTTTTAAATGAATTTTTTTAATGATTTATTTTAATGCTTTAAATTTATTCATCTAAAGGGTACCATTAATGAGATCGTACATTAAACATATTTACTTATAACGGTATTACTTTTTTAAAGTCCATATGTAATTGTCAAATTACCATTTTAAACTATCATTTCTTAAAATATTTCGAAACTTTTCTTGTTTTTAAATAGAAATATTAGGAGAGTTATTTTAGAGGAAGACAACTTTATCTAGTGCTGAAATACTCTGTTCATCATAACAGAAGTTCATCCTAAATTCCTAACGAAGCACTAAAAGCTATTTAATCGTCTCAGGTAATTACTTCTAAAGATCACAAGAATTCCGCAGTCCGGGCCTTCTCTTTATATAACTCTACCCTCACAACGCAAAAAAACAATCTGGAATGAGGCTTTTGTTTCGCTCATTCTTGACTGATATGTTCATTTACCGGCCTAAATTACTCTTTGCGGCTTGTAGTACTTTGAGGTTATTATTTTGACGAATTCCGAAGAAAAAATAAAATGAAGAAAACTTTAAATTAATGACAGGGAATGTCTCTATTTTAAGGTTTATTTTAATGTCTCTCGCCACTAAAACCTATCTACATAATGACCATTGTCTAGCCATCACCAGTCACTTGGTATATTTAAAATGTACCTAGTATTTCCTATCATCTCGTCAGCTACCTCGTCATAACAAAACCTAAGTAACAACTGTAGGCAATTCCCTAGTCAGTTACCTCTTGATAACAAAACCCACTTGGCAATAATAATTTCCATTATCTCGTCATCCACCTCGACTTAACCAAACCTTCTTAGCAACACTAATGTTCATCCTTTCACCGCCCTATTAGTCACAACAAAACCCCTTCATACCATCTATAAAGCCACATCGTCCTAACAAATCCCACCTAGCAACTCCAATGATCTGCCTTTCGCTAGCCATCTCGTCATAACAAAACCCGCTCATAACATCTGTAAAACTACATCGTCCTAACAAATCCCACCTAGCAACTCTAATGTTCATCCTTTCCCCAGCCATCTCGTCATAACAAAACCTCTCATAACATCTGTAAATCTACCATTATCTTAACAAAACCCACCTAGCAACACTAATGTTCAACCTTTCACCACCTATCTTGTCATATCAAAACTCCCTCATAACATCTGTAAATCCACATCGTCCTAACAAAACCCACATAGCAACACTAATGTTCAACCTTTCACCAGCTATCTTGTCATACCAAAACTCCCTCGTAACATCTGTAAAACTACATCGTTCTAACAAAACCCACCTAGCAACACTAATGTTCAACCTTTCACCAGCTATCTTGTCATATCAAAACTCCCTCATAACATCTGTAAATCCACATCATCCTAACAAAACCCACTTAGCAACACTAATATTCAACCTTTCACCAGCCATCTTGTCTTAACAAAACCCCCTCAAAACATCTGTAAAGCCACATTGTCCCAACAAAACCCACCAAGCAACTCTAATGTTCATCCTTTCGCTAGCCATCTCGTCATAACAAACCCCCTTATACCATCTGTAAATCCACTTCGTCCTAAAAAAACCCCCGCCTAGCAACACTAATGTTAATCCTTTCGCTAGCCATCTCGTCATTAAAAAATCAGTCACCTCGGCATAACAAAGCTCTCGTATTAACAGTAATGGTCAATACCTCGTCAGTCCCCTTTAGTTACCAAAACCAACCTAGACCAAAGTAATGGATAACGTCTCTCCTAACACTTCGTGCTAACAAACCCCTTCTCGTCGTCTTTATGGACCTTGTCATTCTGGTTATCACGGCCCAATCACTACACGTCTGTACTTCACTTTTAGCAACCTAGAACCTTGACACAGGAAACTACAATTGTTAGCAAGCGTCGGAATATTAACATTTTTGAATAAAGTACGAAAATATATATTGTTTTAACTCAACTTCTATTCTATCCTCCTATTCCGCTAACTGGGTGACGTTACTGGCAAACGTGTCACAATCTAATTAAAAATCTAATCACAGTATGAAATTACAAAAGGAAACGTGGAGCAGGAGAAGATTAAATTGAATAAAAGATCCGACAAATATTCTCAATTTTAACAAAACTTGTTTCTGAGTTAAGTAAAAAAAACGAACAAGTTTTCTTTCCTTAACACACAAGTAACACTATTGAGTTAATTAAAAACTTATTGTAGGTTACTTTCTTGGTCGGTTACAGAGGTGGATTTGAAGGATGGGCCTAAAGAAGTGTTTCCCCGGGTCACACCAAACCCATCAAATTTCAAGTGACAAAAAAAATAATTTCTTAAAAAAAAAGAAATTTAGAATGCAGTGTAGGCTAACCTAGCAATAGTTTAAATCGGACTCTGTTGAAAGCATGATAATATATATATTTATATAGTTATTGAGTCTAGAAATCACCAACTCATTATTGTTGTTTTATTGTGTGTGTGTTTAGAGATTCCTTGCTGAAACATACTTTTGGTGTCCTTGAAAGGAGTTTCTTCTTAAAAGGAATAACGAGCTCACTTGGCATTTTTTAGTATTTTACCAACACAGGCAACCCTTAAACCGTAGTCCTGACACAAGAACAACCCCCATTGTTAGACGTAGCAGTTATTTCTTCTCCTACTACAGATAAATAAGATTTGCATTTTTTATTCTCTTCCCTTTTGTACCCAATAATTGTATGCGGTAATTCGTGCAAGACAATGATGACTACTGATATCAAGGTTTTATAAACTATATCGATGCAATAGGTATCTATTATAGGTACCCATTATGCCTATTTACGTCTAGGAGTCTACAATCAATGTTCGCTATTACTAATAATAAATGGATTGTTATAAAAGAAAACTATGGTTATGCGGAAAAGAGCAACCGAAAACAGGCATATTGAAAGTACAAGAAACACAAAACATTAGTATTCTACAGATAAAAATATCATATAATTTCTTTTTGGTTATGTTTTCATAAGAGCCTCGACATTATTAAATACGAAAAAATTACAATGGGCAGAGAATGGATTGTGGATAGGATGGACTTTTGGAGAATGTTAACCCAGGTCCAAACCAATTAAGTGGGCTTCAAATGATCAAAAAAATACAAAAATAAAGTGATTAATTATTGAAAAAGAACTAATAAACGTTCAGGGAAATGAATTGTAGGATATTCTATCAATATTTTTAAAAGTATTTTATATTTATACCCGTACGTTACAGAATTCTTGATTGTAGTCTGTTTCTCGTAATGCTTTGAATTCGTAGTTCCTACGGGTTTGATTTGCTAACAATATTATTGGTTCCACCAAGTTTAAATCGGATCCTATTAGAAGCCTAATGGTTACTTCATGTGAAGTTAGAATTTACGTAAATAAAGGTTGTTGGTCTAGAATCACCAAATCTTATTATGTATGTTGTCTGTGCTTAATACAATCAAACACACACACACACACATACATTATATATATATATATATTTAGAGAGAGAGAAAGAGAGACACGACAAACATACATAGAGGAGATAAAGAAATAAAGAAAATTTTTTTACAGAAACATACTTCTGGTCCAGAAAGACATTTCCTCTTAAAAGGAATAACGAGCTTACTTGACAATTTGTAGTATTATATCAACAAAGATCACCCTTATAAAGCAGTCCTCTCACAACAGCAACACCCATTGTTATACGCTACAACACCTAGTCTGCAACTTCACACATAGAGATTAGCATTTTTTCTTTGCTATCATTCAATACATATTGGTTTTATATCGTAATTTGTATGACAAAGATATAAATGTTATAAAATTGATGTAGATGTAATAGGTTACCCAAAACAAAATAAAAACAGTATTCGCCTATAGTTGCAAATTTTAATTAATTTGTTTGTGTTGATGCGTTCTTTAGAACTTCAACATTATTAAATACTATAAAACTACAATGAACACAAAACTGGACTAAAACCTAGAATTGCAATTTTCACAGATATTTATTCACTGCTTCTGGCTTGAGCGTTCCCTCTAACGCATCCTCGTCATGCTTTACCTTTTTTGACATTTTAGCTTCTAGAAAAACTCACTGATCAGAATTGTTTATATGTTTTTTTTTTATAATTTAATTGCACTTAAATGGTGTAGCAATTTTTAAATTACAATTATCTGTAATCCTCTCGAATGTTAAACCTTTACTAATGTATGAGAAGTTTAGTACTTTGGTTTGGCTTTGTATTGTTTTAATAATACTTTTCAAGAATTGTTGCCTACATTTTAATTGTTTATATTACAATATATAGTTATAATTGGTTGAGGGTTATATTTGTTCGATGCTCATCTCTTACTTGTTGATTACTAATAAGAAGTATAAAACTGAAAAGTAGTTAACGTGATGTCAGGATTTACTTTTAAGGAAATTAATAATAACTAGGTAAGGGTGTGGAATAATAAAAAATTGTTTTGAATCCATGAAATTATGTAAAGAATTAGAGAAAATAACATACAAAAGTGCAAACAACCCTCTGGAAAGTATGTATTGAATAGAATTTGAAATTTTGTTAAATTTAGTATTACTGAGTTATAATATTGCAAATAGATTTACCTTTTAGTACAATAGGTACATGAAATAGTTTCACCAAACGAGTAACGCCTGGGAGATTGCTATTATTTTACAGACTTTGTGATGTTTAATATAATTGATCAATGTATTTATCTGTTAGATGTAGGTTTCACTGTAAGAGTGCATGTGGGTGTGGATGTGTAAGAGTTATAGTGTTAGTAAATACCTTGTAATACTGGAAGAACATTGTGAATGAATATTTACTTCTATTTTACAAACCTGTATATTATTGGATTGCACAAGACTTGTAATATGAAATTGATAGCTTGTAGTAATGTTTAGTTCAAAATTATGTTACGTGCATTTAATTATATTATGTTTTATGCAGTTATTTTGAAAAATAAATTTCGTTTTGTAATATATATTTATATAAAAAAAAAATTGTAACCGTAGGTTTTACCAGTTTATAAATATATAAGTTAAAAATAAAACGGTTAAAAGGTAAAAACGTTATCAAATATCAAACTCAGACTTGAGATAACGTTTTTTTAAAACTATGACATATTTTAAGGGAGGTATGTCCGACTTAATTAGAGGTTGCATACGGTTGCTTTGACCAAAGCGCAAGAGAAGGCGGACTCCATGTAATATATGTAATATAGTAATGATATGTTAATAAAAACAAAAATGGCAGTAAACAAATAACATTAATAATAATAATAATTCCCCTTTGGATCATAGCAAAAGTGAATCAAATAATAATTTCAAATAAACCATTCTTTCATTCGCACTTGACTTCAAACGGCACACGAGAATAGTATAATGTAATTACTCACTGTTTGAAATTGTGAGAAGCTAATTAAAAAATGTACTGAGAGTGAAAAACTGATGCGGTGAGAAAAGGGATGAGTATAAATATCTACCTTGACACAAAACGCATAATTTAAGAACGACTAATTAGGCCTACAACTTCAATTCTTGCAGAGTGAGTGAAGCGTGATGTTTAAATGCATTGTTTCACTTCTATAACAACTTTTTGCTTCCTTTATTATCTTTGTTAAAAATTTTTTCTGAGTTAAGATAAAAGTTAGTAAATTATAAAATGTTTCATCTATGAAGAGGGTAGCAGGATGTGAAGTAAATGAGTCTTTTTTTAACTTAACAAAGGATTTCCGTAGCTAAATATTTATGTTTTGATAGTCAGTGTATTAAAAAGTTATTAGCTATTAGCAAATATAAATAGGGAAGGGTTGTGTTTAAATTTTCCTCTTCAGAGATTTTACTTTTTGATTTGTCTGTAAAGCACTTTTTCATTAACTTTTATTCCAAAACTATTTAAATTACAATCACGTAAAATTTTAAGAGAATAAAATCGATAGATTTTAAAATAAAAAAGCTACAAACAAAAAAAAAAACTTATGTTATGTTTTATTTAAAAAACAGAGCCTGTTTGGTAATAACACTATCGGAGGACCAATAATTATTATAATTATATAAATTAATATTCTGTCTTTCGTGCACCATGGAATACACACATTTATCGCACTCGTGTATTAGATAAGCGATTTCTGGCCAGAAAACTTGTTCCTATTCCACGCACTGGTTATATTCAGTTTAAAATTAAATAAATAGTTGCATTAACATACACTAGTACCTAAGGTAATAAGTATAAAAATATAATAGAACGTAGTGGTGTATCGAACTACACTCCGGAAAGGTCTAACTTGCTCTGCTGTTAAAACTGCAGAAAATAACCTTATCACAGGTGAGCTTTGCCTGATTTAGGTGGCGGGTTTAGAATAAAAGAAATGAGTCTATATTACATATTTTAAATACGTAAAGAGGCATTTATAAATCATATAGTTGAGGGAAAATATCAAAATATTACTAAATGGTGTTTTCTTGTACTACATATTGTCATGCGTTTAAAGAGCATTAAAACATCTTTCCTAATTCAACAATAGATTATATTACTACTGTCACGGGCACTCTTGAAGAGCCCTGGTGTAGAAATGTTTCTCGTACCTGATGAGTACTGTCAACGGCGCACGAAAAGAGGTCTGGTGTAGAAATGAGTCACGCTCTATTTTCAGTTCTGTGCATGCGCTGTCGATGTATTCCTAACCTACAAACATAACCTAACCGTACATTAGTTTTTTAGTAGTTATATTTTAGTGTATAATATAAGTATTTAAAGATAGGTAAAGAAATAATTTGAATGAGAAAGGGCGCAAAAAATAAATTATATATAGTGCTGTCTCTGCATTTTGATTTTTTTGGAAATCTGATGTTTTTTGTTACAAATGATTTCGGGAATGACCTTGTCGTTTTGACCTCCATTGTGGCAGGGCTCTTCTCGTACTCCGAGGATAGTAACTTGATTTCATAAATGGTAAACGTAAAGAAAACCTGTTTAACTATGTTGCTTAGACAAGGTGTCTACTATCGTATGAGGGAGTGTCGAGAGAAATAATTCGAGAATAACAGCTGTCGCCCGAAGAGTCAATTCACGTAAAACTCTACGTGATTCAGGTTGCATTCTCTAACCCACCCCGCTAAGGATTTGTAAAGGATGGGAGAATTACATGCCGAAATAAGTGTTCCAACATTACTCGCACAGACCTAATATTTAAGAACCTCCGTAACGTAAACCGTAGTAGCCGAAACCATATAGACTACCCGTGTCCATGACCTGGTGCAGTTTAATCTCGCATATTCCATAGAATTACAGTCGATGCCAGAGACAGTCATGATCGAATCTCAGAAACTTAACTAGTGGCTTTTCTTTTATGGTTATAGCTACTTCAGAATTAGCGACAAAATTAAATACTTTCCGTTTTTTCTTTTATCTCCATTTATCAGAAACTCGCCTTCTTTTTGTTGTTAGACATGAAAGGAAACTACAAGAAACGAAGAAATACTATCATTGCTATCTGTTGAGGAAATATAGTAATATGAATAAATATGGGTGTAAATTTGTGTGTTTACGATCGTTACCATAGCAACAATGCTCAATCACCCATAGCAGTTGCTGTCTCAGTAGCTTTAGCTTAGTTAACTGTTGTTTGCACTTTGTCTGGAGAAGTCTGCAAGGGGAGGAGCAAAAGGAAAGTGCAGAGATTTGACAAGGAGACCACGCCGATAGGTAGGCAAGGATAGGGTTTCCACGTTTCAAGGTCCCCTAAGATAAGAGGTGCCATTGTTAAACAAAAATAAATTCACCGCTTTACATATTTGCATGAAATAAATCTATGTGTAAAAGGCTGTTTTTTCTCACATATAATAAAATTCCAGGCATAATTACTTGAATAACATAATCGTTGTACAATTCCTAAACGGATGGGGTAAATGTGACTCTCAGTACCCCTGCTAACATGATGCAGTTCGTTACGTCGATAGTAAGAGCAGTATGATAGAAGGCGTAGTCTGTGTTCTGTTAGGGTTCGAAGAAATATTTTTGTAGAGAAGTTTCGGCCAAAAACTGTTGTGGATGCATAAGATATGCAATAAAACATAACAGACAATTTTGAGCAAAAATCACAAGGGTTACGCAAATGTTGAAAAATAACTTTTTCCTGAATGTTTATGCATGCTAATTAACACTTTAACTACCATGTCGGGCCATTTGGACCTAAGGCCCCATAGGCTGAACCAAATACCGTCGGGCCATTAAACCCGACATCGTTGACTAGTAGCGATGTATGTTTATTCGTACCACTCGATCAGTGTTGGTACGTTTGGAAAAACGAATGCACAGTAATAAACAACAGGCTTTACACGACTTACATATATAATTACACTTGTTTGTGTTTGATAGATAAATGCTGACGGCATAATAAACATGCTTTTTTTCGCGCTTTACGGACCGAAAACATATTTGTTAACAATTTTAATGAAGTTGAGCTGATTTATCCCTCCAAAAAACGTGATTCATTGGAAGAAGTTTAGATTTATATATTTTAGTAATAAAATAAATATTTTTATTACCGCAACACATTGATTTTTCACAAAACCTAAACACACAGGTCAGAAATATTGACTAAATATTTAGTTGTAAAATAAATCTACAAAATTGGACTTGGTTAAAGTTAAGTCTAATTATTGGTACACTTAGATGAACTCAAAATTACTAGGAAGTAAAATAAAACGTAAATTCCTTAAAAAGTAAATTACTAAGTCTCAAAACTTTTACTTGATACGAATCTTGTGTAGTATTTACGTATCTTTAGTATTTAGCCTAAGTGTCGAGTCTGAAGCATTACTTATCAGACAGAATATGTTTACACTCCCGTTCTATAAACAAAATATTTATAAATTCACAAATCATTCAGATTTGAAACCTTTACATGTCTTCGTGATAAGCGCCAGTACACATTTCTCCCAAGTCAGCTTACTGTGTGGGTAACTTGATAATGAAATTATGGGTGTGTTGTTTATTGTTTACAATTAAAACACAACCAACAAAAACACAGTATTGTGCAGATAAGGAAAATATAATTATCTCAAAAACAAATAAACGAGGTTTATTTTGATACATTTACGCTATAAAAACACTATGGCGAACAATTAGCCCAACACGTTTATATATATATATATATATATATATATATATATATATATATATATATATATATATATATATAAGTTACGTTTTATATTAAGCAAGAAAGGTTTTTAAAAATGATTTTTATTTTTAACAAACCTTTGAATTTAATAAACAATTAATTTAGAAAACTGTTACATAAATTTTTACTTAATAAAACAATACAATTGATATGCACTCAATCGGAGTGGAAAACGTCTGTGCGATACAGAGGCGACTTACACACTGCCGGGGCTCTGTTCTCACACCTATATAATACTAAAGCTGCGTAAGCAGGAATCTTCCTAGCACGCATTTAATTATGAAATGTTCACATAAAATGTTTATATAACTCCTCCATCCCTAAAGAGAACTTCGGGGGTTGGCGAAGTTTCGGCGTTGGTTGAAGTCTTCTTCTTCTTCCTGATGAGGGCGAAGTATATAAGGCTGCTGAATACGCCTCCGTAAAGGGCAATAGTCCAGATACTGATGTGGTGGGTTATTTCCATAGTTGGGTCAATTCTTGAGATGGTTTCTGTGTTTATTTTGTCCAACTCTAGGCGTTTAACGTTTACTGAGAATTCTGGCATTTTACTCATTGAAAATTGTAGTTTGGACGTGTCCATAAAAATAGGATGGCCTCCCGAAGTTGTTGATGTATGGCTCAGTTTCATGTTGTTGAAAAAGATTGAATCATTATTAGTTTTTATCAAATATATGCCTTGAAGGGTGACGGTGGTAGTTGCCTTGCGATTGGTAATTTCCAGAGTCTGCTTGTTGGGGAAGGTCGCTAGGTAAAGGTTGATTTCTGGGATCCAGTTAATTAAGTTGTCTGTAACTTCCAATGCAGTTGTCTGTAACTTCCAATATTCACAGTTGCTGGCATCGTTGTTCCTGATAATGGACACTTCACAGTCTATTTTATGGTGTGTTAGAATGTCGAATGAGCAAAAGTATATGGAATCGGTTTTATAGTTACATTCATTGTTTAAACCTAATATTACAGAGTTAGACACTAATATGTACCTTACCTTTGGTATAATTGTTACATAATCTGTTTCATATTTTGTGGGTATAGAGTGTAATTTATACAATTTAAATTGAGTTTTTTCTACAATGGGTAAATTTATAAAATAAACAATCCTTTCAGAATTTAGTTTACAATTAACTTTAATTAGGTTCTCTAATTCCCACATATTTTCCACTTTAGGTTCTAAAGGTAACCTCTCATTATAATATTTATAAATTTTGTTTAATTCTTCATATAATTCTTGGGTTGAAATAACACTAGGGTGTACAACACCTAGTTTACAAAATGTAAGAGAATTTTCTAAATCTGTGATTACCTGTAACATCATGTCATATAAAATGTTCAATTGGTTTAGAATACTTCTAAATTTTTCTAGTTCAACAAAGTCATTTACATTACGATTCACAATACTTAACTTATTTTTTAATTCTACAAAATTTTCATCAATTACAATAAAAGTTTTATTTAATTCCTTCATAATATTATTACTAAAGGAGTATTGAGATTCAATTTGATAATTAATCTTAATTTGCTCATTTTCAATATCTTTAATTATTTTGTCATATTTTTTACCATCATATGCATCTAAATTGCCTGTTAAAGATTTGATAACGGACCCTAGTCCATCTATAAGACCTCTTTTTGTTCTTTTATTACCATTCTCTCTTAAGAGTATAATTTCTAATTTTTCTTCTATTACATTTTTACTGTGATTAACATATTTAAAATAATTAACAATATCTCTTATTCTATTACTGTTATCGGTTACATATTCATTGTTTAATAAGCTACCGTTACAATTGTAGCAACTAGTTTCAAAATTTTGCAATACGTCATAATAATAAGCATCAATGTTATTTAGATGAGCTACTAAGTTTCTTACATCAAAATAGTGGACAAAGGTATGGTAGGAAGATTCTAATTTGGCCGGCCCAAGGTCTATTGGGATTATTCCGAGGTTGTTGTTGACTTCTCTGATCTCTGCTGAGTCGGTGGCTGTGCCAATGACGAACAGGAGGGACCTGGAAAATTATTTTGAGCATTAATTACATTTTTTATCTTCTTAGGCCTTTTAATTTTCGACAAATGTATCTTGTCTTTTGTGTTATGATGTCTAGGCTTTATTTTACCAGTTTTTCTTTCCTTGTTTATTGAAGCTATCTCTTCCTTGCTATATCTGTTTTTCGTTTTGCTTTGCTTCTGAACTGACTTTATATAAACTTCAGATGGTATTTCTGGAAGTGGTTCTTTGTTTACATTCCTTTTTTCTAAAACTTTTTCTTTAATTCTTTGATTGCTATCCCTAATGTTTTCGTAAAGTATTTTTGTTTTTTCCTTATGGTTTAAAACGTAGTCATTTACAATTTGTTTTTCTAAATCTATATCTAATAAAGAGTTTGAATTTATGTGTCCAAATAAGACTTCGCACGGCGTTAATTTTGTGACTGAATGAATGCTATTGTTATAGGCTATTATAGCATATTTAACTTTCTTAATTATACTGTCTTTTTTAAATTCGATTTGATTATTTAACAGCCTTATGTGTTCTATTAAGGTGGAATGGAATCTTTCACATAATCCGTTTGATTGGGGGTTTTGTGTACTGATAAAATGGATTTTGATTTTATGCAGGTCTAATATCTCCTTCACAATTCTGTTATTAAACTCCGTTCCATTGTCTGAGATATTAACTGTTGGTAAGCAGAACTGCGCAAAGTAATCTAATAACTTGTCTGCAATCTCTGTAGCTTGAGAGCTTCCCAAGCGATAGGCTTGAGCATACTTTGTGAAACTGTCGACAATGCTGATAAACGCATTCTTTTCTAAAGAGATAGTGTCGATGTGAATTATCTGGAAAGGCCTTGCAGCTGTAGGCGTCAAGTTCATCTCTAATTGTAAGGGGATTCTGTCATATTTGGTTCTTTGACATATGTCACACTGATTTATGAAATTTTGGATTAGTGATTTTAAATTAGGCCAATAATATCTTCGCTTAATTTGTTCGTATGTTTCTTGTATCCCTCGGTGATTGGTTTTGCTGACATGATAATTACTTATCGTTTCTAAGGTATCTTCTTCCGAAGTTAGGTCTAAGAGTTTGTTATTACACTTAACCAAATTTAGTTCAGTTTGTTTGAAATTTTTGGCTACGCATGATGCAAATTTCTCGTAAAAATCGTCTTCAAAATATAGATTATATTTTATTTTGGGTACCAAATATGATTTTACAAAGTTAACTATGTCTTCTTTAAAGTTATTTTATGATATTTCGACCATTAAACGAATTTTTGAAGTTCCGAATAGTTTTATAATTTTTACTTTCTTTGGCTCATACTTTACCAATGACAAAAATATTTGATTTCTCCCAAAGTTTACAGGCTCGTCGGAAATTGGTATTTCAATTTGGGTGTTCCCTTCGAAGTTGGAATGCACGGTTTGACTGTCACTTTCTTGATCGTACTCTAAGTTGGCATTATCTGTTGCGTCGAGTTGTACGACCATAGACTCGTTATCTTCATTTAATTCCGGGAAGAAACGTTGGATTAATCCAGCTGGAGATAAATCAAGGTCTGGTTCTACAGTGTGTTGCGTGTTTGTTGACCTTTTATTAGTAATGTTCAATTGTATTCTAGATAAGGCATCGGCGTTTTGGTTTAATTTGCCTTTTTTGTATCTTATGTCATAATCATATTCCTCTAATTTTAATCTCCATCTTAAAAGCTTGGAATTTGGTTCTTTAACTGAAAATAACCATTGTAAAGGTTTATGGTCTGTATAAATTTTAAATTTTCTTCCAAATAAATAAGGCCTAAAGTGTTTAGTGGCCCATACGATTGCTAGTAATTCCTTTTCAATCGCGGAGTAATTAGTTTCGCTGTCGTTTAAAGTTCTGCTGGCATACGCTATAGGAAGGTCCTTTCCATTTTTGTCCTGGCTTAAAATTGCTCCTAGTGCAAAATTACTAGCGTCTGTTGTTAGAGTAAACTCCTTTTCAAAATCTGGGTATTGTAGAAGGGGCTCATTAGTCAGTATATTTTTACATGTTTCAAAACATTCTATGAAGTCTGGATTTTCTATGTTTATTTTTGCATTTTTCTTTAAACAGTTAGTAAAGGGTTTTGTTATCTTGGCGAAGTTTTTAATAAATTTTCGATAATAGCCTATTATTCCTAAAAATCCTTTAATTTGTTTGGTGGTTTTGGGTATTGGATAGTTTTTGATTGCCAAAATCTTTGCTGGGTTAGGTTTTACGCCTTCCGGTGTAACAACATGCCCTAGATACGCTACTTCTTTTCTTAAAAATTCTGTTTTATCCAGCTGTACTTTAAAGTTGGCTTTGCGTAATCTGTCGAATACTTCTTTAAGTCTTTGTATATGTTCTTGGAGGCTAGTGGAGTAAATTATAATATCGTCTAAATAAACTAAACATGTTTCATTTTGGATTCCTCTCAGAATGTTATTCATAATTCTTTGAAATGTAGGGGGGCTATTCTTTAGTCCAAATGGCATTCTTAAAAATTCATAGTGTCCCGTTTCTGTTGAAAGCGCTGTTTTTTCTATGCTATTTTTATCCATTTCTACTTGGTGAAATCCTGAGGCTAAATCTAAAGTTGTAAAATACTGAGATCGTCCTAATTTATCTAATATGTCGGTAATGTTTGGCAAGGGAAATTTATCGTCAATTGTTTTCTTGTTTAATCCTCTAAAATCTATTACTAATCGAAATTTTCTTTTGATAGAAGCGTCTTGTTTTTTGGGTACGATCCAGACAGGAGAGTTCCATGGAGAATTTGAAGGTCTAATAATTCCTTGTTCAAGCATGTCCTCAGTTTGTTTATTAATTTCGTTCTTGTAAATCTCTGGATATCTATAATTTCTGGAGTATACGGGAATTTCATCAGTAGTCCTAATAACATATATTATTTGGTTGGTAAAAGTTAAATCGTTTCCCTCAATATGGAATAAATCTGCATAATCTTTTATTAAACTTGTTATAGCGGATTTTTCTTCCGAGTTCATATGTTCCATTCTAAATTTTGATAAATCTAAATCTTTTCTTCTCGAATTTTTTTGTTTATAATCTAATAAATTGAAATTAGCGTTCATTTGCATTGCATCAGGTCTGAAAATATTATATTCCTCTAAAGATTTTACTTCTAATGGTTTACTTATTGTTAATTTTACATTTTCTTCCGTATTGTTTATAATAGGGCAATAGGCTTCACCCTTATGCACTGAAACTATACACTGCGGAATTTCTAATCCGTTCACTTGTTTGTGTGGTAAAATACCTTCTCCATTATGAATATTTTGTATTTTTAATTTAACTGTTTGGCTAGTGCGGGCTTGTATAACATAACTAAATTGTTCCTGCTTTATTGACGTGCTGTCTGTTTTATTACAACTTCCTTTTTCAGTGTTAAAATATTGAATAGGGATTTCCTCATCACAAAGTATTAATTTATTATTTATAAAGTCTAAGCTTATTCCTAAATCCTTTATATTGTCTAGCCCTAGTAATAGGTCAAAATTCTGATGAAAGTCAAATAAATAAAATTTAATTGCTTTTTTAGACAACAGAGGTATGGTGCAACAAAAATTTTCTTTTGAAGTGCCGTATGCGGTGATTACTTCAAACGGCTCTTTTTTAATGCTTGTTTTAAAATTTTTCCAGCCGAAAGATTTTCGCATAAATGATCTAGTACTGCCTGTGTCAATTAATATTCTAGATTTGGTGTTTGTGTCGTATATAAATGGTAGCTCGTTATTTTCGCTTTGTAGATTCATTATTGAAAATCGATTCCGAGGCTTGTATGTCCTAAAAAATCGTCCTGATCGATTTTAGCGGTCTCTTCTTCGTAGTTGTCGGTTAAATTTTGGGATTCTTCGAAGTACTCTTCTTTCCCGAGATCTTCTTCAAAAGCGAATGATTCTTGTCCATTAGTCTGGTACATAGTGTAATCGTCTTTTTCGGCTCCTTGTCCGGTCATTTGATACAAATTCGTTTGTCTAGAAGGCCTATCTGTCTGTCTGGTGGAAATACTCATAGGGGTAGGTTGATAACCCGTATTTCGCTGAGGATACTGAGGTTTAGTAGTGTTGTTGTTTGGTTGTCCCCTTTGAGGCTGACCCTGATTAGCAAAAGTTGGTGGTCTATAGGAAGGATTTGGGTGTTGATAAGGTTGTTTAGGTATTTGGTGGTATTTAAATTCAGTATGTATTGGTCTTCTTACGTTATGAGTTTGGCTTTTCTGAAAGACTGGTTGTTTGCTTGGCTGAGTAAACATTTTATTATTTTTAAATTGGAAGTCGTTTGTGAGCATATTAAGTGCTTTACTAAGAGTGTTAGGGTTCTTGGTACGCATTAGTGACCCGATGGGTTCATGCAAACCCCTAAGGAGAACTCTTAAAGCTAGTTTCTGAACGTATTCTATTAAAATGTCTTTAGCCATCTGCCTTTGAGGCTCTTTATTCATAAAAAATGAAATTTGTAAATTTAGTAACTTTTGAATTTTCTCATAGAATTGAAATGGTGATTCGTTACTTTCTTGTTTTAATTCTGACATCTCTAAGTTTAATGTGAAACAATCTCTTTTGTCTGAATAACTAATTAATAATACTTTTCTAGTTTCGTGCCAATTGTAAGAGTTAGAGTTTACAACCATTTCCAGTGCTTGGCCTTTTAATTTAGAAAGAATAGAGGAGAACAGATACTCATTTTGAAAATCCTCTGGATTTTCGCTTACATAAAACTTATTCACTATCTTATCACATATTGAGATAAATCTGTGGAGCATAGTGGGCTCTCCACTATACTCGGGTATCATGTCAAGATACTCCTTTTTTAATGTTGGCGTTGCCATTATTTAATATTATTTTTCAAAATAATAAAAATTAAAAATCAATTATATAAAATTAAAAAGTATTTACTCTACGTTTTCTTAATTCTATATCTTAAGATCTACTTACAAGTTGATCCAAAATACTTTGCTCATTTGAACAACTTTCACTTTTCACTTTTCACCTACACGATATTCGCTCGTGTTCTTAATAGATATGCGCTCTATTTAATGGTTGTAGATATTCACTCTACTTAAGGTTTCCTCAATTAACGGTTAAAACCGACGGACGTTATATTCGTTAACTTCCTTGAGGTGTCCTACCGACTGCGCCAGTTACGTTTTATATTAAGCAAGAAAGGTTTTTAAAAATGATTTTTATTTTTAACAAACCTTTGAATTTAATAAACAATTAATTTAGAAAACTGTTACATAAATTTTTACTTAATAAAACAATACAATTGATATGCACTCAATCGGAGTGGAAAACGTCTGTGCGATACAGAGGCGACTTACACACTGCCGGGGCTCTGTTCTCACACCTATATAATACTAAAGCTGCGTAAGCAGGAATCTTCCTAGCACGCATTTAATTATGAAATGTTCACATAAAATGTTTATATAACTTATATATATATATATATATATATATATATATATATATATATATATATATATATATGAAACTTATTTTCGTACTTTCATATGAAAGGTAATCAAAATAAAGTACAGTTATTAAAAAAAAGGTTAAAAAAATTTGAAAACTCTTCGGTAAAACTCCGATATTGTGGCCGGTCGATAAAGTCTTTTAAAATAACGTCCAACGTATTTAATGGATACCGAAATATTAACTATTGATTGCATACATTTGATGTAAAATATATTAAACTTTGTCGCAAAATTCCTAATAAACCGAAACATGACGAGTGCAGTACAACAAACTTCTTTCTTCCAATTCCTAGTCGTGTTTATTAAAAAAAAATATGAGCTTAGGCCCAATAAAAGTTGCAGAGCATTTGAAGTTCTGGCGTACCGTTAGCTTATTATGATCCAAGTCAGTCGTTGGATCCTACAGGAATTGGGACAGAGCCAAAATAAACCCTGGCACCAGACACTCATATTCTTTTAATTGTATTGTTGTTTATCAAACTGCACTTTATACGTTTTCATATGAAAGTGTAGCACGACAGAACACAATAAGATGGAGTTTTGTAAATAAACCGCAAATGTTGTATGAACACCATTCTGGTTTTAGAATACAATATAAATAACAAAAACTGTCATATTTATGTTTAAAAATAGAATGTTGTCTTTTTGAATGGATTTTTGTGTCTTGTTTTACAAAGTTGTATACAATATTTATTTCTCAATTGTTGATTAACCTCAATATACTTCACTAGCATTATTTAATAAATATGTTTTCAGTAAAATTTATCCGAAAATTTTATATTGAGCTAGTTAATAGTTGAAATTCAAGCGATTCCCAAATACATTATTAGGTATAATATCTGTGTTTATAGTAGTTTTTGAAAGAGGATTTTTCGTAAACATATTCGGCACTTCTGTCTTGATAAAATTGTCTGCGAGCACTTCATCATATTATAGGTGTACACAGACCGTTTTATTAATGTCAATGCAATCTCTTACAAATAGGTACCGATCTCAATATGTCTAATTTTATTATTTTACTTTTATTGTTAGAAAATCTCGTTGGTATTTAATGGTCAACGTTAGTAGTTGTAAGTTCTTCAATCAACTTATGGTCAATTTAGCCGAAGGTAAGTAAGGGCCTAAGGTTGGAAAGTCCAAGACCTTCTTGTCAAATTTCTCTGAAACCCACATGATTTGATAATGTTATGTTTTTCTGTTATCTTTAATCCCAAAAAATTAAAAAATCCCAAATGTTGCGATCTTTCTAACAGAAAACCAAATCGATTTCCCTCTTCGTCGTTTGCATGGTTCAAATTATAGAAGCCAATGAGTTTTTGATTTCTTATTTATGAATATCATTTATCTTGAGGGACTTATAGGTATTTAATGAATGTATTCATAAAGTATTAATTTATTCATTATTCATTTAAGCAGCCTATTTTTACACGCACGTTTTATATTGTTGTGGATACTGTCCTTAAAGAAGAATTTGCATACACATATAGGACCTTATTCTGACTTATATACATACATATATATATATATATATATATATATATATATATATATATATATATATATATCACATTGACTCAATTACTACTTGATTTTCGATTTTAAATATTTATCACATACTTGAATCACACGTATGGCTGTAATTTTTTTTTACTTTTATGTAGTGAAGGGGGGCATTACTTTATTCTCCCGTTAAAAGGTTATTAGATTTTATTTAATGCAAATTTATTTTTGCAATAATAATTTCTTTTTATCTATTGGATTCGTACATATTTAAAAATGAAAATTGCTAGAATTGGAATAGATAGAAAAAGTCTCAAAAATTTGACCTAAAGTTTTATTAAATTTTTCATAAATAATTCGTACCTGCATATATTACCAAGATAATCACATCACTGGTTCTGGAGTATCAATAAATTTTCATTGATCACTTTTACATTTTCTGAATCCAATCTCTAGAAAAATTATCTCAAGTTTACCACCTATTTTCTTGACCCTTGTTTCAGACCGTCGGCGTCACTCGGCTTGTTTAATTTGAATAATTTTTTTTTGTTTCCGTTTTTCATCCTGAGTCGCCTTAGGACTCTCGTTAACTTGCTGCATGTATATGTACTGATTACCATTTCTGTTGAGATTTTAGTCCAACTTATTTCAATGACGTCATCATTCACTTTTGCGGTCAAATCAGTAAGTATATACTGAATAGTGCTTTCTAGGATATTATTCAGATTGCTGAAGAAATAGTGACGAATAAAACAAGCATTAATAAACAGAAATGACAAGTCTAGAAGAGAATGCGGTAGGTTTGTCAATAAAATGAATGCAACTTCAGCGGACATTAGCATTTACAACCTGACTCTCAAAGTAAAGCCAACATACTTAAAGATTCAACCTTTAAAATTCTACCTTTCTTTGTAGGAAGCGTTTCTTCATTATTGCCAAGTCTCAGGTTGGAACTATTATTAGGTCGAGAGAATTTCTCATCATACCTAATCATCAAATCTGTAAGTTTACCTAATAGGAGCAAGAAAAAAAAAACAGGAAACCGGAACTTGTAATTTTGCTGTAAACCTAGTTCGGTACTTGTCTTCTTAATTAGTGCACTTCAGAGAGACGTACAGTCCGTATGGAAATTACCCGCAATATAGTCAAATTCATAACTTAAATATTGAGTCTACATATGTATTAAACATCCGTTCTGTGAGACCTCTACGAGGAGATTATTCGTTGCATCTTATTTTTACTTAAATATCTAAGTCGCGTTGCCCAAAGTACAGTGTATTGATAAAAGTAGATCTAATATTTTTACAACTAAGTCGCGTTGCCCAAAGTACAGTGTATTGATAAAAGTAGATCTAATATTTTCACAATGAAACTAAAACTAATAAAATGAGTATCTATTCATTCAAGCCATTGTTTTAAAATGTATATTTAGAATATCCTGAAACGAAGCCATTACTAAAGAAAGGAATGTATTAACTTTTAAAAACTTGCCAAAATGCTGTGACCTATGAGTTTCTATGAAAATATTTCTCTACAAATATAAGCATCGTTTTGTTTAATTTGGTTATGTGTCGTCGTCTAACATTTGACATTCTTTTAAACTGTTTTGCCTGCGTCATATATGCTTCATTTCAGTGATTTGTTGTTACTACCGGCATCCCGAGTGTATAATTCGCACAAATATTTAGGTTATTCTATTCTATGAATATTTGTTGCATACATATTAAATACAACCAGTGCAGAGTCCATAGCCCACACTATATTCTCGGCCTCCTCTGTCCACAACCAAACTAGCCTTGGTCTTGAATGTTGACCAATCCAATTGATGTTTCCATAGCAGCGACCGGCTGTTTCTTCTCATTTTCTAGTAATTTTTCCTTAATTTTAATTTTTAGGTTTTTTACAGATTATATAAATTTGTTAATTTGATTTTTTGAATTTTTAATTTATTTTAACTAATATTTATTTGTATATTTGTCCAAAAAGTATTTTTTTTTACTTCCACGTTTTTACCTTCTAACGATGCTTCAGGCAGATATCTCTCCAATTCTTTACAAATATTACATATATATATATATATTTATATATATATATATATAAAATACGTTTTCTTGTTTAATAATTTAAAACAACATAGGTTATTCAAATACAAGAATATTTATTAATTTATATCCAAAGATTTTCGTTAGCAAACAGTACCAACATCATCAGGAATGAAAATTACAATTATAATTTTTGTAATTACAATTAATTACTATTAATTGTAATTTTCATTCCTGATGATGTTGGTACTGTTTTCTAAAGTAAGGTTTTGGATATAAATTATTAAATAAACCTGAAAAGATCTAACCTTAGAATTTCCCTAGGACCTTTGCTTGGCCGGTTTCACTCTCTCCGTTGGTTGCGCTGTTCTTCTAACACATTGGAGTGTCCTTCTTCATTCTTGCTCGAAACGGCGCTTACTGCTATTCAAGATGACTTGGCCGCCATATTTGAAATCCACCTTCCCTTCGTATATCGTTCCAGAATCCCACGCTTCTCTCTCTGCGACTGGTTCTGTTTTCCTTGTTTTTAGATATTTTAAACTTCTTTAATTTTTTAAATTTAGACTGATAACATTATTGAATTGAAATTTTGTTTGTAAAACAATGTTCTATGATGGGGGTTTTTCACATTTCTGTTTTTTAAATTATCATACGGTTAACCCTGACATTGTTCCAATCACTCATGAATCTTACTTTCTTTGAAATTTTGCCTATTGAAACACTGTTCACATCTCCTTACTTTCACGGAGTAAGGTTGATTTTAACTTAAATTTTGAAACACACGAAAACCTCCTTAAGACGCTGCACATTCCGCTCTTATTTTGGGAGACTTCTTTCGGCAAGAATTACGCCGAAAAGGCTCCATTTTAAAGCACTACGTCACTTCATCACAGCGAGTTGCTACTAACTTAGCTGGTCATTGTTCTTGAACGGCAAACGACACTACAACAAACTTCCATGGTCTTTTTCCATGGTCAACCCGTACTATTTGTTGTCCCTTCCTAAGCTGGCGTTGGTACGCCGCGTCTATTCCCTCTCCCGTAGGAATGCAGTAGATCTTCCCTATGCTAGATCTTCCATCAACGCGCATGCGCAACCTTCAGTTCGGTTCCTTGAGAGGGAAGAGAATGCAGGGGAAGCGATGAGCCACAGTGACGTCATTGGTGGAAGATCCTACCTGAAGTGTCATTGCCACAGAGTCTACAATGTGTCAGATGTAATAAAGGAAACAGTATCAACGTTACCACTAAAACCTCGTGGCCTAATTGATAAGGTACAAGTCTACTAACCGAAAGTTCCTGGTTCAAATCCTAATCTTCGATTTTAATTTTTTTCTATAAATTTGTAACAGTAGCAGTTCTACAATTTGGAGCCTGTCACTGTTCCCAGCGTTAAACAGTTCCAAGAGAGGCCAGTCTCTTGGAATTATTTTTAGGGATAAAGGTTGTGCAATAATTGTGTTAAGTGAGAATGTACGTTTTAAGTTTTTAAAAAAAAGATTTTATAAAGCATTCTACTTTTATTGAATCTTATTTGTTAAACAACTTTTTTGTCATTGCAGTTTAAATAATTGAAGGTTTTAAACTGTTGAGAATCCTCATGGCATTTTTTTTCTCATTGCATTTTAACTCTGAATTTGGTTTTACATGAAATATATCATAATCCTAAAGCATTATAGTTTGAATGAATCTTATTTGTTGTGATGTAAACCTTGTGTAAACCTTAGAGAGGAGTAGTAGAATTATGAATTTTATTTTAATCAAAGTCTTGGTTTTTTTTAACGGCAAGTGCTTTAATATTTAAATATAATTAAATGATTGTATAATGGGTGACAGAAAATGAAAATACAATATTTGTTAAAAAATTAATCTTTCGAAAAACACTAGACCTAAGTATTGTCTTATCGTAATATGGTAAGTAAGGTTACACTTCTTAAAATTCAAATTTTCTCAAGTAATTATTGCGTCACGCAAAATTTTTGTTTTGTTTTGTGAATAGAAAGTGTGTTTTAGTACAATTTGTGAATTTGAACAAATTTGGAGTTGGCACAGTTATATCCGACTATTACTACTCTAGTGGTAATTGTTACTTAATGTAGCCTTGTCTGATAAACATGAAAAGACATTCTTTCACAATGTATTCATACCTGAAAATCATGCTCCCGATTAGGGGAAGGGTCTTTTTCATGATGAAAATTGTAAAATAATTAAAAACAAATTTGCTGAAATTTTACATTATGCATATAGGTTATGAAGCATTATCAGACAATATACTTGAAACAATTACAAAAAAACTCACATTTAGCTTTAACCCTAATGTAATTATGTTTCAAAAATAATTTAAAAGGGGTAACAATTCATTTAACAATCACTATTAATCATTAAAATTGATGAAACATATAAAATCACAGTAATTGAAACTATATATAAACGTGAACGCTACGTATTAGCTGAAGACTAGCGCTAGAATTAATATTTGGAGGTCGAAAAAACCTATTATTAATGTAAAATAAATAAAACATATTAATAAATGTTAGAACATAAATACATGTTTTATTATTACAAGTATAATACACAAGAAAGTTATGCCGAATGCGTAAGAATGTTTTTCAGATAATTTCTTTACACAAATTTATAGCATATTTTTTTATAGCTATCAACTTTTTATTTTACAGAAACAAATGTAGGTACGTTAAAATCGATGAAAATGATGAGCGAATAATAACGTGATATGTGGTTCTAGCTCACCAACACAATCCTGCCGCTAACGTTTAGCACTGACTGTTTGCGCCAGGTAATGTTGGTGAGCTAGAGCTATGAGACGCAAATGCTTTCAAAACCAAAATCATAAGTAATAAAAAAAAACTCCAGAAACGAAAATAATGAGTAATTTTTTAAAGCACTTGCTGTTAAGTTGGGTTTGTTTCTTAAAAATTACTAATTATTTTGGTTTTTAAACAACTTGCCGTTAAGGCTTTTCATTTAATGACACATTTATTTTGCTTTAAAAATCACTTGCCATTGACTTGTTTCTTAACAACTCTATAATTAAATATATAACTCTAATAATTAAAAAACTACTTATTTTGTAAATTTTCATTATTTCGTTTTTCAAATTACTTGCCTAAAGTTTTTTTTGTTACATGTGTTTTAAAAACAAACAATAATGTTAATTTACACGGTATATATTTCATTATTCAATTCAGAATTAATTCTCCTAGCATATCGTTCAAGATCACCAAATTAGCCGTACCGCTAAGCTAGACCTTCATTCAACACAATCTTACAGCTATGCGCATGCGCAGCCGAGAAATTGGGGGAAGTCCAAGTATATAGGTTACCATATGTAATGTAAGTTTATTTAACGTCTTTGAAAGAAACCATACCTAACCTAACTATTTGTAATGTTAGTTTATTGAACGTCTTTTTAAAAGAAAACCAAACCTAAGCTATCTATTTTGTAATAATAATCTCTCTCCCATCCCCTCACTCAGGTCCCCCACTTAGTAGCCTGCGCCTGCGCACAAGGAGAGATTGTGGTAAATGAAAGTCTAAAGTACCACTAACTAACTAAAGTATCAGGTTATAGACTACTATTTCAATTTGCGCGGATTGATTATCCGTAATATTCCTCCTCTCCATTCTTCAACCATTTAATATGTTACGATATTTTATTTAAGGGTTTGTTATCTCTATTGTGAAAAAGCATGAGAAAGTCAGTTATTCTTTTAAAAGAGAAACTAATTTTAAAATTATAATCTTCATCGCAGACATGTATTTGATGTTTGATATGTGATCCATTAAAACAAGAATGCTTTATAAAATCTTTTATAAAATATTTCACAGAGTAATACAATGGATCCGCAACTGACCTGTAGATTTTGCGATAAAATTTTCTCAACAATATCAAATTTAAAATGACATGTGAGAAATATACATGATTTTGTTAAAGTGAGAAAATCACCATCATTGATATGCCCTATTTGTAAATTTGAAGTGTTTCAATTTCAAAATTTTAAAGAGCATGCACTAAATGTGCATGATCTTACTTTAAAATCAGAACAGTTACAGTTTTCGTCAAAAGCAGAATTTTATTTATGGAAAAAATCCCTTGAATTAAAAGACCAATGTTTCTATACAAGAAGAACAGCATATAAATTTACTTTAGATAATTCTGTATGTGAAACATATGATTGCAATAGATCAGGTTTTTATAAACCATTAGTGTCACCTGATGCAAGAAAAATAGAATTAAAGTTACAAGGATCTTGTAAAATAAATGGATACTGTCCTTCTAGGCTCAAAGTATTATTTGATATTGATCAAAGTGTGACAATACTGCTCAACACATATAGGGCATAAACAAGAGCTAGCTCACATACCATTGAAACAAGAGGAGCGCAAAAATTTTGCAGACAAAATTGCTTCAAATATCTCGTTTGACCATATCATTCAAAGCACGAGATCAGGTATGACACATCTTCATAGGAGGCACCTAATAACCAAATAAGACCTTAGTAACATAGAAAGAGATTTCTCTATAAATAATGAAAGTGTTAAACACCCGGATGATGCTACAAGTGTAGTTGCTTGGGTTGCAGAAAACAAATTGAGTGATAGTAACAGTGTAATCCTTTACAAACCTAAAGGTGTTATCATTGAAAATTATCATTGTTTTAAAAATGATGACTTCGCCCTAGCCATTATGACCAAAGCGCAAAGGGATATATTAATGAAATATGGTAAAGATTGCATTTGTATAGATTCCACACACGCAGTTAATGCATATGATTTCGAGTTGACAACAGTAATGGTATTGGACAATCTATGCCAAGGATTCTCTCGTGCATTTTTTATTCGAAATAGAAGTGACACCCAAGTGATTCAGGCATTTTTGGAAGCTATGAAAAATGTAACAGGTGTTATATACGTCAAAGTATTTATGACGGACATGTCGGGTGTGTTTTACAACGCTAGGAATAGTGTCATGAAACCAAGCGAGAAGCGTCTGTTTTGTACTTGGCATGTGGATCATGCTTGGAGAAAAAATTAAAAAAAAATTAAAAACATGGATAAACAGCAACGGGTTTACAATATGATACGAACATTACTGCAATAAACGGACGAAACTGCGTTTAATAGAATGCTACCCAACATAATAAGTACCGTTAAAAATGATCCTATTACTGCAGATTTTGGCAAATATTTTGAAACTTATAACTTGCCTATTGTCAAGAGTTGGGCGTATTGCTACCGCATTAACTCCGGGATTAACACGAACATGCACTTAGAGCGAATGTATTGTACAATAAAGTACATGTATTTAAAAGGCAACGAAGTTAAAAGATTAGATAAAGTTATACATGCCTTGTTACAGTTCATAAAGGACCGACTGTTTCATCGGCTCACAGTCATAGAAAAAGGAAAGATTACAAGAAAATTAAAAGATTTAAGAATAAGGCATTAACTTTTTATCGGTGCTTTTTATGAGTTTTTTTCTATTCTTGGTTTTCGATTTCTTTTGTTTTGCTGCATCTTTTAAAATGTCGACTGTAGTTCTAGGGTGATTTTGACCATTTTCCATTTGCAAATTGATCGTCTTTAATTGTTATTCTAATTCTATAAACCCTTTGAGGTGGATTGGCTTGTTTTATAATGTTAAGTATTTAAACTCGTTTTATTTTAACTTATGTCCCCTTGCAGTGGCTATTCCTACGGAAATCTGCACGGTGCAATATCCCCCAATAAAATTGAAACAAAAAACAAATTTTTTTGAAAGCATCTCTCTATGCTTTTACCAGAAAGTTTACCTAAAAAGAAAAAAAAATATTTTTTGAGATTCGTGTAGCATATGGGGGATATTGGGTTCAACAATATAGTTCATAACAATATATTTTTAATATACTGAAAACCAATTAATGATATATTACAAAAATTGCTAGAACTCCGACTTTCGATTAACATAAGCTATTTTCAAAATTGATTATAAGTATGAAAAATGTGATTTTAATTGTAGCAAACTATAAACGGGTAGTCTTTAGAATTTGAAAAAAATGCAAGCACAACAACCAATCACTTGGGAAAACGTTCTCCTAATGAAACAGAGCATCATATTATTGTACTACATTTCTATACAGCTATTTCACAATATGGTGATAAAGAATCTAGTTAGCATTATATTTGTTATTAAAAATGTATTGCAAGAGAAGGCTAGAAAGTACTTTTCAATGTACGCATGCTATTTTATGTTCAAGTGAAGTTGAGAAGTTCAAAGTGACAAATTGATACGTGAAGTGAAAATCTTTTTAAATTTCCATAAAGAGACTTATTCATCCTAGATACTTTACGGCTTTATAGTAAAATATATTACAGTAATTCGTATAACGGAAATATATGGGATGTCTTTTATTATTGAAGTTATGTTGGCATGGTGACAGGGGTTTCAACTATTATTTATAGTTTGCGACATTTAAAATCAAATTTTACTTATTTGGTATGTAATTTTTTGTAATATATGTAAAGATGAAATCATTCCACTTGAAGCAGCCTTTGGCCAGGTACGCTATGACTTAACCAAAGTAATTATATTATCGTAAAAAGTATTCTACGTTGAATATTGATTTTAAGTTAGCTCATACCGTAAACCCATCTCATTTATTACCGTATATGTAAATAAACACATGTAAATGAAGTTATATAAAGTCTTGTACCCTATTCTCCAGCTGATTGTTGACTTTTGGTGTCAATGGGAGCTATATCGCCCTATAATAGAGTGATAAGTAAAAGCTCTCTGTTTTATATTATGTTCATATTAATATACTAGGAGCATCACTTTATTAAACTTCTATAACAAAATAGAAACACTTGTACCTCGAATACCCTAGACTAGAGTTGTAGTTCGCAGAATATAGTTTATGTAGTTTTCTCAACTACTTTGTTTTAAACAAAGACCTCGAAGTTTCAAATCCATTCACATTTTTGAGGACATGATCTGGCGAGGCTTGTTATTGAATGACGAGTATAGTTGGCGTAATGTACTTCATATGAAAAAGTAGACCTTACCTACTCTCGTAAGTAGCCGTAACATTACTACAGTTTTAAGCACAGTTTAAAGTAACTACGGAAGCAAGCGATAAAGGTTTAGCTGGATTTCTGTATTTAAATCTGATTCCCTGTAAAGAGATACACACCAATGTGTACATCTGAATAAATACATCTAATGAATGTTCGCGCCAAGTGAATTTCGTTTTATTTCCTATTCAGTTGTAGAGATTTATTAGAGATTAGCAGCAGCTGTTATGGAAGTGTTGAACAAAACATGTAACTCGCACGTGCAACTCTTGTCTCGTGTTGGGTCTATCAAAGTGCTTAGTGGCAATAGTTTAGTGGCAGCGTTCTGCGCTTGCTTGTAACAAACATATCACTTAATGTATGGAGCCCTTACACATGACGTCCTTGTTTGTTCTATAGACTTCGTCCACAGACAAATTAAAACTCTATTGGTAACAGGTTAACCAGATTGGTCAGAGCATTGAAACGACTTTCAAAGCTGAATTTATTTAATTATTTTTCTATGACTATGAGCAGGGTAAATTAGTTTAGAATCTTAAAATTATTAAGTAACGAAATAACGAGAGATGTTTTGCATTAATTCGAATCTTCCGATTACCATAAAAACCAAGCTCTGCATTTTATCTTCGACTTTAATAACAACATTTCACATCAAATGATTAGGTATTATAATATCAATATATAAAAATTATTTCCGTAAAAACTGGAGTACTAAAAATACAAATTATACTTTCTAGAATATATATATATATATATATATATATATATATATATATATATATATAGCCTGCTAACAATGCGGAGACCATAAATTGGTCATTTTACATTCAAACTGGCAGCCGGGTACTTGTGGCAGCCGTATACGGCTGCCACATAGTAATCCATGATAATGTAACACCCTTTGACAATAATCGAAATAAAAATCATGTTAATAAGTGTAAAAAGAAGTGTTTTATTGGAGCTATACTGTATTTGGAAGTTCTATGGTCGTTCTGAATTTTTTAAAAATAATTTGTAATAACCAAACGGTACTCGTATTGATAGCAGAGTGAACGGGTTTGTATATCACAAGTTCGTAACATTTCCGCCAGGGGAAGCGTGGTCGCTTCCTGTATATACATTTACTGTTTATTTCAACCATTCCCTAACATTATGGCAGCCACAAACTTGGCAACATCGCTGGCATCCACATAGATATCAATCGTACTACGTAATGTACAGTATATATTTGAATTGGACAAAGAATCGCTGGAACGTGACCACTTGGGGGTTTTTGAGTATGCTGAATTCAATGCCGTCATCGAAAGTCACCGGGGAATACTGGCGAGGTTAAACCCATGTACCAAAGGGGTTGAAATAGGGTTAAAATGTCAGATGCCTAAGAATCGCGGGATAATGACCGTTCGGCGGTTTTTTGATTATTCTAAATTCAATGGCGTCACCTAAAGTCACCGGGGATGAACCGGATGTAACTCTACGTAAGTACCAAAGGGATGATTTGGGGTAAAAATTCAAAAATCATAAAATAACTATAAAATAACAACTCGGGGGTTTTTGGTAAGGCAGAATGCAATGCCGTCACCGAACGTCGCCGGGGATGCACTGATGTGGTTCCACGCGAGTACCAAAGGGGTGAATTGGGGTGAAAAAGTCAAAAACTAAAAAAATCTCTGAAACATAACCACTCGGGAGTTTTCGAGGATGCTGAATTCAATTCCGCCATCGAAAGTCACCGGGGATGGACAGATGATACTCTACGTGAGTCCCAAAGGGATGATTTGTGGTAGAAATTTCAAAATTCAAAAAATTACTAGAAAATAACAACTCGAGGAATTTTGATGAAGCGGAATTCAATGCCGTCACCGAATGTCACCGGGAATGCATTGGTGTGGTTCCACGAGAGTACCGAAGGGGTGAATTTGGGTGAGCATGTTAGAGGTCAATCAAACGCTGCAAAATATCCGCTCGGGGGTTTTCGAGGATTCTGAATTCAATGCCGTCATCGGAAGTCTCCGGGGTTGTATTTGTGAGGCTAAACCCATGTACCAAAGGGGTTGAATTAGGGCAAAAATGTCAAATGCCTAAGAATCGCGGGATAATGACCGTTCGGGGGTTTTTGAGGATGCTAAATTCAATTGCGTTATCTAGAGTCACCGGGGATAGACCGGATATGACTCTACCTAAGTACCAAAGGGATGATTTGGGGTTAAAAGTCAAAAGTCAAAAAACTAGTAAATATCCCCTCGGGGGTTTTTTGGTAAGGCGGAATGTAATGCCGTCGCCGAAAGTCACCGGGGATGCACTGGTATGGTTCCACGCGAGTAACAAAGGGGTGAATTGAGGTGAAAAAATCAAAAGTCAAAAAATCGCTGGAACATAACAACTCGGGGGTTTTTGAGGATGCTGAATTCAATTCCGCCATCGAATGTCAACGGGGATGGACGTATGTGACTCTACGTGAGTGCCAAAGGGATGATTTGGGGTAGAAATGTCAAAAGTAAAAAACAAAATAATAGAAAATATCAACTCGGGGAATTATGATGAGGCGGAATTTAATGCCGTCACCGAAAGTCACCGGGAATGGATCGGTGTGGTTCCTCGCGATTACCAAATTTGTGAATTGGTGTGAAAATGTCAGAAGTCAAAAAATCGTTGGAAAATATCAGTTCGGAGGTTTTTGAGGACGCTGAACTCAATGCCGTCATCTAAAGTCTCCGGGGATGTTCTGGTGAGGCTAAACCCATTCACCAAATGGGTTGAACTAGGGTCAAAATGTCAGATGCCTAAGAATCGCGGGAAAATGGCCGTTTGGGGGTGTCTGAGGATGCTAAATTCAATGATGTCATCTAGACGGGCGTGCTGAATTCAATGGCGTCATCGAAAGTCACCGGGGATGGACGTGTGTGACTTTACGTGAGTGCCAAAGGGATGATTTGGGGTAAAAATGTCAAAAGTAAACAATTTACTTGAATTTTACCACTCGGAGGTTTTTGAGGAGGCTGAATTGAATGCCGTCGCCGGACATGTACTGCGATGGTTCTACACAAGTACCAAAGGGATAAATTAGTTTGAAATTGTCAGATAAATAACTGCCTTAGGGCTTTTGTGGATGCTGAATTCAATACCGTCATCGAAAGACACCAGGGCTAGACGGGTGTGGGCTCTACGGGAGTATCAAAGGGAGAATTGGGGTAAAAAGGTCAGAGGTTAGGAGATCGTTATAAAATGATCACTCGGGGTTTTTAATAATGCTGAGTCTAATCCTAGCACCGAAGTTGGCCATGCACAATCCGTGAAGGGACTGCGGGTGTCGCTGTGCGTGAATTGAGGTAAAACTTGCCAGAATCTAAAATATTGCCCAAAAATGCGCATTCGAAGATTTTCGAAGGTCCTAGTCCCTTGTTATCAAAATTCATCGGGGATGTACGGAGTTACCAAGGGGTGATTTGGGGTATATATCCCACTGACAATAAATTGCCCGAAATTGGCGTGTTTCCAACTATGCAACATTACCTACAGAAAGAGTCGGGTTCGCGACCTTGTTTTGGACAGAAGTTATGCTACAACTATTTACAGAAATGTTTGTGATATGAAAACATAAACAGGCGGCACTCCGATAGCAGTTCTAGCACGTTTGTTTACCCCATGTCTGTCAAACTAAACTTTATAACTTGGAGCAGTGTTTCAATGCAGCCTGTCCATGTGCTTTAAGAATTTTAAAGACTGTATGCTTGAACGATTCAACTTAAAAAGATAACCGTTTGTCCTAAATTGAAAATTTTATAAAAATTAAATTTTTTATTTAATTTTTTAAAAAGTGTATTTTGTTTACCTAATTGTCATATATTTTCTTCCCAATTTTACATAGACTATCTAAACATTTATGTTTGTTTTCTCATTCTTCTTCGGGTAATTAATTTTCTTCTCTTTTCGTGTTATTTTGTTTTGTTCTTTTAAAAAGGATGGTATCGTCGCGGGGGCAGCGGAATTACTTTTCAACCATCCGTTAATGAAACAAAATTGTACTATAACCGTAAATTAAAAAAAAGAACTATAAATAAGTAGACCTTATATTTTTTCAACCTTTATACAACTTAGAATAAACGACAAAGAAAATTTGTTGACCCACATCATTTCATCAACTTATCTTTATCAGCTTATATATCCAGAAAACCTATTATGCCAATATCTACAAATTCCAAGCTAAACTTTTAACTACCGTCATCGTGCCTGACCATCAGCGACGGGTTAGCCGAAGAAGACAGTGATTCAGGTGCTGTATCTAATTACCAACAAAAAATAGAAAGACTAGTTACACTTTGTAAGATGTCTTTGTACAGCCAATATGTCTAGAATGTTCTGAGCCGCTGTGTAAATACTGCTGTAAAAATTGAGTTATTATTTTTAATGCCGGTTTCCATAAATAAAGCTTATAATATGTCAAATGATATCTTGTATATAAAGTCAAGTGTGTACAATCAGTGAACAAGAAATAATTAGTGTATGTTAATTATCGTGCGATTATAAGTCTTTTTAGCTAAACTGCGCTAAAATCTGTAGATTTTATTTACTACAGTTTTCAATTAGTAAATAAAATATGACTGCTCTCATAAAACTACGTTTACCCTACTAGTCACATGCAATCAGAATATTCAAAATCAATTGTTATAAAGTATATGCAAGATAAACTGTTAAAACACAAAATAAATCACACTTAGACATTTCGTGCCTGTGAGCTACAACGGCAGTAGTATTTTGACAGAAATTGCAGGACGGTAGTTGAAGTAGTAGTTAATAAATACTGAATCATCTTTCGTTAATCTCTGTATTGTATACAAGAACCTAAATGACATCTGTGCGAGAGTTGTCAGTTTATATTACGATATCAGGCTGTCTGGTGTAAACAAACATAGGTCCTAGCCAAACAAAGATAAAGGCTTGCACTCCACAAGTACTCTCGTGGACGATGGCCCGAAAAAACTGACTTTCTGCATTCTATCTTTTCCATCCCTTTCTCTCCTTTACATACGGCGTAAACGTAAATAATTTATGGTATTCTCCCAACGTCAAAATGGTCGTATAAAGACGGAAACATTTGTTTCTATCCTCGACTTTACCCGCTGGTAGTCTATATTTTATTTTATTAATATGTTTATTGAATACATTGGTATTAACGTTTAGTGAATATTTATGGCGTAGGCCATATTAAATGTTACATCTGTTAATACATGTGTTGTAGACTTGTGGTAACATGTTTGCAATGTTACCGAATTGTAACAATAAACAGCAAATAATAGTCACTTTTAGATTCTTAAAATTGGATAGAGATGCTATGACAATTAATTTGAAAAGCAAGTTAAGTCAAAAAATATAAATACTTAATCGATCCTATAGTATCTAAGAACCCCAAGGGAAAAGTATGAGATGCATTGCCCGAAACATTAAGATAAGTTTGGTCTGCCATCAAGTAAACAAACGCGTCAGAATTTGTTTCAGATTGTCGGCTGTTTATGTTTCCATATCAGAATTACTCAAAAATAGTTTGAAAATTATATAAATAATGTAGCAAAGATTGAATACGTGGATATATACACACATTCTATGGCCATAAGGGCAAAACATTTTAAGTACTTATCTAAGGATACTTGTATCATAAGTGTTAATATGCTAATTAAACTAGAGAGCAGTTCAGGCGGTTTAAGCAATGGTAAATATATAAAATTCTTCATTTCTACATCTCTGAAGATTATATGTCAGGATATAGTTCTTCCCAATGTATATTGCAGTGTAGCTAGGAATAAAAACGTTTTCAGTAAGCAATGTAATAAATCTATTATGTTTATCCTCGATATTCTAGTCCCAAGAGTAACTTTTATGTCTATGGGATTTTCACTCACTTTAAGAGTTGCATGAAAAACTGGTCTAAGTATCATTGGTAAGGAAACAAATACAGTAGTGCATGGATAATTCGAGGTAGATGGGACCGAGACACCGTCGGATTACCGACAACTTGGATTACACGGAAATAGCTTCCTTTACACTAGAAAAAAAAACTGGAGTTCTATTGAAACCTAATACTATAATTAAGAATGCACAGAATACGTATGTAGAACTTAATTGATTACAGTACATACATAAATTAATGTTGCTTGGCTCTTTAAGACTACTGTACTGATTCTTGCTTGCGGGGATACCATACGATAAAAATACCATACTAAGTGTCGGCAATTATAGCTAAAAAAAAGCCAATACCCGTTGTAATCTTTATCAGGACGCCCAATGTTTTGATCGTAGTTAGTCTTTTTGTTCGCCTACCATAAAAATGAAACGAGATTATCAGTAAAATTTCAGTAAATCTAAAGTATAGTGAAAAATTACCGTGATCATCGGTAGTAAATATTTATGATTATCAACGTCTAAAGATTGACTACAAAACGTTTTATAAGTTCTTGGTTGGGATTGCTTAACTGAAGTAATTTTCTATCAACGAAAAATGGAGAATATTCAAATTGAAATATTAAGTTTGTAATTAGGAGTTATTTATTAACTGGTATTGCTAGTGGTAGGATTCGTAAAATATATAAACCAAAGTAGACAGTTTTGAGAAGTGATTGAGTATTAGCAAACTTTGTCTTGAAATTAGACACAGCCGAACGAACTAAATTCATTCTGATACTAACTATAAAAATGTATGTAACATGTCGACCGAAGAATTGAGAGACTTTTTAAAGTGAAAAAAAAAATTCTACAAAACAAGAAATACCATCATAGTGACTAATTTCATTCTATCACTCTGCATAACGCTATTTTACAGCTAGTTTTTGAAGACTGGTTCCTCAGCTATATTCGTCAAAATATTTGTAAATTTTGTCACCATAATAATAATAATAAATCAAATTGTAGAATTGCGAGCCAGGAGGGACTCGGTTAAAGATAGAATTAAAGAAGAAGATTAAAATATACTTAAATTTTAGCAGATATATTTTCAGGTCCATTCAACGTGTCTTGATGAAAGTAACATCACAATCAAGGTGAAATGTCATCCTTTAGGAAGTTATCTAAGGGAGGATTAAATAAATTTTTTAACCTGGCAACAACGACTACCAGGAAAATTTAATGACTGTAGTTAAAGAAGAACTTTTAGAAAAAATAGGTCTTTACTCAAACACAATTATACCTATAATAACATATGACAAATCAAATATGATGGATAAATAAAATAGATGTATTACATTGCTTACCGAAATCGTTTTTCACCGTGATGCCTAGCTACAACGCAATATACATTGGGAAGAACTATATCCTTACATAATATTATATTCTTTAGAGATGTAGAAGTAAAGAAGTATATTTACCATTGCTTAAACCGCCTGAACTGCTCTCTAGTTTTATTGGGACAAAACCACCTATGATACATGAGTCCTTGAATAAATACTTACAATGTTTTGCCCTTATCTTGGTAAAATATTTATACTGATTGGTATTGGCACTAAAATGTCATATCTTCGTGAAAATTTTACTCCTTGTTGTTATAATACTATATGCACCCTTTTAAAGCATATGCTCACAGAAAAATAAAACAGTTTTTTTGTTACATTTGGCTGTCGTAAGTACAGAAATACTATTATTTGAATGTCTAATTTTTTTAATTCGAAAATGGAAATTTGTGCTCGTTTGAACCTATAAACTAGAGAAGTGTTCAATGGGCCTACGTGAACAAGAAATTAACATTAGATGAGATTCGACCAAATAAAAGCCTTCTTTTATTTACAATGTACAATATAGGTAGATTTTTCTGGTTACCTACCTGAGGTAAAGGTGATACAATATTTGTTGTTTTTCTACTATAGGCCTAACTTTTAAAACTTACTGTAAATAAACTTTATGCCAACCCTTTACTTATCCTTTATTATTTTTTTACAAGCAGTAAAAACTTAAAATTGAAATTTTCATTTTTTTAATACACTGAAGAAGAAATGTTGAAGAAAATTCGATGAATTAGTCTAAAAATTCTGCAAAACCGTTCTTAAACTGCAAAAACTCTTAAAACATTGTAACACGGAAGAAATAGAATTAAAAAATTGTGGCAGAAAGCTCAATGAGTTAAAATAAATTTAATGAGAATAAATGTACTTTCGTAAAGTAAGGATATAGGAGGAGTTAGTGTACTAACTCTAAAACTGATAAATAAATGAGAAATTCAGAAGAAAAAAGCCTTTATCCCTTATCTCGTGCAGTGCACGCCTGGAAATCTAGTTTGAATATTGTTAAAGATGAAATCCTTCATTTAGTTGCAGATCTATTGAGGGTTTTGAAAACATGTAACCAATCCAGAGGATCGATGGATACCGGTCTACACCTAACCTGCTGATTCACAATACAATCGTCTACTTGCACTCCCGTATTTCTGTTACTATGACACTATGTTTACTGACAGAACTGAAGAACCATTCCTAAAATTCGACAGAGCACTGAACCCCTTCAATGGGGCGGGGAAATTTTAAAATAGTAACCTAGCGGCGGTGGATTTATTAATTTTAATTTTTTCCAATGGCCTGAAGCAACCGACAAGAGGGACGCGACCCGTAAGGCATAGATTTAGCAAGTGTCTCCCTTTTTTTCCAAACATACGTAAAAGAGAATAATACCTTTTATAAGACAGTGGCGTGTGTACTAACCTAAATAAAGAAATGACATAAATTGAGGGTTTAAATTTATTTGTGAACATTTGTTTTTATTAAAAACAATAAATTTGTTAAGTTTCATTTCATTAATTCATATTAAAAATAACAACAAATAATAGAATTGTAACAATCAATGTGACAATTTCTAAGACAACTATGTACTATTGTAGCCGAAACGAAACTGATTGTAAAGAGACGTCCCGTGTGGTTGTATGTTGAAAGTAGATGGAGAAAAGGTGGTATAAATTTCACATTGTAACACGTGACCAATTAGCGCCTGGAATCGAACCCGTCATGAACGTGTTTGTGTAATGTTTATTTTCGATCTCTGAAGGACGAGCACATCATTCAGTATTATCAGTTTTAATCGTGTGACAGGGATCATGATAGTTACTTCATGATAGTATCTATTTACTTCAGCAAGTTCATTCCCTCCAAAAGATAAAAATACCAAAATAAAATCTTATTTGGTTGAATGTTTCACTTTACAAGCCATAATATTCTACCTTTATTTTACCTTCTGAAATTTTTACCCTAATTCACCAGTTGCAACTAGCATAGAGCATGACCCGTGCATCCCCATTGACGTTCGATAACTGTAAAAGACTACAACATTAAAAGACCCAAGCGATCATTTTTTCTTGTTATGTTGTCTTCTGCTAATGTTACCCCAATCATACTTCTTCTAGTCCCGTAGAGGCACACCTCTGTATCCGCGTCTAATATTGAAGACGGTATTGGACTAAGCACCTTCCAAAACACTACGATTGATCATTTTCTAGCTTTGTTTTGCCTTCTCTCATTTATACTCCAAATCATCATTTGCTACTCCCATAGAGGATCATCCGTGTATCCCCATGACGTTCGATAATGGTAAAAGACTCAGCACCATTAAAACACTAAGAGTGATCATTTTCCATGGTTTTTTTGCCTTCTGACAATTTTACCCCAATTGACCCTTTTTCTACTCCCGTAGCGCCACATCTGTGCATCCCCTTATAATATTGTTGACAGTATTTTACTCAGCAACCTCCAAAACACTACGATTGATCATTTTCTAACTTTGTTTTGCTTTCTCACAATTATACCCCAATTCATCGTTAGCTACTCCCATAGAGGGTCACACGTGTATCCCCATGAGGTTCGATAATGGATAAAGACTAAGCACCATTAAAACACCCCGAGTGATAATTTTCCATGGTTTTTTTGCCTTCTGACAATTTTATCCCAATCGACCCTTTTTCTACTCCCGTAGCGTCACACCCGTGCATCCTCTTATATAATTGAAGACGGTATTTTACTCAGCAACCTCCAAAACACTACGATTGATCATTTTCTAACTTTGTTTTGCTTTCTCACAATTATTCCCCAATTCATCGATAGCTACTCCCATAGAGGGTCACCCGTGTATCCCTATTGACGCTCGATAACGGTGAATGATTCGGCGCCATTAAAACCCATCCGAATGATCATTTTCAATTATTTTTTGCCTTCTGACAATTTTACCCAAATTCACTAATTTTCTACTCCCGTAGAGCCACATCCGTGAATTCCCGATTAATATGGAAGACGGTATTGGACTCAGCTACCTCCAAAACACTTCAATTGATCATATTCTAGCTTCGTTTTGCCTTCTCACTTTTATACTCCAATTTGCTACTCCCATAGACGATCACCCATGTATACCTATGACGTTGGTTAATGGTAAAAGACTCAGCACCGTTAAAACCCTCCCACTGATCATTTTCTAGTTTTTTTTTGCCTTCTTTCATTTTGACCCCAAGTCACTCCTTTACAACTCCTATAGAGCCCAACCCGTTCATCCCCGTTTTATTTTGTTCACAGTAGTGGACGCAGCATCCTTAAAAACACCCCAATTGATTATTTCCTAGCTTTTTTGGGGTTCTGATATTCTACCCTAATTGATCTTTTTGCTACTCCTGTAGAGGCACACACTTGTATCCCCGTCAGCTTTCGATAGTTGTACACGTTTATAAAAACAAACAACCAGGACTTATGTTAGTTGAGAAAATAATTGGCCAGCTGAAATGAAGAAGGGACATTCTAATGTTTATGTTTTCACCGTGATGACATACACCCAGTGTCTTACAGTATAAACATTTGACTAGTCAGACAGTCGCCCCATAGTGGCAACACTGTTGGTTCTCGTATCGTTAGTGGCGTGGGAATAATATACACACCGGCTGCCATATTGTTATTAGACTAAACGAAAATATACACTGGCTGCCATATTGATGCCTAAATGAAATGCGGCCGTATTGATAGTACTTCAGTCAATTTTGTATTTTTAGGATTTTATGAAATTAAAGTATATGGAGTAGTATAATTGCTACGTACTTTTCTTTAAATTAAAGATAATTTAAAAGACAGTCTAACTGCTTCAGAGAGGGACTCCTTATCGGCCAACCTTTGTCTCTTACAAGGTTCGGTACGCCCCAGTTCCTTTCGAATCGTCGGTTAAACGACATCTCTCCCGTCACTCTCGACGTGACGTAGTTTTTGTGTTCTAAACGAGGCTCGGTTTAGACCATTTCTCTCTCTTTGTTTCTCCTGTCGTGTGGCGAAGGTGCTCTTAACATTAATAGTGACATTTTGAATATAAGTGATTTCTTTAAGTTCAACAGGTAATTGATAAGTGCGGGAAAGGGTGCACCCGAATAACTGTCCGACAAGTGGTGGTACTTCGCCCAGTGAGGTATGTACAAAACGTCAACTTCATTCATTTAATTATTTAAGGTCCTCCGGAAATCAATGTTGCCGTTACATGGCAAAATATTTAACAATAATGTTTATTAGAAATAAATTATACACGACGAAAAACATATATACTTCACTCTTTCAAGTGGCTGCCATATGGTTGCAAAATGAAATGCTGACATATTGATAGCGGGACGTATATATATATATATATATATATATATATATATATATATATATATATATATATATATATATATATAAGTTACGTTTTATATTAAGCAAGAAAGGTTTTTAAAAATGATTTTTATTTTTACAAACCTTTGAATTTAATAAACAATTAATTTAGAAAACTGTTACATAAATTTTTACTTAATAAAACAATACAATTGATATGCACTCAATCGGAGTGGAAAACGTCTGTGCGATACAGAGGCGACTTACACACTGCCGGGGCTCTGTTCTCACACCTATATAATACTAAAGCTGCGTAAGCAGGAATTTTCCTAGCACGCATTTAATTATGAAATGTTCACATAAAATGTTTATATAACTCCTCCATCCCTAAAGAAAACTTCGGGGGTTGGCGAAGTTTCGGCATCGGTTGAGGTCCTCTTCATCTTCTTGATGAGGGCGAAGTATATAAGCTGCTGAATCGGCCTCCGTAAAGGGCAATTTTCGGCATGGGTTGAAGTCCTCTTCACTGGAGAAAGTCACCAGGCAAAGGTTGATTTCCAAGATCCAGTTAAACGGGTGGTCTGCGATTTCCAACGCAGTATCCTCGTAGTTTGTAGGCGTTATTGTTTTTGATGATGGGCATTTTACAGTCTAATTTTCTGTTCATTATAATTCAACTGAGCAAAAGTATTTGGAATTGATTAATACAATTTATAATGAGTCTTTTCTATCATAGGATAGATACAAAATGTTTATAACATATACAATTGTTATCAGAATCTAATTTTTGTTCTACAAAATTTACATTGATTACAATAAAAGTTTTATATGATTTTTCATAATTTTTACCATCATTTACATTCAACTTGCCTGTTATAGATTTGATAAGGATTCTAGTCAGTTTATAAGAATTCTTTTTGTTTTGTTATCTCTTTAAGAGTATAGTTTCTAATTTTCTTCAATTACATTTCTTTTTGTGATTAACATATTTCAAATAATTAACAATATTTATTACCATAATTAGTTACATATCATTTAATAAATTACAACAGTTTGTAACACATACAATTAATAAAACAATGTTGTTTAAAGGTTTAATAAAGTTTCTTGCATAGAATTAATGGACAAAGGTATGGTTGGGATTTTAATTTGATTGTGTGGAATATGAACAAGAAGGATTTTGGTCATTAATTACATTTTTTATCTTCTTAGGCCTTTTAATTTTCGACAAATGTATTTTGTCTTTTGTGTTATGATGTCTAGGCTTTATTTTTCCAGTTTTTCTTTCTTTATCTATCGAAGCTATTTCTTCCTTGCTATATCTGTTTTTAGTTTTGCTTTGCTTCTGAACTGATTTTATATAAACTTCAGATGGTATTTCTGGAAGTGGTTCTTTGTTTACATTCCTTTTTTCTAAAACTTTTTCTTTAATTCTTTGATTGCTATCCCTAATGTTTTCGTAAAGTATTTTTGTTTTTTCCTTATGGTTTAAAACGTAGTCATTTACAATTTGTTTTTCTAAATCTATATCTAATAAAGAGTTTGAATTTATGTGTCCAAATAAGACTTCGCACGGCGTTAATTTTGTGACTGAATGAATGCTATTGTTATAGGCAATTATAGCATATTTTACTTTCTTAATTATACTGTCTTTTTTAAATTCGATTTGATTATTTAACAGCCTTATGTGTTCTATTAAGGTGGAATGAAATCTTTCACATAATCCGTTTGATTGGGGGTTTTGTGTACTGATAAAATGGATTTTGATTTTATGCAGGTCTAATATCTCCTTCACAATCCTGTTATTAAACTCCGTTCCATTGTCTGAGATAATAACTGTTGGTACGCAGAACTGCGCAAAGTAATCTAATAGCTTGTCTGCAATCTCTGTAGCTTGAGAGCTTCCCAAGCGATAAGCTTGAGCATACTTTGTGAAACTGTCGACAATGCTGATAAACGCATTCTTTTCTAAAGAGATAGTGTCGATGTGAATTATCTGGAAAGGCCTTGAAGCTGTAGGCGTCAAGTTCATCTCTAATTGTAAGGGCATTCTGTCATATTTGGTTCTTTGACATATGTCACACTGATTTATGAAATTTTGGATTAGTGATTTTAAATTAGGCCAATAATATCTTCGCTTAATTTGTTCGTATGTTTCTTGTATCCCTCGGTGATTGGTTTTGCTGACATGATAATTACTTATCGTTTCTAAGGTATCTTCTTCCGAAGTTAGGTCTAAGAGTTTGTTATTGCACTTAACCAAATTTAGTTCAGTTTGTTTGAAATTTTTGGCTACGCATGATGCAAATTTCTCGTAAAAATCGTCTTCAAAATATAGATTATATTTTATTTTGGGTACCAAATATGATTTTACAAAGTTAACTATGTCTTCTTTAAAGTTATTTTCTGATATTTCGACCATTAAACGAATTTTTGAAGTTCCGAATAGTTTTATAATTTTTACTTTCTTTGGTTCGTATTTTACTAGTGACAAAAATATTTGATTTCTCCCAAAGTTTACAGGTTCGTCGGAAATTGGTATTTCAATTTGGGTGTTCCCTTCGAAGTTGGAATGCACGGTTTGACTGTCACTTTCTTGATCGTACTCTAAGTTGGCATTATCTGTTGCGTCGAGTTGTACGACCATAGACTCGTTATCTTCATTTAATTCCGGGAAGAAACGTTGGATTAATCCAGCTGGAGATAAATCAAGGTCTGGTTCTACAGTGTGTTGGGTGTTTGTTGACCTTTTATTAGTAATGTTCAATTGTATTCTGGACAAGGCATCGGCGTTTTGGTTTAATTTGCCCTTTTTGTATCTTATGTCATAATCATATTCCTCTAATTTTAATCTCCATCTTAAAAGCTTGGAATTTGGTTCTTTAACTGAAAATAACCATTGTAAAGGTTTATGGTCTGTATAAATTTTAAACTTTCTTCCAAATAAATAAGGCCTAAAGTGTTTAGTGGCCCATACGATTGCTAGTAATTCCTTTTCAATCGCGGAGTAATTAGTTTCGCTGTCATTTAAAGTTCTGCTGGCATACGCTATAGGAAGGTCCTTCCCATTATTGTCCTGGCTTAAAATTGCTCCTAGTGCAAAATTACTAGCGTCTGTTGTTAGAGTAAACTCCTTTTCAAAATCTGGGTATTGCAGAAGGGGCTCATTAGTCAGTATATTTTTACATGTTTCAAAACATTCAATGAAGTCTGGATTTTCTATATTTATTTTTGCATTTTTCTTTAAACAGTTAGTAAACGGTTTTGTTATCTTGGCGAAGTTTTTAATAAATTTTCGATAATAGCCTATTAGTCCTAAAAATCCTTTAATTTGTTTGGTGGTTTTGGGTATTGGATAGTTTTTGATTGCCAAAATCTTTGCTGGGTTAGGTTTTACGCCTTCCGGTGTAACAACATGCCCTAGATACGCTACTTCTTTTCTTAAAAATTCTGTTTTATCCAGCTGTACTTTAAAGTTGGCTTTGCGTAATCTGTCGAATACTTCTTTAAGTCTTTGTATATGTTCTTGGAGGCTAGTGGAGTAAATTATAATATCGTCTAAATAAACTAAACATGTTTCATTTTGGATTCCTCTCAGAATGTTATTCATAATTCTTTGAAATGTAGGGGGGCTATTCTTTAGTCCAAAAGGCATTCTTAAAAATTCATAGTGTCCCGTTTCTGTTGAAAACACTGTTTTTTCTATGCTATTTTTATCCATTTCTACTTGGTGAAATCCTGAGGCTAAATCTAAAGTTGTAAAATACTGAGATCGTCCTAATTTATCTAATATGTCGGTAATGTTTGGCAAGGGAAATTTATCGTCAATTGTTTTCTTGTTTAATCCTCTAAAATCTATTACTAATCGAAATTTTCTTTTGCCAGAAGCGTCTTGTTTTTTGGGTACAATCCAGACAGGAGAGTTCCATGGAGAATTTGAAGGTCTAATAATTCCTTGTTCAAGCATGTCCTCAGTTTGTTTATTAATTTCGTTCTTGTAAATCTCTGGATATCTATAATTTCTGGGGTATACGGGAATTTCATCAGTAGTCCTAATAACATGTTTTATTTGGTTGGTAAAAGTTAAATCGTTTCCCTCAATATGGAATAAATCTGCATAATCTTTTATTAAACTTGTTATAGCGGATTTTTCTTCCGAGTTCATATGTTCCATTCTAAATTTTGATAAATCTAAATTTTTCCTTCTCGAATTTTTTTGTTTATAATCTAATAAATTGAAATTAGCGTTCATTTGCATTGCATCAGGTCTGAAAATATTATATTCCTCTAAAGATTTTACTTCTAATGGTTTACTTATTGTTAATTTTACATTTTCTTCCGTATTGTTTATAATAGGGCAATAGGCTTCACCCTTATGCACTGAAACTATACACTGCGGAATTTCTAATCCGTTCACTTGTTTGTGTGGTAAAATACCTTCTCCATTATGAATATTTTGTATTTTTAATTTAACTGTTTGGCTAGTGCGGGCTTGTATAACATAACTAAATTGTTCCTGCTTTATTGACGTGCTGTCTGTTTTATTACAACTTCCTTTTTCAGTGTTAAAATATTGAATAGGGATTTCCTCATCACAAAGTATTAATTCATTATTTATAAAGTCTAAGCTTATTCCTAAATCCTTTATATTGTCCAGCCCTAGTAATAGGTCAAAATTCTGATGAAAGTCAAATAAATAAAATTTAATTGCTTTTTTAGACAACAGAGGTATGGTGCAACAAAAATTTTCTTTTGAAGTGCCGTGTGCGGTGATTACTTCAAACGGCTCTTTTTTAATGCTTGTTTTAAAATTTTTCCAGCCTAAAGATTTTCGCATAAATGATCTAGTACTGCCTGTGTCAATTAATATTCTAGATTTGGTGTTTGTGTCGTATATAAATGGTAGCTCGTTATTTTCGCTTTGTAGATTCATTATTGAAAATCGATTCCGAGGCTTGTATGTCCTAAAAAATCGTCCTGATCGATTTTAGCGGTCTCTTCTTCGTAGTTGTCGGTTAAATTTTGGGATTCTTCGAAGTACTCTTCTTTCCCGAGATCTTCTTCAAAAGCGAATGATTCTTGTCCATTAGTCTGGTACATAGTGTAATCGTCTTTTTCGGCTCCTTGTCCGGTCATTTGATACAAATTCGTTTGTCTAGAAGGCCTATCTGTCTGTCTGGTGGAAATACTCATAGGGGTAGGTTGATAACCCGTATTTCGCTGAGGATACTGAGGTTTAGTAGTGTTGTTGTTTGGTTGTCCCCTTTGAGGCTGACCCTGATTAGCAAAAGTTGGTGGTCTATAGGAAGGATTTGGGTGTTGATAAAGTTGTTTAGGTATTTGGTGGTATTTAAATTCAGTATGTATTGGTCTTCTTACGTTATGAGTTTGGCTTTTCTGAAAGACTGGTTGTTTGCTTGGCTGAGTAAACATTTTATTATTTTTAAATTGGAAGTCGTTTGTGAGCATATTAAGTGCTTCACTAAGAGTGTTAGGGTTCTTGGTACGCATTAGTGACCCGATGGGTTCATGCAAACCCCTAAGGAGAACTCTTAAAGCTAGTTTCTGAACGTATTCTATTAAAATGTCTTTAGCCATCTGCCTTTGAGGCTCTTTATTCATAAAAAATGAAATTTGTAAATTTAGTAACTTTTGAATTTTCTCATAGAATTGAAATGGTGATTCGTTACTTTCTTGTTTTAATTCTGACATCTCTAAGTTTAATGTGAAACAATCCCTTTTGTCTGAATAACTAATTAATAATACTTTTCTAGTTTCGTGCCAATTGTAAGAGTTAGAGTTTACAACCATTTCCAGTGCTTGGCCTTTTAATTTAGAAAGAATAGAGGAGAACAGATACTCATTTTGAAAATCCTCTGGATTTTCGCTTACATAAAACTTATTCACTATCTTATCACATATCGAGATAAATCTGTGGAGCATAGTGGGCTCTCCACTATACTCGGGTATCATGTCAAGATACTCCTTTTTTAATGTTGGCGTTGCCATTATTTAATATTATTTTTCAAAATAATAAAAATTAAAAATCAATTATATAAAATTAAAAAGTATTTACTCTACTTTTTCTTAATTCTATATCTTAAGATCTACTTACAAGTTGATCCAAAATACTTTGCTCATTTGAACAACTTTCACTTTTCACTTACACGATATTCGCGCGTGTTCTTAATAGATATGCGCTCTATTAAGTGGTTGTAGATATTCACTCTACTTAAGGTTTCCTCAATTAACGGTTAAAATCGATGGACGTTATATTCACTAACTTCCTTGAGGTGTCCTACCGACTGCGCCAGTTACGTTGTTTATTAAATTCAAAGGTTTGTTAAAAATAAAAATCATTTTTAAAAACCTTTCTTGCTTAATATAAAACGTAACTTATATATATATATTTGAATCCCCAACTAATAATGGACAAAATAGCTATTTATAAAGAAAATTAGTCATTTTTTTAGGATTTCTGAATATAATTCAATAAGCGGGTATGTACAATAAAGGAAATGTCAACAAGGGTTTGAAGTTTGACTGCTTTACAATAGACAACAGAGACAGATTCTTCATTCAGATGGACAACCCATCTTTCTCAGATTTATTTTAAGGAATTTTGAGAAATTGGTGATCATAGATGTAGAGGCGTTTGTAGCACAAAACGAGTTGATACGAACTCTGGTGCCAGTCGTTTCCCACATTAGGTCTTCTTTAGAATGATCTTTTTGAAAGGGAAAGAAATAACCGGGAAATTATCCATTTTATACCACATTAAGGACATGGATTTTGTATTACCAGATGAAGTAACAGTTGGAATATTTTTTGTATGAGTTTCAGAAATCTTCGATGACGCTGATTGAAAAAACTTTCCTCATGAAACTAAAATTTGTGCGATTATACATGAAACAGATTATCTTAGCTCTGCACCTATAAACATTACTATTTAGCTAGAAATAAGAAAGAAGTATTTTCAAGGTTTTAAGGTTTTTTTAATATACACAGTTCTGAAATTAATGAGGTAAGTCATTTGTGAGTCATTTTAGCATGGTCATATACTCCCATAATAGAAACACTCGAGTGAAATGTGTCTCTGGAAAGATAAAATATTATTAATGATGGAATATAATTTTATAATTTTTCAAAACGTTTACTGTTGAAATACAAATCTTTCTATATGATAAGTAAAAGTAAGATAAAAATAACAATATTTCCGGTGTGTTTATGAATTACCTATTTATATTCATATTTTAATATTCTTTCACATTGCTCTTATATACTTGAAGGTTTTTTTTAAAATTAGAACTTATATTTTATGTTTGCCAAATTTAATAACGTATTGATGAAGGAGCATTAGTGACAAAATTAAAAATTACTTTGATTTGAGTTTATTTTGACACACTAGACAAACGTATCTCACAACGGATTTGGTAATAGACTCATATAACCTGTTAGAAGATACGTGTATTATTACTTTCGTATGTGAAGTAAATTAAGCCAGCTGTATTCCCTTTCCAATATCTGCCTCAAGCTGAGGGAGGGGCATGATCTAAAGATCATGTCCTCTAATACGTGACTGGATTTATTGCAGAGTTCTTAGTGGAACCCAAGTAACGGAAAAAACTACATAAACGTGCTCACACTGTTAAACTCGGTTTATTTTAACTTTCAAGCTCTATTAATCAGAGCAGTTCTTTCGGTAAGTAATATTAAATAAACCAGACTTTTGCTACAGACTGCCTAACTATAATCGTGTAAAGTGGAGTGACATATCGAATAGACAATCATTAGACGAAACATCTCTTTCTGTTCCTAATATTGAGTTGTGGTTTAAATATGTGTTGACTACTTACAAAATGGGTATCCGTGAAGGTTATATGTTTTTAGTACGTAGGTCTGCCAACGTTAGATCATATTAACTACAAACATTCTAGTTACAAAAGTCAGTCATAAGAAGAATTCTAGAGATCAACCCAATAAACAATTTTATATTTTAAACGTGTTATAAATTATCAAAATATATAATAGAAAAGACGTAGTTTATGGGTTCAAAAATAGCAACTAATACGATTATCTTGGATACGTAAGTAAAAATATTATATGATACAAGTTATATATAACTGTACCATAGTATATTGTGAAGTTTACATTACCAATCTAGCTATAGAGAGACATCATCCTGATGAGTAGACCAGATTTCACAAGTTATTGTAATAAATAACTAACATTCTATAACATTAGAGAAACAATTATTATTTTAGTAAACTTCATGAGATAAAAATGTGGTAGAATAATCTTTTAAAATACCATTAATGCATTTTCGAAGGTTTATATAAATATTTATTGGCAGAGTTTAAAATTAATTGTGAACGCCGATGGTTTCTAAACATTTCCTAATAATTGCTTTAAAATATTTTTAATATCGTGGGAAATGTATTAGTTCTTACATGATGGTCATCTCTAGTGATGTTAAAAGTATTAGTAGTCTATTACTTTAATGAAAGTTATTTTATTATTATAATCTATACAAGTGAAATTAGCCTTAAATCTTTATTCCCTCATCTAGCTACATGTAAAAATTTACATTTGGTTTTGTGTTATGAGAATTATTTTATATTTTTGTGAACTATTTTTAAAATAGTTTTAAAGTTTTTCATTAAAAAAAAATATTTACTGTCATATTACATAAATTACCTTAATTAATAGCTTTTAGTAACAATCGTACTTGGGGTTTGAGAGCCAGTCTGTTTACAAGACTACAACCATATGATTAGAATTTGAAGTAGTACTGGTTCCATCGTTGTACTGAATACGTGACTGAACTATGAATGTAATATTACCTCGATTCTCTTCGTTGTTATTCCCCAATTTTTCGTTTTTGGTTAATTCTCCGGGTATTGGGTAGACACCTCTTATCTAAACTGTTCAGTGCAAATCTATTTTAGCTAGACCCTTAATATGCGACCCAAAACTACGGGATGTAATAACTTTTCACTAACACCAGTGCCAGGGAATCTTTATGCTTTTAAAGAACATAATAGCTAGAACACAGGATTCATAACCACTTAAACTTTTCCTTAATTTGCGATTGATGTAACAGGAAACTGGGGCAACACTTTTAGATACAGAGTGGATCTACTGCAGATACGCCTCACTGCACACATAATGCCGAACTATCTCTTCTATACCCTGTACGACTGGGCTTAATGTGCCTATTTTAAGCCTATTTTAAATTCTCAAGTTTTTCCTTACGTCTTAGGCAATAATAGCAATACTGGCAGGTTGCCTGATTTCTATTCTATATTTTAAAAACAATGATGTTTGTATCAACAATCGATTAAAATTATTATTCTTATTTTAACGACTATTTTATTTTTATATTAAAAATAATTTGTGACTAAAACGTTTTGGGAATTTAAAGGTTAGTTTTAACTTCATGCATATTTAGTTATTAACTGCCCTCACGTCTTATTTAATGTATAGATTTGTATTCATTACATCTAGTCTTCAATTTGTTTGAAGTCATTTTAAAAACTTAAATTAGCGATATTATATTCCAATAATATTAAACCATTATGTGAATTTGTGATCGATTATTTATTAAAGATGTTGTCGGTAAATAAAAGGGCCAGTGAAAATATCATTTATTGGTATTTATAAGGATTCTGACGATTTATTTAATGTTGTTGTCAAAGTCTATTCAAGTCAGAAAACGAGAGTTTCCTCTGAACTTTTAATTTGTTTAGTCGGGCATCTCTCTGGCTAAGGTATACGTGTTCCTTCCCTGTTACATTGCTTTCCTTTACCTCCAACTTCTCCACACTACTGCCGATTTATTTTCCAAACTTTTACACTAGCAGTAACAAGTTTTGTCTAAAGTGAAACTTATTTGCTGTCTCCTCTATTTCAGTTCCTTTTCACTACATTACAACTGTTTGGTAAGTTACTGTTTTTGGATTTATATAAGATCTGATAACTGACACATGAGAAATGTAGTTAATTAATTAGAAATACAACACTGACTTGTTTCTTGTGATTTATATAGTACTTTGTCTTCCATTTAGCACTATGAATAATAATTTTATAAACGTTAACTCGCATAGATATTTAAGACTAGTGTGAATACATTAAAAATTAAATAATACAATTATATAATAGTTACATGAACATATTACAAAGAAACTTAGATAAAAGCTACGACCCAGGTGAAACTATACCAACTGGATATTTTGACACTATATAAACAAATGTACTTTAAAGTTGATTTTTAATGAAAACTAACTCAATTAAAAGCTACATTATTGTTTAACACTTTTAGATCCCAATACAAAGTGGATCTACTGCAAATACGCCTTTTTGCACACTTATATGCCGATATATCTCTTCTGTATCCCGTAAATCAGTGCTTAAAGTCCCTTTCTTGAACCTACTTATATTTACATTTTTTGCTATCCTCATAGGGATAATAGGCATACCGGCAGATCGTCTTATTCTTATTTTATACCTAGAAAAAAATGTATTCCAAGTAACTGATCAAATGTTTATTTTATTTGTGGTTGCTAACTAATTATTTCATTTTTATATTATAAATATTTCCGGAGTGAAGTTGTTAACCTTTTGTCTATACTTGTATATTTCCATTATTGAGAAGTTTCAACTAACCGTGTATTGAGGGGTTAATTATATATTTCTGGTTGAATTTATACATTTGTATTCTTTACATCTTGTTTCAATTTATTTGTTATTTAATTTTGAAACTAAACTTAGAAATATTCTATTCCACAAATATTAAATCATTCTGTGTTGAATGTTATTTATCGGTATGATCGGTTGTTTTTTAAAAATGTAGGCGGCAAATTATGGGGTTTTCTATGGTTCATTTTTAGAAGCTTGGTGACTCGTTAAATGTTGTTTTTAGTGTGTGGAAGTCAGAAAACGAAACTTACCAGGGAACGTTTAATTTGTGTAGTTGGACAACTCTTTGGCTAAGGTATACGTGCCGCCTCCTCGTTACATTTCTTCCTTATAACTTCAGCATCTCCTAACTACTAACAGTTTATTTTCTAAGCCTTTGTCTCCGCAAAAACACATTTTGCTTAGAGTGAAACAAACTTGCTGTTTAATCTGTTTCAATTTAAATAGCCCCTGATAACTCTGCCTGATGATGTTAGACAGGTAGCTAATTAATTAGAAGCAACACTAACTGCTTCTTGTGATTCTATGAGAGTTTTCTCTTCAATTTAACATAATTAATATTACGTTCATAAATGTTACCTGGCATTAATATGTAGGATTAGTATTATTACATATACAATTCTAAAAGAGTTACGTCACAATTTAGTAATATTACAAAGAAACTTAGAAAAAGCTACGACCCAGGTGGAACTATAATGACTTGATAGTTTGAAACTATAAACTATTTAAACAAATGTTACTTTAAAGTTGAATATTAATAGAAAATAACACAATATAAAGCTACATTACCGTTTAACAATAACATTAAGCTACTGAAATAAGAGCTAAATTAAGCTTAATACCGATACAAATCAGTCTAATTATAAGTTGTCTGAAAGAAGTGAATAAACGTCATTTCATAGCTTAGTGCTAATACGAAAAGAGCTGATTCAAATTGACGTAACTGTTGAACACTAATATAAAGTTACTGAGAAAAAAGCTGATATAAACATTAGGATACGTATGAAAATACAACGCCCTAGTAACCTATATATAAGGAAATGAGACAGTCGACGGTTTTGATCATACTCAAAATACATATTTGTGTTCAGTGAAAACATAGTTTATATATGTTTTAAAAGTTATTATGTAAATATATATACATAAAAGCTATTAGAGTTATATATATATATATATATATATATATATATATATATATATATAATATAAATATATATATATATATATATATATATAAATATATATATATATATATATATATATATATATATATAACAGAGCTAGCTATTAGTAAACTAAATAAAAGCTTACAAGAAAATACCAGAATCGAAGCAGCTTATGAAATTTAAAATATGATTAAAAAAATTACAGTTAATGAGACACATAAGAAAAAATATTTAGAAATTAAAGATTTTAAACAAAAATTATGAAATAATAATGTTATTACAGTAAAGGTAGATAAACGTAATGCTATTGTCATTATTGATAAAAATGAACACATAACAAAAACAGATAAATATATAAAAGATAATCAATTTTGTCAAATATATAAAGACCCTTCAAATAAATTTCAAAATAAAATAAAATATATAGTAAAATCTTCCTATAAATTATTCAATAAAAATAATATTACGAACTATAACAACTTGAAGCAACTGTAGCATAAATGTTTATATAAAATAAAAACAACCTCTTACCACAAATTCAACAATTTTTATTTTAATCTAATGTACATTTCGATTACAAAGTAATCATCTTCAGAGGTATTTTACAAATGACTGACAGTCATGAAACAAATAGGTTCAGGTTTTCGCCTAGTTTTATGCTGGAATCTGCATTAAATGAACATTCCTTTAGACATGTTTATTGTGGTGAGCGTGTTACTATTTGACTACACGTACAATATGTAGAACAGGATGGAAATAGGTGTGAGTGATAAACAAGTCACTTATTTCCCTTTCTCATATAAATCTTACCTGGGATGACCTTGTTTATGAAGTCAGCTGTCTGTCTGAAAGAGAGAAGAATCATTCCTATGTTATTTTTATTTCTCACTGTACCAAACGTCTACCTAACAAACCTCCAAACATTTCTGCTGGTCCTGTTTATAATGATAGTTATGATGCAACCTCTGAAACAAAAATTACATTCAAAAATATCAGAGTTTTTTGCAGGAAGAACAAAGGCTTTATTTTGTTTTCAAGGCACCTATTTAGTCCTATTTGAGAGGTCAATAGCCATGGTAATAATCAAACGTTTTGATTACCTTGTCTCTTTAAGGATTCAAAGATTCATGAGGCCCTATAGTTTACGTAACCCGTAGTATTACGTGCGTATTAAGCCTCCATAGATATACATTGAATGTGTATTTGATGGAGGGAAAATACCCTTTGTCTACCTAACCATGTCTCTAAGAGGGCGCAATGCGTTGTAAGGAAGACTACAGTTTAATTCCTCGTGATCCATACCTCTTGTCTGCCAGCTAAGCCTCTAATGTTTTTAGATGACTGTATACCATGGTAGCAATCATCCCGTCCAAACATATGAGACATACCGTACGGAGGAGTTGATACTTCTTCGATTTTTTCCTGTTTCTACTAAATGTCTTAACAATTTATCCAGTCAACCTTCAAGTTTTCTAGTTCACCTGATTTTTACGGGTAACGTGTTTTTCGTTATTTTACTTTAATAATTTACTTCTGAGTGCTGTCGCAAATATATATGGGAGATATTAATCATCAAAGAGTGTTATCGTGCATCGTGGACGGACATTTTTTTTATCCTAATCTCGAACGTATTATTTGTTACAATAAATAAGGGAGAAATAGTAGGTAAGATATTTAAAATACTTTTGTATTCAGTGTTCCTGGAAACTCTTTCCTTTCTTAATATAAAAAATTACGTTAATTTGGATATATAACAAGATACAATAAACATAGTTAAATACAAACTCTGCTGAAAACCTAGACACGCCAACCTTTGAGCCCTACTCTATGACACAATATGAACAGTGTGTTACAATTTATGAAATAGACAATAAAAGAAATGCTCACTTTCCTATAGTGCTGATACTCTCACAATAGCTTTAATTTGTTGAATTTAAAGGATTTGAAATCTTAGAATTGATTGATTAAATTGTTATGATGGAATAGTAATAAATGGTAGACTGGAAAAATCGAATTCAAAATACCTACTAAATTCTTAATTTTTATCGATTATAATCTCATTTTTGAAAATTTTGTTTTGTAGCAATATTAGTAATTGCAATTTTAGGTTGAAAGTTTATCTTCGGAAGGGACTGTTGTTTTATTTTATTAAAAAGATTCGATTTATTATGTCGTATTTTAATAAATAGTACATCGATATTCTTATATTTATGACTCCAAGTAGGTCTGCCAACATCATCCCTTCGTTTATGTACCACAAATAGGGTCGGCTTTATAGTATATATTACTTTATAGCTTGTTAATCTACCTTTACTGCACGAATTTATACGAGCTAACAGGATTAGGGCATTTACTCCATGGAGTTGGTGACTATACACTTACTTCTGCGTCACTTCAGAGTAATTTAATTATATATATATATATATATATATATATATATATATATATATATATATAACATATAGTGTCTTAAGCAATGTCACAAGAGCATTCTTCCTGATCTGAAAATTATATCAGACTGATATACTTGGAGATTCAAATTGTATCTAATTAAGTATCAATAATTATCAACAAAATGAGATTCCCTTAGGATTATCTGTAAATATCGTGTTTTATTACGTATATATTTATTAAATTTACCTTTAACGGTGAGACGTGCAGTGTAAGTAAATAATTTATTGAGCTACAATGAACTATACGAGTGTTCATCATTTTATAGAGTTAAAGATAACACACACATGTTGTGGGACGCCCACACTGAACACCTTTTTTCAGACAGACATTTCATCCAGGAACCGTTGCTGCTTTCCAATGATACCATATTGTTTAAATGTTCTTGATGTAAATTCATTATATTACCCTGTTGTAGTCATTGTGTTGGATACATTACTTTCACTAGAGTAACAATTAATTATATATATCCAGCGTCAACACGAATTGTTTAGGATCACTTCAGAAAAAAAATTGCTTTTGAAGTCCTAAAGAAATTGACAAAAAGCTCACTTAAACAATGGGAAAGTTTAGTAAACTTGTTACTCTCATGGTTTCAACTCATACAAGGAAATCTTGTGTCCATCATGTATCAGTTTACACAATCATGAACTATTATTCTCTCTAAAATCAAACTATAGTATCATAGACTAATAATAATAAGAAAAAATTGAAAATGTGGAAGTATAATTTCAATAGAAAGTAAGAAAATGTGGAAGTATAAAATCGTTGTGGAATATTTTAGGAATCGCAGGACAAACATGAAAGAATTTAAATGGTATAGCAAAATTATTTCAGTGGTATAATTATGCTCAGCAGGTAATGTCGTAAGTATATAATTAGTAGAATACTAGAGTAGAAAAAAGAATAAACTAACAAACGGTTGAAAAAAGACAATGTCCACTAGGCATCATAACGAATCAAATTAGTCAAATATAATTTCCTCTCTTTTGGCTATTTATTTCTTAAAATATTTTTTTATATTCTTCCCTGCCAAGTTTTTTGTATTGATCACCAAACTACACTTACTGTTATGTTTCATTTTTCGATCTTCCGATTATCCATAGACAGAACCCAATAGTTGAATATATGGAAAAATATGTATATTTCACTCGAGCCTGGGATACTAATTTCATGTGCATTTAGAGGGAGACTAGAGGTCATAAAGTGGGTTTATTTTGTGTTAACAGGTTTTGTAGACGTGGGTTAAAAAAAAAAAAAAATACGTTTACGTATAGTTTTATGAAGTCTCAAGTCAATTGATAAGCGGCAGGAGAAGTGTAGGCAAATGTTAGAAATAGTTTTAATGCGATATGAAAGAGATAAATAGAGTTAAAGTTAGACAGCATACAATTATTTTAATCTTTTAAAACGAGGAGTAAGCATTGAGGAAATACGTTTACTCGACTTTGTGCTTGCGGTTTTATTTTTGCTGGTTTTCGGAAGAAAAAAGGCAATTTGCCTTCGAAAAACGAACACTTACACTATGCTTGGATAAGTTAACTCATCTCATTTTATGTAAACATTTATTCATAAATTGATATTGAAAACACATTTATAACTGACGTCGTTTTAAGAATTGTGTTTGATTTTAAAGGACAGAAACTTTGACAAGCTGTCTCAATAAATGCGAACAAATATTGGTAAAGTCGGTGGAAATATATTGTGAAATAGCGTCGGTTCGTTCTTGGAAAACAAATATTATTTAAATTGAAATTTCCGAGTTTAATTGAAAATATGAAATGTGCATAAAATAAACGTTTATCTTACTTGGATCTATGTAAAAAAAAAAAAAAAAATAAAAAATTGGTCAGCTAGTTAGCGGGTCGGCTTCGTCAATGAAATGGTTATTTCGAAACGGGTGAACAAGTGAATTAAAAACCATTCACTTAGTTACGCAATAATCACTTACAATTTATTTAGAGAATTCAAGATGTTTACAAGCAACTTATTATCTAATAGTAAACCAATGAGCGCACACACTAACCGCCTCAAATCACTCGTGGCAATTAAACATCCAATCAAGTTCATATACATTTTGAAACCTATAGTGGATAAACATTGATGTTAATACAGTTTACTGTAATATTTATTACTTAATTAAATTATAATTTTTGAGGGAATTTACTTGTGCAGATTTTGCGCTTATTCATATTAGGCCTATTGACGAAATAAATAGTTATAGGGAAATAATGTTTCTAGCAATAAAGTTTGTTTGCATTAGCATTAGAGGAAGTAAATATTTTATGTTTACACTGGAGTTCTCCCACTCCAGAAGAAAACCTGGAACCATAAATAACCGTTATCTTGTTATTGGCTTTGCGGGGAATATATTAGGGAGATTGGAAATGCTTTCGGTCTTATTTTACACGCTCTTATATTTGACATACTATTTATACGTTATTACTAAATAAAATAAATTGTTACTAAACTACCTAATAATTTCAATGGTTTTTTGTTTAGATTTGTTTATATACTGCTATTTATACAAGCTCGCATGTTGGCCACAGTATTTATACCATTAAACTAAATAAATATACATTCTTACTAAAAAACTACATTATAATTTCAATGGAATTTTGTTTAGATTTGTTTATATACTGCTATTTATACAAGCTCGCATTTTGGCCACACTATCTATACCATTAAACTAAATAAAATAAATTGTTATTAAACTACAATATAATGTCAATGGTTTTTTGTTTAGATTTGTTTATATACTGCTATTTATACAAGCTCGCATGTTGGCCGCAGTATTTATACCATTAAACTAAATAAAATAATTTGATAATAACACATTGATAATAACTACATTTCAATTTCATTGGTTTTTCTTTAGGGCCCAAATAAAGCCCATTTTACAGCCTCACAGATTGATCACAGTAATTATATCTTTATATTAAGTCGACTCCGTTAATGTTCATAAACTAATTATATTCAGCCGACTCGGAAGAACTATCTTATTATATATATTTTTGTCTAAATTAGTTTATATAACAATAATTGTGTTGTAACCATAAATCGCAATGCTTCTTTCTGTTTTTATTTTAAACCATAAGTCTTATTTTTATTATTAGTTTTTTGTTTCATACATTATTACATTATTCTTTCAATTTCTCTATATGAAATAATAATATCCAAAATAGAAATATTATGATACATTTTCTTTCACACCAATCATTATCCATGAATTATCTCTCTCTCTGTCTTAGGTAAGTCTCAAATTTTATTTAGATAACTTGAGATTTTTTATTTTTTCCTGAAAACCCTATTATCTGTAGTTACTAGTTCTGGTTTTACTTTAAAAATTAATTTCCAATTGTTTAAATGTTTTAATAAATTCAGTCGATTTGCGAGTCAGGTAAAAATATTTATCTAAACAAGCAACGTTTCATAACGGATATGATATCGTCATGAGGCCTTATTTTTTACGCCTGCACTGTTTTAAACAATAGTGACGTGTCATAACCTTAGTATATCTATGAAAACAGCGTATAACCGCTTTATTTGTGACAACACCTTTGTCCATGTGTACTACCAATACGCTCAAGAAATCTTGAATCCAATAGAGCTCTATTGTTTGTTTAATAGAGGGATAAGGCCTGGTGACGATACCGTAACTGGAAAGTTGCCTGTTTACATAAATAGTTGTATTTACTAATCACAGATCAACCGCTTTCAATTAAACAATAACCTCTGTGAGTATAAAAAAGATTAAATAATTTTTAATTTTATGCCCGTAAAATGACAAGTCTAACCTTAAAAATATGAAACCTGTAAAATGAAGGCTTTTTTAACCTTCAAAAGTAATGTAGCGATATATTTTCAAACTTATGTCATTCCAGACATTATAATATGGCATTATGCGGCAAACAATTGACACTTTAGATAAACCAGTAGTTTAATTGGCCTAATGTGGCTTGGTGCAGAACAATGAATGCGACATCGGAACTAATTTGGTAACAGAAGGGTTTTAAATCTCAACAAAATACTACAATCTTTGGACACTGTAGTTCCTAATGTAAAAATAGTGAACTAAATTCGGACTTTTCAATATTATTTTCAAAAACTTTAAAGGTATTGTGTGCATATTCGCCAATTTACAACAATAAGAAAGGAGCTCTATTCTGAAAGCTTGAAGATGAAATGATCTACTCAACACCAAAATCCAGCTCGTATCGAAAACGAAGTAAGCTCCAAATCAATGTATACATAAGTATTAAAAGACTGAATGCAAGATAACACTTGCATACATTCTTATATAGATTCCAGGTTATATTTTCTTGTTATTTATTTTTATTGAATTTATTAAACAAAAAGTTGTGTAAACAAGAAATAATAATTTTTTAATAACTTCAACTATTAACATTTCCAAAATACTTACAACACTTATACCACTATGTAAAACTGTTTTATTATTCGATTATACAATATTTCATATGTTTTAACAATGCCACTATATCAGTCAACTTAATTTTACGTTCTCATTCAATCTCATTTACTAGCATATGCTTATAGTATACTCGCATACTCGTATTCACTTACCTTCACTGTTTTCCGAGCACTGGTATTTTGCTCCATAGAACCAAATAACAATTATTTTCTTTGTGTCACTGATTATTGAGTTTCTGATCCCAAAATACGTTAATTTTTTAGCAGGTGCCTCGACATCTAATTGATTTAGAATGTTCTACTTATCCGAGAAAGAAAGTGTTTTGTGTTTTTTTTTTTTTTAAAGAGAAGAACAGTTCATTATAAAAATTGAAGTTTAACCCACTGTGGTGACAAAATGATTCTACCGTCTTTGTGCCGTAAACGTTGAAACCAGTGGCGGCTCCTGCCTAATTACATTGGTGGGGCTCATGACAAGGGGTCTCCCCAGATTTACGAGGTGCGGAGACAATTTTGAAATTTGATACCCATTTAACTCGTTTTACATGCTAAGCACCTACAACTTTTATTAAGTTATACTTATTGATTAATATTGCTATAACTAATAGACGTATTACGGTGTGATTTACGAAATGTTGCTAGTTTGGGTAGTTAAATGATTGCCTATGCTAAAGCGTGGAGTACTCGACGAGTAGTGTAAATCAAGTTTTACTTTTAAAAGTATATTAGGCCACTGTACATGCGCATCAAAGGATCTATAAATGGAAACATTGTGAGAACATTACAAATAAGCCTACAATGCTGCTTCCTAAATCATATAGAATTGTAGTAGCAGCACTGATTAGTCATTTCTCAGGGCATGCGCATGACTACGGGACTCCATCCCAGGCCACCCGTAACACGCGTGTTGAGTGACGTCACCGCACGGTTTTGGCTGTTTCAGCTTACTCAATGCACTAGTCTGGGGCTCTGCTGTGAGCCCCGCGCGGAGCTTGTGGCTAATTTCGTGCGTCAACTGCTAAATATTTTATGGTTTTAACATTGCTTAAATAATTCTAAGCTCTTCTTAACCTAATTTAAAACAAATGAATATTAATTAAAAATTAATTTTTGTAATTGGGAGGGCTGCTCCCCAGAGCCCTTTTGGACAAACCGCCACTGGTTAAAACTGAACTGCTGTAGGCTGACTAATCAAAAGGTATCAATACACTGAGGTCATTGCGAAGTAAACAAAACTATGTTGCCTGACTTATTTGAACTTCTCTTATAGCCATTTATTTCTTTCTCATTTTAATATTTTCGAAAATCCTTTTGAATTATTGGAAATTTCAGACTACCGGAATTCGGATTACCGGGATTGAACTGTACTTAAATGAAAGGTCACCTCGCTGGCAGAATTCAAGCAGTACTATGAAAGGAGATACTTCTATTTAAACCCTACTCTAATCCAGCTTTGTCTTCTATGTGTTTGTCTCAAAATAAAGGCTTTTAGCCATTAAAAATGATTTCAATACTGTTATGAAATGTCTGATAAAAATAATACTAAATTCCTCCAAGATTGTAGAAAGATGAAGCAATGGCTATTAGGAGTCAATTGCAGAATTTTGAATTTATTCTGTTGCCCTGACTGGTGAGAGCAGTGAACTTTAAAAAAATGAAAATGTTTCAATAGTTCAGCAGTTAAGAAACAGCTAGTTCAGATCAAGTGTGGCAGCATTTGAATCACGTCTCAAAATTCAAAAGTTTAAAAAAATAGTCCTATATTTCTAACAAACCAGAATAATTGTTCAGTTTCCAAATATCCCTAAAAACATTAAAATCCAAATAATGATCTGAGTTTAATGGTTTGTTTGATAAAGTTGCAATTTACCATAGGATAAAAGACCCACATAAATAAATTTGAAATCAATTCAGTATAACTGGACATTGTAATAAATTATTTGCAAAGGAGATTTCAAGGTCTGCATTGTATTATATGAAGGTTTTTCTTCCTTTCACCTAAAACACTAGTCAATTTAACACACGACAATGTGATACAGAAGTGCAAAACTCAAGTCAACTTTATATTCAACTCACCTCTCAAATTTACTGGCTGACTAGGTAATATTTGTAGAACACTACTGTGGACAGAAACGAGTGAAAAGGAAAACAACTGTTTTGGCTTCCGGACGACTACTCTACAACTTTACTTGACCTTTTCTGCCACATAAGCAATAGCACAGTAAAGTTTTTCAAAACTATTTAACACTGGAGTGCTCGCGTAGTATTTTTGGAACACGAGTACTCGCGTGGACTACTATTGTAGTCCATTTTGTGATTTTTTTCCAATGGGTGTTGAGTAGCTAACAACTTTATATTATGGTTAATGGTTCTTAAAGAAGTATAAAACACGTTTGCATAAAAAATATTTTATTTAATAAAGAAATAATACTATAATTTTTACTACAAAATATGAACCCTTTTTGTAGTTATATGCTTGTTTAGAAATAAAATTAAAAATATTTGTTACGAGATATAAATCTTTTATTTTATATTATAAAAACCATAAAAACAGATGAGAAAAAAAAATTACGATGATATTGAAATTTACATATAGTACAAACAAAAGCATAAGGACATTAGTTGTTACGAGAGTACTCGTGTGGACTACAATAGTAGGCCACGCTAATATAAAAATTCGTAAATAATCAATATGCTCTCGTTGACTTGTACCACTCCACTGATTGTGATCTAGTGATGGAGGGAAAAGTAAAGAAAGCCTCAAGGTTGTACAATGTTGTTAACCCACTGAAACTTAAAAACCCAACATCTCTGGACTACAATATAGGACCATGTGAGCACTCCAGTATTAATAAAGAAGCATTATAATGCAAACACCTTCCCATGGCCTGACTATTTAGAGCATTGAACACAAGGAAACACATGTATGCCTACTTGACCAGTTTATTACATTGACGAAGAGAAGAGAAAACTAAATACAACTGTAAATATATAAATACCAAATACCTGTAAATAAAATTCCACTGTGTAGAATGTCTGTTTCGATTTTGTAGGTCTAAGCTTCCACAAGTTGAATTGTGGGGATGTTAAAAGAGAAAGACCAGAGATAAAGCTATAAAAATACTTTCAAAAGCCTTCCTGGCAAATCTTAGCTTAGACTCTGCAAATTATTTGCTTATAGGTAATCTTGAATTAATTTTGGTTGCTATTTATAACTTAATTGCAAGTGTAGTTTGATATTATTAGTTTGTTGATTTTAGTATTATCTCTGTACTTTCAAGCCATTCTTGTTATTCCAACAACTTCATTTTTATATTGCATTAGTCAGCCATTGCCTGTGTAAACATTTTCTAAATCGATTTCTTTAAAAACGTTTTTTAATAAAATTATCAGTACGTGTCGGCAAGTTAGCAAACAACGTGTTAGGAGTCTGGCGTAATGCCAAATGCAATGCAAAGGCGCTTGACAAAACATTTTGTTTACCCTCTCCTTCACGACGAGGCACGGAGTGAAGGAGGACAAACAAGTTTTCTACCCGAGTATGTATTTATTACTATCGTTACATTTAATTATGTGTATTGAGATTTATGTGATAGTTACTCACATATTATAGTATATATCTAAATGCATAAATTCATAACAGTCGATTCGGTGAAATTATATTATTATAGAAATAATTTTAATTGTATTTAAAATATGTTCAATATGTATTTTCATAGTGTATTAGTTTTTCTCTTAATTTGTTTTAGTACTATTCTTTTATAACTGTTTCCTACCACTAGGCATATATTTTATTATTTTATAATAGGATTAATGTGATATCGTGTAGGCTAAATGTGTCCTAACCTTTGACTCCTCCTATATAATTTGTATTATTGTGTATATATTAAACTTATTATGATATAATTTAATTATAAAATCTTATTTAAATACTATTTTCATTTGATATCTATTTGTATCTACAACTTGATATGTTATCTATATTAGTTTTATGATTTATAACTGCGTAAAATCCATTTAAGGCGTTGGAGATGTGGCTGCAAACAGCAGTTAGAAGATGGCTTATTGATATACTTTGGAGTTTTTAAAGTATTTTTTAAAAATGCTTTAAAACCTCTATAATCAAATACTAAGCATGTGTGTTGGAAGCAAGAATAGATTTTTTCGAAAATACCAGAACTATAAATTTGAGTTTTTGTACATTGTTTAAAAAAAACTAATTAAAAAAATTGGAAATTAATATTTCAAAAATAAACGGTTAACACATGAACGGTAGAAATAGCCTTTGAATATCCATTTCTAAAAAATTTAATTGGAAAACTTAAGTTACTACCTTTTCTCGATATATATAAATTTTAAAGGTTAATGAGTAGTTCAAATATATGGAATAGTTAGCAGTAATTACAAGTTAATTACTCGACACTTGGTGTCATTTGTTCTTTTGTAATTTGTCATTGATTAATAAATTGTATAACCTTGTATTTTAAAGCTTTAAATTATCATTTCAAGTAACCTAGTTCTACCTTCAAGATAAGAAGACCGCCATAGAAAGACAGTATCTGCCTGAGCTATGACGTTAGAACTAGAAGCCCTGGTAAGTAAGGTTAACTAATTTGTTAGTTAGTAATTAACACATTTTTTTTTAATAAAGATAAAAACTTACCCCAGGAAAAAGGGCTTAACCGTTGCAAAACCATTGACATTTATTTATTATAAATCTATAGATTATATTAACAAGAGGGAAATACATAAATATTAAATGTAAATTTTAATTTGCTAAAGACAATACAAATCCAGAACGTTTACCATTAATATAACTCCAAATTGATAGGGATTAATTGTATTAAAACACAAATGTTGAACAGAATATCTGATGAGCGTATTTCCTTTTTAACTCAAACCTCTAGAATTTGTTTCGGGAAACACAAATATTGCGTAGAACATGTACTTGGCCACATATGTTCATTCAATATATGCTACATTTTAATTACTAAACTTCTGAGGGAGCACTAGGAATTGGTCTTTGCAATTAGGCTGAAAATTTATTCCGATATTATTTAAATGCAACCTACTACTAGACCGAGCAAACATTACGGGCAAAGAAGGGAATACTAGCATCACTACTACTAGAGCTAGTAAACATTGCGCGGGGAAAGGAAGAGAGCTAGGCTGTTCTCCTCATCGGCTGCAAATTTTACTAGTTCAAGTAATAATAAATCGAAATTTGCATAGTGCATAGTATGAAACTAGGCTTGCAGAGTATTTTTTTATAAATTATAAAGTATGTATAATATTTAAAATGGTTTATTTAAATCACTTTAATTATGAAGAACTATTTAATAATCGTAAAGGATGTATGGAATCTATATTATTCTATATCTAAGAAAAGATTCTTTTTCATTGGAGAAGTAACTAATAGTCACTTTTATAAATGTTCATTCCTTATTGTTAAGAATACTCTTACATTTTTTTTTTTAATATTTAAAGATAATGTAGTGGTATAATATGGTAATAACTTAATTTAGGATTGAGTCAATGTGTCTGTAATTTTGTAAGCCAATAATTTGTACGTTTTTAATTAATGTGTAATTTAAACTACGATTCATTTTGTATTTATTATAATTATTCATTTTTGAAACAATTTGTTCATCAAAGCTCTCTTTCTAAGACTTTATGTAAATACCGCAAGTATGTCTACATCCAGTACAACAGTAAGGGAGTTCAGGTCAGTGCCCAACCCCAGTTTCTTACTCTAATGCAGATTAAATTATACTTTAACGTTACCAAGCATTCTAACACTTTATGTAATTTTACTCTAAAATTTATTTTATTTTTCAAATCCATAATTTGTTTAGTGTAGAATTTTTCTAGTAACTAGGAGAAACGTTTTGGTGTAATGTTTTAATAAGTAAAACCCCCTAAACCACAAAACGTTTTAACTATGGCATGATGTGCGTTTCGATTACAAACCAATCATCTCCAGAAGAAATTATTATAAGATCAACTATTTAAAGAAAAATAAAAACACGGTTGATACGTGAGTCAAAGAAACGTATTTATTAAGAATCTGACAGAGATTTGTATGGGTATTCGTTAAGAAACGTTAGAGACATAGGTTCTACGGTTGAATTAATTAAACATGTAGATGGAAAGTTGTCTTCTGGTAGGTTTGAAAATAGTATAAAGAAGATCAGGCCTGAACGTGGACCACATTTATTCGTCAAAACTGCCAGATTCATAATAAATACGTTTCATTGACTCACGTATCAACAGTGTTTTATTTAACAAAATCTTGTGGTTGTACATCTTATCTCTTTTTTACATTTAGTTAGAACTTATTTGTTTTAAATAAATGGTTCGTGAAAAACATAGATCTATTTTAGTAATCGTAGTATCTTATAAGAAATCTTATGAATAATGTGTTTTCCTAAAAATATCTTGTCATGAAAACTGGACAAGAATGAAAATTTAATTAAAAAATTTGGTTATAGGTTCATATATTGTTTAAAATTTTGTTGATTAAAACAATTCAATTAAGGAGTTATATTAAACTTGGTACTAGAGAGTATAAGCCGCTCCTAAAATTATTTTCATTTAAAAATTAGGAATAAAACTATCATTCCAAATTCTGACTTCGTTTTAGTGAGATTTATTTAAACATTAGGTATTATTTTAAAAGATGTATGAAATGTACGATACCGCTGTAGTTAATGCGTACATATATCTATATGTAACCAAATATCGCCATGAAAATGTATATCGTTTTATTATAATTTTTGAAGATGAATTGCTTTAACAAATATTAGGATATATTAAAATATAAATAAATATTCCAAATAACTGATAGTTGTTGTCAGATAATATAACTAATCATTTACTTACAGTACAGAAACATACGAGGATATAGGCTCATAATATATACTGTACAAAACACGTAAAGTAAGAGTAACGAAAGCAAATAATGTAAAAAGTGGTATAATGCTCAATGTAGGTGAAATAATTGTGATAACTATAGCCCTGTAGTTGGCAAAGATAAAAATGGGGACGAAAAATTGAGAGTAATTATCCATACCAGAAAATGCTACACATAAATAAGAAATGTCTCTTTATTCTTTTAGTTAGGTCAGTATTAAAATATAAATAAAATGGGAACTTAAAAAACCACATATATGACAAGCTATTTTACGGGAGTGATTTCTAAATAGAAATTGCTTTAAATGAAATACCTATCTTTGATTTTCTTCAAAATCATTTCGCCACCAAGCGAGAATAAAACTCCCTGGTAGAAGGTTAGGGCAATTAGCAGTGTTAAGGTAAAAGCTCTAAGGGCTCATCTTGATAATTTCAAAACTAAGACAAATAAATTACTTTCCCTAAGACATGGCACTGTCTCACTAGAAGCAAAATTTACAGTATTTTATATTTGATTTATATAATTACAGAGTTTTAATTGTCAATCGAGTGTAGACTACAGAGACGTTCAAATGTGTCACAAATTAGCAGAATTTGTTTTGATTTAGGTTCGCTCTGCATAAACACTCGTACCCAAATTTATGAACCTATTGTTGCCCTACTTCTCTCTGTATGTTTTATTTAATATAAATGTCGATTTTACATTAATTATTATTCATTTGATTCCTGCTAACGATGTAACTACTTGATATTGGTTAATAATTGAATTTGAACAATTGGAATAATTCAGCCCTTCAGTTGAATACTTCGGTATCTGATATATCGGATGAATAAATTGGTAAGTAAAAACATTTTAATTACAACACATCACAAATTTATTAAAACCTAATTGTTATAGATTTAGTGAATAATTATACCATGGCTACATTTGCTACAACTAGAGAGGGAAAGGGCGAGCTACAAACGGGAGACAATCTTTAATAAATTGAATGTTGGGCACAATAAATGATGCGATGGGAGAATTGTTTTATTTTTTCACTTCGGAGATGGTTTATTTTTAAAAAATCACTCAAAATTAGAGACTTCTTGTGCAATTCCTAATACTTTAAGGTTTTACATTTTTTTATAATTAAAGTACCAAGTAAATCCAAGGTAGAAAAAGGGAAACATACTTTAAACGGATATTTTGATATAAGTAAATATTTGCCGAAAGGGAACTAAGGATGTTTTCAATGCATTCAACTTTCATGTTCCGGCTTAAAAATATTCTACAAATTATTTTCGCTAACGTTCTGAGACACAAATCAGTAATTAACTTTTCGCATCAATACGAAACCCTTTTACTGGTAAGAACGAAGAAGAATTAAAAGGTATGTAATTATTAATAGAGTATAATTTTAGATGTTTATGGAAAAAGTTGTTTTATAAACTCGTAGCAGTAAAGATCAATAAAAAAAACGATTTTTATTTTTTTATTTATATTGCTTACATATACAGCAAATCTGCCCTTATCGATGGAGGCAGAAAAATTCATGAAGGCCATAACTCAAGACAGAATATAAAGATAGAAGTAAATTAAACGGATTTTTTGAGACATGTAAATATTTACCAAATGGGAACTAAGAATGTTTTCATTGCTTTTATCTTTCCTGTTTCGGCTTAAAAATACTCTACAAATTATTTTCGCTACCTTTCTGAGATTCAAATAGATAATTAATTTAGCGTATCGTTACGAAACCTTTTCACTGGTAAACACGTTCCTTTTTTTATGTTTAAGTAAGAAGACGTAAAAAGTACGTAACCATTAGCAGGGCATTATTTCCGAAGTTTATAGATAATGTTTTTTGAAAAACGTAAGGTCGAAACAGTAAAGACCTTTAAATAAATAATACGCATTTTTATTTTTTTAATTTGTTTGGTTTTGTGTATACAGTAAATCTGTCCTTATTGATGGAGGAAGATGGATGCCAGGAAGTTGAAAGACGGATCTTGTATTTTGAAACGGAATATCATCCAGTATATACTGCAGTGGTACCTTCTTTTGCTTTGAAACCCACGTTGTTATTTTATCCCCGCTATGTTTGTCATATGTTTTTCATGGGTTTTATGCTCATATGTTTATCGTACCTCTTTATTATGTACTATTGATTACTCACTCGGAATTATCTTCTGACTTGTCAACGTATTCACGTTACAAAAATCTATCTCCATAGTCTCCCTAATTTCAAAACGTAATGTTATATACAGCTTACATTTCACAGAAAAGAAATCAGGTTTTCTGGAAATTCTAAATTGCGCTACCTACCTAATAGTACTTACCGAATAAGGCCGATATGAATGACTTAAAACGTTACATAAAATTATATATATTTATATGTTTTATATTACGTCTGTCACAATATGAATCTCCAGAGAGCTATATGTAAAGCCATCTATGTGCAAACACATACGTGACCAATCTCACACACATGTTATATATACATTTTGACGCAGCAGCTTCATCACTTCAAAGACACTTCATATATTCACTTGAGCAATTTTTATCGTTCTACAGAGAACGTAGTCTTGTAAAGGAAAAGATATTTTTCTGACAATATAACAATTCATGAACGTTTCACCCTTTGTGCGTATTAAAAAGCGGGAAAGAAACCTAGTGAGTGATGCTTGAAAGGAAAACGCGTTCCTCGCTTTCACTTCTCTCTGACTCAAAAGCACTTAAGTTTTTTCAAAAGAATGTTCACCCAAAGTGTGCTGTTATTTTAACCTTTATTAAAGCGAAGATATTAATAAAACTAAATTTCATCTCAGAGTTTTCAGGACTTTATTAGGAATATTTGAAATGATGTTAATTTTTGTTTATAGGAAAATAAAAACTTTTACATTAACAAAATTTCTATTGAATATGGAAAAATATTATTCTCCCTTTGCAAAGTTTCTATGAATATATTACTGGTCCTGTGAGACCACTCAATCTAGCCTATCGCCCGTCTTTTGTAACCTCAAGCTCTACACTGTATCAGTGTACTCAAGGTCGTGTTTACGCCCTAATGACAATATCCAGGTAGCTTTTCCTTAGGAATATAATGCATTTGATCTTAACAGTTTGGCCACATAAGGGTGAAATATTGTTCGGATATTAACAGTCTGATGTCCCTATCAGTCTGACATAGCTACCGCTTTAGCCATTTATGTCACCTACAAGCTGCTACTGTCCATGACAGCGAGATATTTTTAAGCTATTTCAAGCATTTTTATCTACTCTAACCTCTATAAAATTTAAACTCTTTTGTCCATTTGAAAGTTGCTTAAGGAGGAGAAAGATCCCCTAGTGTGTTTTAAAATACGACTATAATTTTTTTAGTTTCATAACATTTTAATGAAGTAAAAGCTTTTTTTCAGTGCTCAATTCTCAGTTTCCCACTTTCACAAATATCTATGCGAGGACGTCAAAACAGATTCAAATTCGCACCTCAGTGGAGCAATAGCACTGAAATCTGTTAGTGATTTTATAAGATTTTAAAACAATAATGTAGAATCCTAGGCAAAGTGCTTATGCTCATAAAGATAGTGACGTATTTTGAAATCATGTTTAGAAACTTTCTCAACATATACGAAAATAATTTTAGTAAGATGTGCGAAAGATATTTTTTTTTAGTTCCCAATATATTAGACACTACTTATACAATTGTCGTCGGCTTACGTGCTTCGGTTTTGTTATTCAGTAATTTTAAAAATCATCGGCCTGACCTCATTTAAAACATGTTGCAATGCTGCAACGTGTCAATTACCCACTTTCATTTACATATCTTAATATTTACTAGTCCCTCTCTTATTTTTCTTTGGTTTTATCTCTTATAATTTAATTTTGTTATTTATTTATTTCCTGGTAAGGATAGGTACTATATTATTATGGAATTAGTTTGGTGAATTCTAACTCCTGGACCTATATACTTCTTAGTGCTGTGCTGGGTTAGCATTTTTGTGTCCTGTAGCATCCTTTATATTCTCTTTTACTCTTATTTCTTCATACACGTATTCGTACTTTCTTCATACTTAATCTCCATACACTTTTATATATTTATTCAACGTTAAACATTTTCATAAAATTTATTAAGTTTTTCCAAAGTAAACTAGAATAATATTACCTACCTTAAACCCAAATTCAATCAAAAAAGAAAACTTTAATGCCTCGTTTTATCGGTAGAAAATTATACCTAATTTACTATACAATATTGAATTTAAATGTAAAATTTAATCCCATATTTTCTTTCTGGTATCTCAAAACTCCCGTATAAAAAACCGGTGTGTTTAAAATCCAAAAACAGCCCAATATTTGCAGCATTTAAAAACAAAAATAAATATGTTTTAAAAACAATGTTATTTTAACGAACTTCCATATTTAATATTTATATTAAATCTCACAATCCTACAGAAAGGAAATTCAACTACATGATATTGAACATAGTTAAAATCATTTAAATTATTAAAAACAAACACAAATTTATAGAATCATATTTAAATAAAAATCATTCCCTATAGAATATTTGAATAAATCAGAAGTCCCACACATATGAGAACCAAAATAAAATCCTAAAATATATACATTAATTCATAAAAATAAAAATAATCAGGAAAATCAAATATCGTGCACAAAGCAAAAAAATACACATTTAGGTAAATAAAATAAATATCACATATTTGGAAAAATCAAATTAAATAATAAAATTAAACACCTTTTTAGGATAGATATGTTAAACAATCAAATATAAGTTAAAACACACATGTATGATGCCTATATAAAATTTCAAAACTATATAAACTAGCAAAAGTAATTTTAAATAGTATCAACTTTTGTTTCTAATGTCATGCATTTTAAAACTGAAACTGAAGTTAATTTCTACAACATATCTAGTATAGACATATTTATGTATGTAGATTCAAAATAAATTCCGTGAAATCATACATAAATTTGTTACCGGTTTATATTTTCTCATTTACTATTTCACGGCCGCCATTTGGATTCTGTGATGAAATCTAACATAACGCCATTAAAATCTGTTCTACCGTAAACCATTACCATTTTTTGAAAATTTACTACTCGTATAAAAAATGAAATTTCTTAGTATTTTTATCTACCTCAAAATGGTTAAATTTAATTTTGTTTTGTGAAAGAGAAAGAAGTTAGTTCTAACTATTTTTTCTGGAAAGTTTTCATATGTAGTAGATCTCTTGTGAATAGTCGTGAAATTGTAATGGCGCCCATCTTCTCTGGCATTTCATTATTGCATTGCCTAGGGTAAGCGGGTTGAATTGGCGTCAGTAACTTCTTTTTAATTGTTCCCGCCCCTCATTTATCACTACGCATTTTGCATTTTTACAAATATAAAATTCTAATAACTGAGTACTTTTTGTACATCAGTGTCACTAGCTTTTCTCCATATAAGTCTGTTATTTTTTACAAAATTAGTATAATGTTAAGAAATTCTTTATCAATATTTTGGCTTAATACACTGTTTTACCGCGATAGTTATTCACTTCTGTTAATTTACACTTTAGTCACTGATAAGCATTTAAAAAATGAATACTTCACTCCTTTAAATTGTGTTGTTTTTATAATCTCTTTAACCGTAAAAACGCTACATAAAGCGGTATTGATTACAAACCGATTGACATTTTTAGAAATCCACCACTATCCACTTAACACTGCATTTCCATTGTTCTTACATTTTTTCTAAAATGATTTAGTTAGAAGTGGGGTGGTATGTACGTCTGTCCTCGAAGGCTTATAAAGCTACTCTAAATATTTTTTATTCTTTTAAGTTCAATGACGCCTCCTCCAGTAGCGATTTCGACCAATGAGAATGACTTACAAAGTGTTGCGATTGTCAGTTAACCTTTCGTCACTCCTTCCGGGCTTGGTTAGTATTTTCCTTCACCTTTGCTGGTTGAGTCCAAAAGCCTTTGTTCCCTTTAGCTTTTTAATTTAACATTTCCTTATTCTTGAGTTTCTTCAGCACCATTTCTGTTTCCTCTCAAATGTCAATGACATCTCTATCAAGTCTCTCTTCTCCAGATAAGCTTTGCATATGATCATTTTTAGTTTGTTGGTCATCTATTATAATGCATGTAACATTACATTTTTGGTTAGTACTTTGATTTTCATGAATTACAATATATTACAAATCCAATTATAGCATCCATTAAATCCCTGAAATCTTTGAATCTTTTAAATTGAAACACGTGACAGAGTGTACGTGTATATATATATATATATATATATATATATATATATATATATATATATATACGTACACTCTGAATATATATATATATATATATATGTGTGTGTGTGTGTGTGTGTGTGTGTGTGTGTGTGTGTGTGTGTGTGTGTGTGTGTGTGTGTGTGTGTGTGTGTGTGTGTGTGTGGTATGTGTGTGAGAGAGTGTGTGTTACGAATGTATGTGCGTTTTTGTATTTGTACTAGCCAATCCAAAGTGAAAAGGCACTTTTAAGTATCTCAGTTTTGGTAGTTGTGTACAGGGTAACGCATGTGATTACCCATGATCCTCGTACATTATCATGAGCAGAACACAACTTTGCTTCTGCCATGCAGTAGTATCTGTATTATGCACGCTCCAAGATACAAAATATCTTCCGTCTTTCGATGAACACCTATACAAATTCTCAAAACACAATTACTGTTTCTTAGGTTTTTATGAAAAAGCTCTGGCCTTAAATCGAGCAATCAAGATATCTTGGACATATTAAGGTAGTTCTTAAAACGATATGAATTATGTAATAATACCATAAGGCGTATGGCTTTAAAAATCTGTAAAATATAAACTGTCATTTTAAAGAGGAAATAAAATCCAGAGAATCCGATAAAGCGTGAGTAAGCTTAGATCTTTAACTAAACCAATGGATTCCAATTTTTACGTTTCAAATTATTTTCCCCCGTCAATCTGATCGTTATTTCCCACAACACGCAATAAACCGTAAACGAGGCAATAAAATAATTTAATTACATCATGGAAAGAAGTTTACTGCCAAACCTAAATGTAATTTCGCCCCTGTTATGAAGTATGCTTATAACCTGCTATTATATCACAGCCTATGGGCTATAAATTATACGGTGTTCAGTGATTGTTTCTATTACTAGGCAGAGGTAGGAATATTTTTGAAACTTTTAAATAGTGATAATTTTAGGTTTAATTTAAATTGCCCTTAAAAGTTCATTTTCTGAGCTCGATAAATAAAAACCATGTCATTTTTAACAATGCAACCTGTTTCCGAACCACAATATTTCAACTCCAATGCTATTCTGGTTTTATAGGGTCTTCCGGGTAGATCTAGTAAATCGAATAAGGAAAGCATTTACTTCAGATAAATGAATTCCATTGTAATACAATGACGATTAGGAGTTTTTATTAAAATACGAACAATAGAGTCTGAAGTTGAATGTGCCGAACAAAATATATCACAGAATTGAGTAGGTTTCCAGCGACAATATTTTTTTTTTTACCTTATGTCTCTAATTAATTTTACTTACTCGAGTATAGGTATAATTCTTGTGTTAAATGGTAGCATTTTCGGTCTTTTAACATGTGTTTTGCTTTCTTTCAGTAGATTAACATCCTATAATGCATAACGTTTAGTAGTTTAATGCTGCTCTAGTTACGGTCGAGTTTAGCTGAAACAATTGCTTCATTAATACGAATAAAAAGAAGAAAGAGATGAGAGTCCATTTATGGTCTCTCTTTAAACTTTAATCAAAGACATCCATGTAACATAGTATACGTTACTTTTTCTATTTTGTTATTGGTGTTTTTATATATTAGGTAGATTTTTTTTTATTATTTTTGTGTTCAGGTTGTAGTGTTGTGTTGAGGTTAGGTTTTTTTGTAAATTTATTGTATATGTTTTTATAAGGTGTTTGTTGTATACATTTTCTATTGCTATTTTTGTAATGTTATCTAATTCTTCATTTAATTTCTGTTTGTTATCTTGTGTGTATTTTATTGGTTTATTTATCATGTTAACAAATATATACATCAAAGAATACTACACTCCAACATACAAACCAAACAACACATTAATAAAATATCTTAATAACACAAACCACAAAACAAATACAGAAAAAACATAACCTATCCGGAGTTTACAAAATTACATGTAACGACTACAATGCATTTTACATAAGGAAAACAACCAAATCATTTAAAATAAGATTTGAAGAACATTACTGAGCAATAAAAAATAAAAATACAAAAGTATCAAATGTTGCAGCACACCTAATATCACATAAACATGAAATAACTAACTACGAAAATAACCTAACCATACTTGATATAAATAATAGCCCAATAGAATTAAACTCACTAGAAAAATGCCACATTTATAAAAAACACACACAACAATTTAATGAACCTAAAGACCACATATACAGAAGACATACTACATAAAAACATCATACACGCAAATCAAGAGAAAATACGTGTAACGTCAACAAATACCAACATAACGGACCGAACATCTACACCAGAAAAATATCAGTGATTCGACAATGGTCAAGTGACCGAAAGGTGCCTCATCACAACAAGGTAAAATTATTGCACTTAGTGGTGGATAAAAGTATTTACAATAGTAATACATCAACTTCATATATATATATATATATATATATATATCTGCTGCAGAATGAACCGATGTACTCCAGATAATAACTGTTCATCATATATATATATATATATATATATATATATATATATATATATATATATATATATATATATATATATAAAGAACTAAGTCAAAATACAAATACAAGAATAATAATTGAGTTTACAATTCAAAGCTTTCCGTTGGCTAACAGTACCAACACGATTAGAATATGATTCCTGATGATGTTGGTACTGTTTACCAACGAAAAGTTTTAAATATAAATTAATAAATATTCTTGTATTTCAATAACCTATGTTGTTTTGAGTTATTAAACAAGAAAACGTATTATATATATATATATATATATATATATATATATATAATTTTGAGGCAATTGAATTTTAGCGTTTTGAGAAGTGAAGTTCAGAGTCCATTATCTGATACTAAATTGACTAAACTAAATACCGTATACTCTTACCCCCCTGAATCCGATCTTCCAATAGGAGATCTGATTTTGACCATTGCATTAATAGATAGTTGAATTTATGAGTGATTATTGTCGTTGGAAATTCGAAGAGGAATTTTTGTAAGTAACCGTGTAGGAAAGTTGCATAGACTACATTGCATAGCGTATCAAGAACTAAGTACTTCAGTAAGCGAATTCCTCCACATCTATCGTTTGAGTTCAGACTGTGGCAGTCTGCTTATTCCTCTGCCTTTAAACATAAATATAGAATCATGTGTTTATAAGGCAATAGTAATACAAAATTAGACCTTATAATATAAAGAGCAGAACCATTTAAAAATTTAATTTTATAAAACCAAATAAAATTCATACTTTTATATGTACAAGTAATATTTATTACAACATATTTAAAAACAAAAATATGTTAAATGTTTTATGCAGGGGCTGTTTGAAAATACGTTGTTGCTATAACAAATCTATTAGAATAATATCTTACTGTACAGTAGGGTAAGTGTTTCTATCTAAAGAGGCATTGAAGTGTAAGCTATAAAATGAAATAAAGGAAATACAGATTCAATAAATATACGGAGGGAATGTTAGAGCGTGTATAGGGTAAATTGAAAGGTTTAAAACTGTTTAAGGTTCGGAGAATTGTCAAAGGGGAAAACTTTTAATTGCTTTGAGAAGTTTCAATCTGATAATAAATAACTATTCTAAAGAGAAATTAAAGGAAATTTAGAGAGGATTCAACAGTTCTAACTTGCCGCTTCTAGGAAAAAATCTTCACAAGTTTTCAAGACTTGCAATAACGGAGGCAAGTATGCTATATGTTAAAAGTGTGAGAATAATCGCCATATGTATAGGCATTATGTTAATAGATTAACCTATTTACATAAAGAAGGAATTAGTGACAGATGCAAACAAATTTAACTATATAATAAAAAGAAAACCTATTAGTCATAGACTTTGTCTAGAAGAACCCTAGATATAAATTCAGGGTTTTCCCAAGTGGACACTCAGGTTACATTTTCCCTATGCCAGTGTTGGTAACAATCTGTGATGTAATTTCCAACTACAGCACATCGGTATAACTTAATATCGTACAAATTATTACGTTTAATGAAGGTCCCTTATTACGATCTGTTACAAAACTAAGGACGAACAGCTGATTAAATTTTGTCTATTAATAACTACATTCTTCTTTAAACTCAAAGTAGTTATGTCAATAAAATTATTTTTAAAATGTGTAAAAAATGAAAAAAATTATTCGGCAATTGAACCTTGCCAACCCTTTTAATGTTATCCAAAAATATACAATATAATATATACACTTTTTAATAACATTTTTTAATACTATTTCTGTAATTATTTTTCAGTTATCATAATATATTTTTCGTTAAGCAATAAGCTTCTCATTTTGTAGATATAATTTTATAAAAACCTAATGTTTTTGAAACATTACATTTTCGATAGCAATAAACGATCTTCATAAGTGCTTCATGGATCGAATGATTTATGAATATATTTTATCTATTTATTTATTTGATTTGTAGCTATTTGCTTTAAATTTGATACATCATCCAATCGTTGTGTTTTAGGCGATTTAATTTAGGTTGTTATTCACAATTACAAAATAAAAACAATAAAATAACCTTTATAAATCGATTTGGATTAGTTATATCTTTTTTTTGTTGCACTGTTTAATACTCACTTCTTTGACCCCTTTTGTTTTTATATACGATGGATATTCTAACATAGCATCTTCAGTGATACCCACGAACAGTTTTCTTCAAAATTTTTTTCAAAGTTGTAACCTCTCCGGCGGTCTCCAGCGGAGAGTCTCCGCCCCTCTCTGATTTTCTTCAAAAGTTTAGTAAATATTCTAGTTTACCAACATATACCCTCGATGAAAAAAGAGGCAAACGTTCTTTCATATAGTTCGCACCTGGTACCTTTTACTAGTATTATCTATTATACACACACAGCCTTTAAAAAAAACAACAAAAAAAGAATAATAAATATATTGAGATTTGGCTCCCCCTTATTTTAGTATTTATGTCCAATAGGAATAACTAGATAGTAAGATTAAGATTACTAATTTTATTTGTCAGAACAAATGAATCAGAAAACACACTGCACAGACGATAACCTGTAACGGCGACCTTGAAGAGACTTGAATTAACATCCTCTACAATTAAAAATAAGAGCTTAATTAAACGTAACCTAAGCCAAAGGAAGAAATCTTGAATAGAGTTATCCAGTTCGAATGATATTTTGGCATAATGCGGTGGAAATATTTCCATATGCCATTTGCTGATTGTGATTGACATATACGTAAATTGATGACCTCACAAAAGTCACAGCACAGCAATCATTCTTAATAAAAGTATTTATATTAACAGCACGAGACACATTGCGAGTGCATTTTCTGTTGGCTTTCTTTATTAACTGACTTTAGGAGTTGGCAGAATTTGTCTAGTACAGTATTTCTTCACAGTGCATATAAGTAACTTTTATTTATATCATATATTTAATTCCCTTATTCCCTTAAATTAAACTAATGTAGAATAAAGCATATGCAATTTAAACAAATTTGAATGTAAAATTAAAGTATATTTAGGGTTTGAAATAGACAGATCACCGAGATATCGTTTTAAAATACATATGAATTACTTTTGTGCAACGTCATTACAGTGACAGTTTGCTCTGGTAATTTCAATTCAACTATAAGGATATTATATGTTTTTTAAATCAGTGTAGTCTTGGCAGTGTTTCAAACACGTCCTATATACGTTCATTAACAAATGAGGGTATCATTAAGTATATAATTCGGTCTTTGTAATAATATTGTTTTGTAAAAATGTATGAATAATTATGACCGTTTGTCCAAAGTGGTCGTACGCCGTCTCGTTCATTGTTGCGACTTTCCAGGAGTAAATGGCGGATTATATTTAAGGTTGAATTATGGCAACACTCACGAATTTCTAATACGTGGACCTTAACAAGAGGTATTTTAAAATATTATAAGGTTTTGACATAAATGTAACTTATTTCAACTTATTATTATAAAATCCTTCAATATGTTAAAGTGTGTGTCTTCTTCTAACCATTACTGTAAAGTATTCCGGCACGGTGTACCAAAACATGTAAGGCACTGTATGATTTCAACTACAGTACCGTTAAGATAAAAATAATACTAAATTTCTGGTAGCGGTAAGAAAACTAATGATCTCATATATATTACAGTACACAATAAATGGTAAATATAACGCGACACATACCTGAACCTTGAAATATCCCGTTCACTTAGTCTTCTCGATGGATGACGACGAGCTTTGGGTGCACCCAGTTCGCGCACTACATATTACCTAACTAAAATAAAAGAGTTTACATATAAATGAAAATAGTCACTCTTATATGCTAATAATATCGAAAGGCGGGATTTTGATCTGACAATTGATCTAATTTTCCCTTTCGTACAATACGGAGAGATCTACGAAAAGTATTGCTTTTCTTTGCCTTCAAGTCAATTATTGAAATTCTAATATATGTTTGTCATGAAATCGCTTTCCCCCGTATTCAGTTCTTACTGATTGTATTTCCAATTCCCAATTATCACCAAACAAATTTGGTCATTGTCTGGCTACTTAATACCCCTTGTTTCGCTTTTGACTACGTAATTGGAATAGCTGGAGGCTCAAGTCAGATCAATTTTAAAGGCGAACCATGGCTTTAAGGTTAATCCGTCCTCTGTATAATCTGTAACTTAATTCTCACGCTCGCGCAGTCGTGAGGTTCATTAGAAATACGGTTTAAGCAAAGTTCAAGGGCACTCAAGATAATCTATCAATACAAGACATATATAAGAAAAGGGTGTTTTAGTAGAGCAGTTAAGTGATATTAAGTGTACATTGCACATAGTGGTATTACGTTTTTAGTGGTGATAATATAAAACATAACATTGCTTTTGTAAGTAAAATGCTTATATTGGTCTAAGTTACAAAATAAACTATTCTGTTAAGTAATGTGGTAAATAACGCTAATATTAAATTTATATGGTGGTGCTTGTATTTAGTTTCAATAGATTAAATGAAGGGTTAATCCAATATCTTGCCTGCAGAAACAAAAACCCTCAAATATTAATTATTTGTTTAACTATATTAACGTTACACTTTGCTAGGTAAACAAAAACAATCCATAAATTATATTTAAGTTCATAAAATAGGTTACATGTACTATAATAGAAGCACAGCCAGAACGTCTAAATTTCAGTGGTTAAACAAACAAAACCATCTTTACAATGAACAATTTTAGATCCAAAGTATAATATCACCTCAACCAAAAACATCAAATATAGGTTTCGATTTGAGACTACTGAAAAATGGCTCTTATAATAAGTTTAGATATAATTATCTGTTTCCTAACAAACACAAACATTTTTGAATTTTGTAGTCCATTACGTTCAATGAATCTTAATTTAAAGTAATGTCAATATTAGGTTGATTAGTCCTTAAGTTAAACTGAATTGTATTGCTCGAACCTCAGCTCCCTCGTCCATTGGGTTGGGGTCCGCATTGTCCTTTTTGTTTCCATGATGACGGAGGAATATCTTTCATCTTAGTCGGTCGGTCGAATGTTCTATTGGCACTTCTTACTGTCCGATTACCCGATTCCATCACCAATTACACTCTTGACTCCCAGATTTTTATTTACTACTCCATTATCCATTTAACTTAATTTTCGAACTCACTTCACTTCCAGCTTACTGAAATAGACAGTTTCCCTCGCCAGTTTCCATTACTTAACTGACTCTATTCCCTAATGCTTGATGCTAATCGTTTGTCATTGTTCCCTTTCTCCTGTTTTTGTCATTCAAAGATTTGTTTCCACCAATCATGCTTGGTCGTTTTTCTGTCTTTCTTCAATTTGTATTTCTTATCTTACTCGTATTCACGTTCCTATGCCCTGTCCACATTTTATACTAATTTACCTTTCCTCCTAACTCATGTTTCATATCATCAATATATCCGACATGCCTCCATAATTAACTTCCACACTTGTTACTGTTTGGGTCGTAACAGGTAATTAACTAAGGGGGAATCCGATATGAAAATCGAAACATGTAACTTTCCAACTTAGACCAACCAGGAATAAATTACCAGTTTCGTAAAACCAATTAGTAACAGGATTGCATTAGCTATCAAATACTTGGGAGGTGGGTAGTTCTTTATTTAGAAATGTTATGTATTTCAGAAACATAGAAAGAGGAAACTGTGAAATTAATTGTTATTATTTAATTTCAAACTAACAACTTTTCATTGAAAACTTAAGGGTTTTTACAGCTACTTATAACATTAAAGGTAATTTGTTTATCTACTATTTCATTTAATTAAATGACTGGCAACTGTTCCTAATGTAACAACTTTTAATTGGAACTAATGTCTAACATGTTTAAAAAGAAAATATAGGCTATAAGTAATTTACTTTATATTTTAAACTTTAATGCAGTTAATAGACTGATGTCTCCCACCGTATATTTTGCGAAATTTTAATATTTTATTTATAGTCTAAATGACATAGTTTTTACGTATTGTCTGACCAAAATGATTATACAGTAAAACCGCTCATATCCAGACCAATGCTCGAGCCGGATAACGTAAAATTCGGATTTGGGAGGGACTATGTAATTATGTACCCTTATACTACATAATCACAACCATTCTAATTGGAAGTAACTGTATGTTTAAGTAAATAAGATACACATATTAAAGTTTGTAATTATATTTTAAAGCAATAAACTGGCACAATTTAGATAACAGTATGCACAGTTTCTTAATTCTATACATACAGTACATATGTGTACAACGATTATCAGTCTTAGTAAACAAGCATGTAAAGGTGGCCTTCGTTTACTGTTGACCACGTTTCTTTGATGTTCGAAAGAGAAAACGATCGGTAGCTGTTGTTTCGTTTTGTTGTATGACGTACTCGATCAGCTGTCCAATACCTGGTCAATACTATCAGTCATTCTTTTCGTCATCTTCGGCAGGGGCTGGATGTGTGGTACTAGCTCTATAACATATAAAAATTCGCAGAGAAAAGACGGTTACTTCATTTTCATTTCAAGTCCAGATATGAGATGGCCGGATATAAGAGGGGCGGCTATAAGGGGTACTACTGTATTATCATCAAATAACAAATTTCAAAACGACCTGAATAAGTTATTTGGACAACGCACAATTCTTACTATTAACATTTTATTAGAATATATATGGCCATCTTCCCCACGTTTTTCATATTGCAAATTTACTTGAGATAGTTCAGATATATGTTTATTTTCTTAATTAAAACGAATTCCAATTATCGCACTCATAATTCTAGAAAAAATACTCCTAATATTATTTTATACATTCTTGTTTCATTATTTATTTTAAAAAGTTTATTTTAAAAAAATAATTATGGATATTCACTAAAAAGGCTAGATAATTTTTTTCAACATTATACTTTGCTCAATAGTGTTTGTAATCTTTTCATTTTTGAATTTTAAATGTAATTATGTAATTTTATTTAAATTATATTTATGTTTCACAAAACACAAAATCCCTTTGACTTCTCATTATTCTTTCATCATAAGATTCAGGTGAAGAAATGTGTATAGAAAAAACTATTTAATGATAAACGAAAAACTAATAATACAAACATAATTATAACACAATTGAAAACTGCGATGACCATAGCGATCGTATAACAGAGAAAACACCCAGACTATAAGTGGTCGCCTGGACTATAAGGACACATCATCTATGTTTTTCTGCTGCAGTCCCTGTTTATGGCCTACCTTTAGGCTTCTACGTCTCCAAGGCCGTCAGTGTCTATATTTTTAAATCAGTCGTTTGAAAAATGCTTTAAAAATTTATCGAAAATCACTGCAATCAGGAGGTTCTACTCTTCCACAAGCTGTGGTTGAGAGTTGGGCAATATCGTCCTTGGCAAGAACCAGTTATGTGATCTAGCATACCACTGGCTCATGCGCCTATCTTCTTCGATCTCTTAATCGAAAAGATCCCACTCGCTAGCAAAGTGTTTTTAATTCTTTGTAATGAGTTGTTTGTAAATTTCTTTCTCTTTCGTCCAATCGAAAATGGTTTGAATTGCGTACTCATTCATGATAGGTTTACTAATTCTATACCGCTGCTGCTGCTGGATATTGTGTCCCGTTTTTAATTAATGAAATAGCTTAACCTCGCAATTTGTATTAAAACAAAAATATCCTAGTTGTTCTAAATAATGATCAGTTGAGTAATTACATATTTATGTGCTTAATTATCTTAATTATCTTGATTTGAAATGACATTCGAAGTTGTAATCAAATTTTTACGATTTTCTCGTTCTATAAATTTTTAAAAGCTTATAAATCTTTTAACCGCAATTTACAGATTTACTAAATTGTTTTATCCTTATTTACACATGCGTTTACTCTTTTATTAGTTTTTACTTACATTTTCCGCGTTACAATTTGTAACTACTTCTCAACATATTGCTGTTTACGGACTTGGTCAGCTGGATATGACAATTTATTAGTAGCAAATATAAAAACTCATGAATGTCGTCGTAGTTTGGTTAAATTGTTCGCTTGAAAAAAGTTGCGATATGTCATACACAAGACTAGACGTCTGTTTTCCTAATGGATGTTTATTGACTCTTGCTACTTAATGCAATAATAAAGATATTTATGGTAAATTGACTTTTTGTCAGGCATTTAAATATAATAAAACGATTCAGTAGTTTTAATAGTTGTAATTAGTGTATATACGAAATGAACAATAATAGTGGGAGCCGTATACAAAAATTTCAGCCGTATAAATAATATATTGTTTAACGTTTTAAAAGTGAGAACATATTTGTAGCGAAACGACTCAATTGACGTAAGGAATTAATTAGTACCCACTAGTGTCCGATGCGAGCATGTAGTTAGATCAGAAATAGGTGGAATTATTATTGTTTCATTTACATATTATATATCAATGCGTAAAAATTATGTTTTATTTTAATTATGATAACCATTTTTAAATCAGGCTCTAGTTAGTATATACCCAATCAATGGTCTAGCTTGTCTCATCGATTACTGGAATTTATTTTCATTGTAGCATTTCATGGGTTGGCTCGAATATCATCTCTTTTCGAAAAGATTTCATTTTACTTTAGTATTGCCTTGGTATAAAATTAACCCATCAGAACTGAAATATTGCAAATATTAGCTCTTACCAAATTAAACTAGGGGATTCTCGCTTCAGGTTGAGCACAAATAACGTATAACTTGAAATTAAACTAAAACCCCATATAACACTCTTAATAAAATGCACAGCAAAGATCACAATATATATATATATATATATATATATATATATATATATATATATATATATGATAGAATATTATGTTTCAAGATGATGTAAATAAATTAAAGTGTTAAAATATCTACGAGTAGAATATAAATTACTATTGGGCCTTGGAAAATTTCATCATACAGTTTTGGTATCTTCGCGAGGACTATTTTCGGGTTTTTCAATTAGCAATGGCAACATAAAACCCCATTACGTTAGAAACTAAGACACCAGCTCTATACTGATAGCACAGAAATGAAACAAATTATATGTATTGAGTCTAGAAACATTTGCTTACAATCCAATTCACTCTATTTCTCACGATATCCATCTCGTAAATCAAAAATTAATTTGCACTGTTTTGTAGGCCCAAACTTTCGACAAGATTAGGTTTGTAATATACTAACTTAACTGTAGTATATGGGGGCATTGGATGAAGAACTTTTGTCGAGACTCTTTCATTCGAACCTTTCACTCAGTGGGCCATTTCAAGCTCATTATATTAGCAGACTATAGCTGGAATTATTTAATGTAAACGAATCCATGTTAATTTCAAGGAACTAAATATGGACATAATTTTCTGTCTACGAAATTAAAAACTTTTAGGAAATAAACTTTAACGGAATTAATTCCCAAATTACTAACTAATTTAAGAAATTTAGTTTAATTAAGACTCATAAATATTAGATAGGCGTTATTAAAAATAAATTAAATGCATCTAAGATGTAGGAATTCCGATAAAATCAGAATTGTATCCGATTGGAAACAGGTTTTTCATAATGTAAATTACCATTGTTTGATTTTGGTAATTATCAGAGTACTCGGTTATTCTACCTCTATAATAGAGGAATAATCTATTATAATATTATATTATGATATAAAAGTTAGAAATAAGTTGATTACAGGGAAATGATTCATGGAAATATTTTAAATTGGGTACTCAATTACGACCATTGATGTGCAAATTGGGAGCCATATTTATGAAGATGTGTTACTATCAATTATCCTTATATTTAAAAAAAATAAATAAAATTTAACAATAACAAAAAAAAATCATTGTTTAAGTACCCTACCGCGACTGCAACATGTTCTCTTATTTTGTAATATTTTCAGTTTCCTCTGAAAAATATAATGTAAATAATAGTTATAAATATTTATACCGTTACTAACATTGAAATTCATAGTTTGGCACCTAATTCACTATTGGTCTGAACTCTTGAACTATTGATCTCTTCTTGTAATCCAAATATATATCTGACCATTGAATATTTTCTTGAGCAACTGTGTTCTACTCTTATAATAATTAAATAAAAAACCACTAACAAAAATATAACCTTATTTAAATAAAGTTATATTGTGGTTAGTGGGATTTTTATTTAATTATTATATATCTGACTGTTCGCCATAATTTTGGCAGTTATCGCTGATGAACCTAATTATCAGGGTGCGGCATAATGAACTCCCCTTATTGTAAGAGGCGCAGGTGCAGGTTGGATGGATGTACGTAAGGGGATCATGTCTTTAAATAAATTTTTACTTGCCGATTTAAGGGGCTGTCATAGCTTTGGTAAAGAAAAAAGCGCCCTGGTTTTGTGGAACAGTTTATAAAAACTAACTGAGGGAATAATCAACGTGTCTCCATATCGATGTCCAGCTTGATCGAATAATCTCGTTTCTGGCAAACTAGTCTCTACAAAATAGTGACTGCACAAGATTTAAGTATGTGTTACTTGGAATCGTAGATATTGCTGTGTCAAGACCTCCCCATGGACAGAATGGCTTATATCTTAAGGGGCATTTCCATCTTACATGTACAGACAACTAATAAAATTACAAATAATAATTTCATCTCATGGACAATTTAAACCTAGTCACATATTCAACAGATGTGTGCAAATCTATGAAATGGAACAAAAATGTTCAAGTCTAGTGTTAAGGTCGGATCGTTCCGTCTTAGCCAAATTTGGTAAGATTTTGTGTTTATATTATTTATTTTTTCACCTAGCCCAACGTTAGTTCTGTTTGTATTAAAAATGAAGTTTTTTCTAGTAATAACCTACTATATGCCTTTAATACCATACCATGCAATATCTACTGAAGCATTTCGGGTTATTCGTATACTATTTTTGACGTAGGACTGTTATCTTGTACTAAATGTTTTTATTTTTCAAATAAGCATGCCTAGGCTACCGTATAAGCAAGAACTTCTTATTTTATGATAGATATTGAGTTCTTGGTATTGTATTGGCAAAACACTTTGAATTTGAAAGTTCCTTCACTTCTCTTAGTATTTGTGTGTACATATTTACTTTGAGTTCTTAGGATGAAATCACTCAGTTGCACAACAAAAAATTATTTTTCTTTAGAAACGTACTCTCTTTAATTATTGAATAGTTGTTTAATGGAATAAAGAATTAGAGTACACTTTATTCATATGATAAATTCGTTGCCTAATAAAAAAAAAACTATTTGCTTGGTTAGGTTTAACAAGGTTAGTAACCAATGAAAACTACGTTACATTACAATTTTCAAGTAAAAGGTCACTTCAACTTTAATGTGAGCATCAGAGGTTGTTTTAGTAATTAAATCTGATAATTTTACTATACGAAAGGCGCTTGGAGGAGAGTGGTTTTAGAATTCAACCAGTCCAAAATTATTAGGGTTCTTTCAATTTTTTTTAATTGTATAAATAGTGGGTTTTTGTTAGAAAGTTAAAAATTATTTCACTGATTATTGAAAAAATAATAATATATTTTAGGTTGTTTTCACAAAAAAACGTAGTTTTAGGTAGAGTAGGTGTACGAAAAGGCGATCATGTCTTTGTACATAGCTTTGTACATACCGGTTACAGTGACTGTCATAGCTCGACCAGGAAAGAATCAATCTGTTATTGTAGAGGAGTTTATAAAAAGTGGTGGATATATTGAACGTGCTACCATATTAATTCCCAGCTTGGTTAAATAATCTTGTCCCTGATAAACAAGTAGTGCACTGAAAATGAAATGTCCTGGATGACCTTGCATCGTCACAGATCTACAAAATGATGTCTCTGTGAAAGCATTGTTGAGCTACACTTGAGCAGACTGCTCGGAGTTCTGAAAGAAAACGTGCAACAATCATCGTACAGAAGATAAAAGTATGATTGACTTCGAATCCCGGACGTTGCTATGTCAAGACCTCCTCAAAGAAATTGTGTTTTATTTCATAGGAGGCCAATCTGTTACAGGTACACCAATTATTAAAATTACAAATAATATTGTAACATCAAGAAGCAATTGAACCGAGTAAAATATTTAACAGATGTGTAAAAATAAATGAAATAGAACACAAATGTTCAAACAGTTTAGTGGTAACCTTGTATATTTTCTGTTTTAGCAAAATATGTCAAGATATAGTGACTATGGGTTTTATTTATTTCTTATAGCCAAACGTTATTCTTGTTTGTCTTGTAAATAATATTTTTATAGTACTATGTGCCATAATATAGAATTTCTACTTGACGTGTTTCGGGTTATTTGTATAAGATTTTTATCATCTTGTACTTAATCGTTTTATTCCTCAAATAATCATGTCTAGGCTTACCTTATAGGAAAGATTTTATTTCATGATTTCCATTGAGTTCTTGGTATATTATTGGCAAAAACACTTTGTACTTGAATGTTTGATCACTTTCCTCGATACTTGTGTGCATATGTTCACTTCACACCTCTTAGGATGAAATAACACAGTTGCATATCACTGAATTATTATATCCTTGAAAAAATACTTACGTTTTCTGTGGCTACTACACAAATAATATTTTATGGATGTTTTATGCAATGAATAACTAGAGTACACTTAATTCATATAGTAAATTTGGTAATTAATACAAAAAAAATGGTTTTGACGCTCGGTGGGGGGGGGGGGTTCCCGAAAGAAGTGATAATAAAATACAGATAATAGTTACGCAAATATTTCAAGGAGAATCGTCAATAATTTAAATTCATAAATTATTTAATATAATTTTACATCTTGAGAAATGTGTTTAGTAAATAATAAATACACAAAAACCTCTTAACCACAAACCTTCTTTATTTTACCCTTATGTACATTTCAGTTACAAAGTAACCATCCTCAGAGGGTTAACATACAAAGACTCAGTCTTTGTTTACTGCGTATTACTCAGTAATATTTACTGTAGTTATTAATGTGGGTAGCAAAAAATCTGTTAGATGTTTACTTAATACATATTTTTTAACAAATTGAATTAAAATCTGTTATTTAAAAAGTATTAAATGGACCCTGAAAAAACTGGATTAAAATATAAATGTTATTATTGTTATATTGAATTATTTGATTTGCGATTTATCAAAATAAAATAATTTAATACATTTGTTAACTGATCAAAATTATTTATTATAAAATCTACGAGCAAAACGGCTGTTCTAAAACATAACCTATAACACAAAATCAGCTTTTACATAAAATCAAATGGTTTTTAGCCTGACAAAAATATGTGTTGCAATGTCTTCGTTTCAGGACTAGAATAACGCGTAAGCAATGATTTAATCTCATGTTTTGTTCACCGTGCGTAAAGACGTTATCACTTTAAAAACCTTATTTGCTTAGTAATGTTTAACAAATTTAGCACCAATTACAAATACGTTATACTAAAAGTTTCAAGCAAAAGGTTACTTAGCCATTATTGTGGCCGTCAGAGTATTAGGTATTCGTAAATATTTATTATTAATTATGTTTGCTAAATTAATTATATGAAGGGCGGATAAAGGAGGTTAGTTTTAGAGTTTAACCAGTAAATAACTATAAAGTATTTTTAAAATGGTTTATTGATTTTTTACTTGCATTTATTAGGTCGTTTTTGATAGAAATTTCACAATAATATGTTGGTATTAATATAATATGTAAATTAAAGCATGAGTATACGTTTAAAGTCAAAACCTCTATAAGGAAAGCATTGTCGAGAAAAACCTAACCATAGGTTTCCTTCATATCATTCATATAGTTTTACAGATGCCTATTAAATCATAGCTTTTACGTAATAATAGCATATAGTTTAGGAATTTTGTTATTAAAATAAAGTATTATAGGCTACTATAAAATTATTGTTTAGTATGGTATTTTAAAAAAAATAGTTTCTTGTAGTTTAGTTTGGTTTATAACGAGCTTTTAGTTTAGATGAATATTTTTTCAATTGTTGCATTATTCTTCACCTTTGGTTTCTATTTTGTCACTTGTATTATTAGTATTCATTGTATGTATTTTGTTTGTATTTTTTGGTTTGGATCGCTGTTTTTTTTATGTTGGTAATGTATTTAATAATTTTTTTAAATGTCTTATTGATTGTAACTTAATGTCCTTGATTTCTCTAGCGTACTTAATGATTATTTTTTAAATTCAGTGTTAGGATTGATAAGAGGATGAAAATGTTGCCGAAAAGTTGCTATAGTTGAAATAAATGTATTGAATTGAGTCTTTTATAAACCGCATTTGCTATCACATTATAATATATAATAGGGCCAAGTTACATTAAGGACTTTATCATACATATTATACAGAATTAAAAACCACTCTCTAAAACAGAATATACTCTCAGATATCATTTATATGGTCTAAAACGTTGTTGTTCCGTTTGAGGATTTGTCCCCAGGAAATACATTTTCAAAGTTTTCACTCCCATTACATTTTGAAATTGTTTGTATATAGGTTAATGACTGATCACAGGCAATTTTTGTTTTGAATATAAAAACCAAAATCTTCTATGATCTGCCATTAGACTATATAAAAAACAACAGTTATTAATAGACATTATATAAAAACATTGTTTGGATTTTATAACATTTAGAACATAACTTCCAAAAAATATTATTTATATATCGGATTCCTAACGAAATTTTTCATGTTCTTTTAAAACAAATTCAAAAACAAAAATAATGGACAAAATGAGAAGGCAACGCTATGTCTGTTAGTAACATAAGGTGGTAGAAACATGAATTATTGATTGTCATTATTCTTCAATGACATTTCAAGTTTATTTCGGCGTGAATATTATTTATTCCTACTAATTCAAGGGCTTAAATTAAAATGATATCAAACAACATTAAAAGCTATGGTAGAAAAATGATAACAATATCTTGTGTGCTATCTCAATCTTGGTTATCGAACGGTTAAAAACCGAATATTATGAAACGAACATTTGGTTGTATGCGCCACTGTGTTAAAAGTTGTCGTACTTTCGCCGCTTATTCAAAGGCAGGTTGTTTCTACTACACAGCAATTCGATATCTTGGCATAGTGTTCGTGTAATATGAAAGAACCCACGATGCTCTATTTACTAAAATAATGTTTCCGACGTTATCAGAAGGTCAAAACGATTCTAAAATAAATGGAGTTTATTTCGCGTCTAATATTACGGAATGTCTATATTTGGGCCAAATAATATAGCTATTATATAGAAAGCATATGAACTACGTATGTTTTTCCAGGGCCTTGTCAAAATCAGATATATATATATATATATATATATATATCTGTTATATATATTATAACATAAAGTATGAGGCTTTGGAAAAATTCCAATTAGTTGCTAGAATAATTTTCTGTAGGATTAGGCCAGGAAAGACAAATAGTGCCGACAAAGCAGGTACCATGTCATTATCCTTTTCCAGGAAAGCTCTAAGTATAGAGCGGCAACCATAGACAATGGAGAAGGGTACAGCTTGTTAAGACAGGGAAATCCAGCGGCCGATATAGCCTGGGAAAATTACTGTGTACCATTAGGTTAAGCTATTTGTAGAACTGTGGGAAACTTACAAAAAACGTATTGTGGTAGTGGGAAAGATTAGATTTTTCAAAACAAACTAAATGATCGGGGAGGTTAGGAGGACGTTTGAGGAGGGTCTCAGAGGAAAGCAGGCGGATTGGTGGGGACAAGGATGGGAGTGCGGTAAAAAAAGAATAAATTGTTAAATTATGTAAAGTAGTTTTATAAGTAAATTTTAAAAAGTGCGACGTATAAGTCTTTTTTTACAAATATAAAAGTAAGTATTTGTGTGTGTCAAGTGTAAGTGCAGAAGTGAACAAAGGCCAAGATTCGAGGAGCTCTTCAGAACAATAAGTATTAATTGAATATAAGTGTAGCCAACAGACATATAAATTTTAGTAAATTTCAGAACCATTTAAGTTTCATCAAAATTTACAGAGATTATTCTAGTTTCACCATTTCTAATTTAAAAAGCAAAGTTCCCTTAATATCGAACCGAGAGCAAGAATAAAATTTTAATACTGTTTTTTTGTTATGTTATTTTATTAGAAATCTAAAGCCTCAGAAGTCCACCATTTATCATTGTAATATTAGTTAAGATATCAATCCTGTCACTGCAAAATAGTAATATGAATTTGGAATAATGTGAAGAGTTAATTGAAGAGAATAAATGCAAGTGATGTTTAAAAATTTATAAGATTGTTAATTCTTTATAAACCTGAAGTTGGGACATTAAATAGGTAAGGTAAATAAATAACATTAAAATATAAATTTAATTATATCAAAAGTCAAGTTATAATATATATATATATATATATATATATATATATATATATATATATATATATATATATATATATATATATATATATATTAACCAATGGTTTCTTGAAAGACAAGCGTTTTGTTAATTTTTTGTCCTAGTGTTAATTTATTCAGTTTCCAACAGCTTTAGACGTGGGAAAAGTATAACGAGAGTGGATTGCTTAGACAAAAAAAAATAGTTGGGTGTAACTCTTAAAAGCAAGGAGAATTTATATTGGGTAAGGCAAAAAGTAGGTGAAATAGTTTCTTTTTAATTTAAAAAGAATGTTGAGCAGCACAACAGTGGATATGAAAGCAATAGATTGTTCAACATATTTATGTAACTCTTCAACGTATAATTTATTGTTATAAAAGCAAAAGGGTAAGGTAAGAGACGAGAAGGGAATTTGACATGAATAATTATAGGGGAGCTGACTACCTGTGAGTCATCTCCTGTCATGTTGAATGTAACTTTTGTTTACCTTTTTGATACACAAGTGGTAACATTTTGTTGAAGAGGTGGTAGGGTTTATTGTGTTTTCAGTAAATATTTGTAAGATCTACACAAGAAATATTGATGAATGGTTTCTATGGAAACTGAAGCACTCTTTATGAAAGTTTTGCTGAAGCTGAAGTGCAAACACGTTGAACCAACAGTCTTGTGTTTGCAGTATAATCGTTTCTTTCCTTCTTGGAATTCTAGAAAGAAAATCGTACAGTTTTTAGGAAGCTTTAATATTTTTCATGAATTTTTACTTTGTATGGACATTAATTTATGCATTTTCTGATTTACTGTTCGAGCATATTTTTTGTTTCTTTCAAACACAATAATATTTTTATTGACATAACACCTTCTTGATAACAAAATATTACACAATAACATAAAACGACGTAATACCATCGTCTAGGTTTTAAACGTGTTCGATGGTTGTGATAAAAATATAAAACCTTGCCTATTTTTAGTTAAGGATAAGTAAAAATACACTATTTTTCATAGCAATTCTAATGTAACAAAAACAAATCCAATTTAAATAGCGACTGGAACAAGAGACATAGGTTTTGCTGGGTTTTATGGCTTCAATTGAGGTTTCTGGTTACATTTCTTTTTAAATCTGAATCGGTTTGTTAACACACTTTTATATCTCAATAGCGTGTTGTGTGTGAATTGCATTTTATTTCTAATCGATTTGTAGCACAATTAGGAGTTAAAGAGCAGCTCTTATGGGAGTTTTAAATAATACATTTGCCTTGTATTTGCATCACTTGTTTAGTGGCGCGTCTAACAATATGAAGGGGCTCATCCAATATGTGCAGGAGTAACCGTTAACTTGTAGCATTCAGTTTATACCTCAAATGAACTTTTCACGTTAGTTAGGTATGCTTTCTGTACGCATGTGGCCCTTGTTTGTTGTGCAATCCAATCTCCTATCACCCGCAAACAAATTAGAATGTAATCTGTTATAACTCAACCCAATTGGACAGGACTTCCAAAACGGAATTCTCTTATAAATCTACCATTTAATAACATGTAACAATATATATATATATATATATATATATATATATATATATATATATATATATATATATTATATTTTAATCTACAAATATAGTATGAAGGTAATTTAATAACAGAAAGCGTTTAACCAGAATTCTGAAATCAAATTACCTGACGTAGTAAACTTGTGACGAAGCCTTCCTTCTATTGACTCTTATAAAATGATTTTCAGTAGAGCTTCATGTCTTTAGTTATTTAATATTAAATTTAATAGAAACGTCCATATTGCTATGTAAACAGAGGTTGTTTATAACCCGTCTCAAGGAGTAGCCTAAAGTAGAGTAATAATGACAATTTAAACATTTTAATTTTTAATCATAAATTTAATTTCAAAAACAACTGAGATTTAACGGATTTACGTGTCATGGGGAAAATGAAACATCTGTTAATGTGTTGTGAAATCATAAATTCCATCATTTATTGGTTCGCATCCAAAACTTTTTATGGCAATATATATATATATATATATATATATATATATATATATATATATATATATATATATATATACATATATATATATATATATATATATATATATATATATATATATATATATATATATATATAATTTCGCAATATGTATTCTTGTATATTAATAAAGAACTAAGTCAAAATACAAATACAAGTATCATAATTGAATTGTAAATTCAATTATAATTCTTGAATTTGTATTTTGTCTTAGTTCTTAATATATATATATATATATATATATATATATATATATATATATATATATATATATATATATATATATATATAGAAACTCACAGATGTGTTAAATGTGCAGGCAAGCACCCTACTATAGATTGTACGAAACCTAGAAATGTAGAAGCCAAATGTGCTAACTGTGGAAGTAACCACCCGGCCAACTACAGGGGATGTGAAGTACCAATCAAACTCCAACAAAAGCGTGAAAAGCTCATCAAAAAACCAGTACACACTGAAACAGCAGGAAACGCGGCAAGGAAACAGAAACTGACAGACCCAAGAACTGCCAAAAACCTGACTTATGCCCAAGCACTGAGCAGCAACAGACAAAGTACAAATGAGCAAAACATCACTACTAATCAAAACACCAACGGCAATGAGGTGCTGAGTATGATGAAATGCATGATGCAGAAGTTTGAGACCTTAGAGAGATCAAACAGAACGCTATCAAACAAATTAAATGCCCTCGGGAGTAAGATTCCAGCCAATAAAAACAAATCCAAAAAATAAGTATGGATCATACAAACATACGTATTGGTACCTGGAATGCAAACGGCATTCTAAACAGCAAAGAAGAATTCTCACTCTACCTTTATGAAAATAAAATTGACATCTGTTTCATCTCAGAGACTCATCTCTCTAACCAACAATACATTAAAATAAATGGATATAATACCCACCATACCACTCACCCAGACAATCGGGCACATGGAGGAAGTGCAATCTTCATCAAAAACAACCTGAAGTACAGTGAGGATCTCAACATTCGAAAAGAGGAAGCTCAGCTGACAGTGTTAAGCATTTCGTCAATGAAACAAAACTTCAAAGTGGGAGCAGTCTACTTCCCCCCGAAACATAACCTAAAAGAAGACGATTACACAATGATAATCCGACATCTAGGAGAGAGATTCGTCCTTGGAGGCGATTTAAACGCCAAACATTCCCTATGGGGTTCCCGATTGGATAATACAAAAGGGAGAGAACTTAAAAATGCAATAGAAAAAACTGGATGTAAAGTACATTCAACTGGGAAACCGACCTACTGGCCTACAGACAGAAACAAGACCCCAGACGTTCTGGATTTTTTCATAACCAGAAAATTTGCGGTAAATTTCATTACCTTGGAGGACAGCTATGACTTGGACTCGGATCACTCATCGATCATCATGACATTGAGCGAAACTATCATCAAAAAGCCAGCGAAACCGACTTTATGCAATAAAACTACGGATTGGGAAAGTTTTAAATTACAACTAGATCAGGGAATTACCCTCAACATTGACCTGTCTACTAGGGATCATCTTGACGAGGCGGTGACAAAATTTACCAGTCTTATTCAACAAGCAGTGTGGGATAACACTAGAACAATTACTCATAAAACACCTGGATACAACTACCCTATGGAAGTAAGAAACCTAGTAAAGAACAAAAGAAGAACAAGGCAAAAGTGGCAGCGTACAAGAGATCCCGTCGTTAAACATCATCTCAATAGAGAATCCCAACAAATCAAAAGATTGATCCACCAACTGAGAGAAGACTCTGCAAACTCCTTCCTCGAGAATCTGTCTGCAGACAAAACCACTAACTATTCCCTCTGGAAAACAACGAGAAGACTGAAAAGGAAAATCCATCATGTACCACCCATCCTGAAAGAGAACAATGAATGGGCAAGATCGGACCAAGAAAAAGCTAACACGTTTGGAGATCATCTTGAAAACATCTTCAAGCCGAATGAAGCCACGAATGAAGAAGAACTTCACCTAAACACTAATAATCAGTACACAATATCAAGAGCACAGTGGTACAATATATTACAATAAAAATATTGAAAAGAACCCCAATACCACAAAAATAATCAAAAATAACAAATAAGACAAGTTACTTAAGATTAAACCCTTATGTACATTTCGATGACCATGTCATCATCATCAGAGGGTCTTGTTACAAAACAGAATCTAGCACACAAGAAGTTACAAACTAGAGTGATGAAGTCATCACTCTAGTTTGTAACTTCTTGTGTGCTAGATTCTGTTTTGTAACAAGACCCTCTGATGATGATGACATGGTCATCGAAATGTACATAAGGGTTTAATCTTAAGTAACTTGTCTTATTTGTTATTTTTGATTATTTTTGTGGTATTGGGGTTCTTTTCAATATTTTTATTGTACTAATAATCAGTCTAAAATTATTAAAAAAGTGACATTAAAAGAGCTTAAACGAGAACTAAAATACAACTTGAACCCGAAGAAAGCACCAGGATACGATTTAATCACTGGACTAGTGCTGAAAAAACTGACAACAAAAGGACTAAAAATGTTTTTATTATTAATTAATGCGTCCCTTAGACTTATGCACGTCCCTGCAACATGGAAAGTGGCGGAGATGATCATGATCCTGAAACCCGGCAAAACAGCAACAGAGGTCAAGTCGTACAGGCCGATATCACTTCTACCCATAATGTCAAAACTCTTTGAAAAGCTGCTTCTCAACAGGCTTAAACCTATTATCGTGGAAAAGAACTTACTGCCCGACCATCAATTTGGATTCAGGCGAGGACACTCTACGGTGGAACAGGTGCATCGACTAATTGACATCATTGAAAAAGCACTGGAAGGTGAGGAGGTCTGCTCGATTGTCTTCCTGGATGTTTCACAAGCCTTCGATAAAGTTTGGCATGAAGGCTTGATTCACAAACTCAACATGTTTCTGCCAGCCCAGTTTGTGAATCTACTGAAATCGTACATATCGAACAGACTGTTTCGAGTAAACCACGAATCTACGTATTCTGACTTCAAGGAAATACAAGCTGGAGTCCCACAAGGCAGCGTATTGGGACCAATCCTGTACTTGCTGTACACCAGCGATCTTCCGCAAACAGCCAACGTCATCACGGCCACTTTCGCAGACGACACAGCAAACGCAGCGACAGCGAAAACCGTTCAAGAATCGACAACACGCTTACAAAGATCAAACGATTCAGTTGAGGCTTGGACCAAGAAATGGCGCATCAAACACAACGACCAGAAGGCAGTCCATGTGAACTTTACAAACAAGAGGATCCCAAACCCTCAGATGCTCGAAATGAATGGAAGTGTTATCCCATATCATGATTCAGCTAAATATCTCGGCATGAATCTTGATGCAAAAGCCAAATGGGTCGAGCATGTCAAAATAAAACTCACAGAACTCCAGACTCGCTACAGGCAAATGTATTGGCTACTCGGTCGAAATTCACGGGTATCAATATACAACAAGCTATTGGTATATAACCAAATCCTCAAACCGGTTTGGACGTATGGTATACAGCTTTGGGGCTGTGCCAGCAAATGTCACATACAAGGGATACAACGCTTCCAGAACAAAGTACTAAGAAACATCGCCAACGCTCCTTGGTATGTGCGTAACAGTGACTTGCATTGCGATCTTGGTGTACAGATGGTCGAGGAAGTCATAAAACAGAACGCCATCAAACACGTAAATCGGCTCACTCAACACGAAAATCCTGAGGCACTGAGACTTCTCGACAACAACCACCTGACAAGACGACTCAAAAGGACAAAACCATTTGAACTCGTTGAACGACAAGAGTGACAACAATACTCTTCCTCACGCCGGTTGGCTTCCAACATCAAACAAGATACAATAGAAATCAATGGATTCTTTGTAATAAAAGCTAAAATCTAATTATCAAATGTAAATTAATGGTTGGTCAGAAATGACCAGTTTTAATAAATAAAAAAAAAAAAAAAAAAAAAAAAAAAAAAAAAAAAATATATATATATATATATATATATATATATATATATAATATAATATATAATATATATATATATATATATATATATATATATATATATAAGGTTAAAACGTTTTGGAGTTACACAGTAGGTGAGATAGAGATACTTTCAATTTGGTGACGGAACAAACATCGTGGTTGAAATAGACTTTGCGGCCACATTGAGTTCCTCCTTCATCCGTCATCTGGACGAAACTATGCTTGGAATATAGTTCCAGAGGAATGGAACGATTGCAGCACAAACATAATGGAGCTTAAGATCTTTACTTCTGCACGCGGCTGAACAACGTATGAAGCTGGGATTTACATTATTACACTGTGATGCACAAAAATAAATAATCTTACGGAATAAAAAAACTATTCTCTAATTTCTGTATATTGTTATCAATAAATATGAAGTCAATAAAGTCCAAAAATTTATACTTAGGTCATTATGCTAAATTAAATTATTACCAATAACCACCTATATTTTAAATAAATGCTTGTAAAAAAAAATTCAATTGCTTTCTAGTTACAAAGATATAAACCTTCTAGTTTTAGAATTTATTGCAATTAATGTTGCATTCATCTATATTTATAATTACTGTAGAACCTAATATTACGTGATGAATGAGGGCTCAATGGATAGTGGCTTACCCACTGCAAGTGTCCCAATTATACTTGGTCCATGTCTTAAAACAATCTCTAAGTATATATATATCTTACCTAAAGATAGCAGATCAGAATCCTTTTAAAGTTTGCTTTTGCCAAAACACACTCTATTGACATTTATTCATAGTAATGGCTGCTTTAGGATCTTAGCATAGCTTGATCTGGGGGATGATTACAGATGCGTAGTTCATCTTCAACAATGATCAGCGATATCACCTCCTTAAAAACCTCTCTAACTCTGTTCCATTAGTAGACCTACGTGATGTTCGTTCTCAGAGTCGAGAAACTAGTGATTAGAAAGATCTAAATATTTTCCTTTTAAATCTTTGATTGAGATTTCTTCTAAATTAAGCTTGTGTTGCTTGATCCTTGCTATTCAACAATAACAGACTATTTATTTTAAAAAATCAATAGAACAAAAGAACAATAGAAATCAATTATTTCATCTTCCAAGAGCAAAAGAACTACGTCCGTTCTATTAGATCCGAAAATGTAACTGTCTTTTCGAGAAAACTGTCTTTTGCACCTTAGGAGTTACATTTAAAATTCCTTCGACCTATGACACACCTCATCCGATCAGATAATTTTACCTTTTAAGTTACATTTCTACTCCTCTAAATCCAATGGCGTTTCAATATTTCATTAGTAAAGTCGTAAGCCGATAATTCACAGAAACTCCCACCCGAAATTTCCTAATTTATTATTTACAGTTGCTCAACACTAACAAAATACGTTCATCTGCTTTAGAATATTTTTATTGCTGATTTGAAAGCGTATTAAGTAGTTTAAAAAGATTAATTGTAATGCTTTGACTTACTTGAGTTTCTGGCATTTTGCTGGTTGTCACTCAACAACATTTCATATCCTCGTTAAAATGTAATAATTTAACGAAAAGCTTCAGAAGGGTTAGTATGGCTACATTAGGAGAATGAATATATAAAACAAATCCGAATCATAAAAGGTTTTTTCATATAATAACATATCAATTGCCGTATTTGGTCAAAAGTAATTTCCTAAAACTAAATGAACCAAATATAAGACGTCATAATTTTGACTAATACTTAAACTGAGCAGTGCTAAGTAGCTCAAAACATTTTTTTCTAATATGGTTATTTAAATAACAATTATAGTGCATGCCATTTGAATGGACACTTACAATTACTGCTAGAGAATTTGACCAGCGACTTTTGTGACCTCAGAACTGTAATTGTCATTTGACTATTCCGATGATCAGAACAGTTTTTATTATCAGGAGATTGTATATAAATATAAATGTTTAAGAGCTAAAAGAAAATTACGAATGGCTTCCAAATATATTAATTACCTTCCTTCTGGTCTTATTAACTGAGCTAAATGAAGCTGAGACTCACTCTCATCCTCTGATAAGACTACTTCGTCCAAGTCCGTCTGGTAGTTCCAGTAGTAAGTAGAGGTGTCATACTCGCAGTAGGCGACTCCATAACGACCACCTGTTCATGCGTCTAAGTTAGGGATTCTTGATATCTCATTCATTACCACTAAATGTATGAAAAAGACAAATAAAAAAACACAATAAAATTAAATAATTGCAGACACTAAAATAGTTCCAACAATCAAAAAACTCTTGTTCATGGTGCAAAGTAGGGTACTTCTGAAGACACTGTCAGAAATCGAGAGGAGTCAAACAAATGCGTCTGGATTAGTAATTGGATGTGAAAACCTGTGACAATGGTAGCTTCCTAAGCAACCAAACTGTATAAGAGCAATATGTTATTGAGAAGCAAATACGTTTTATTGAGTGCGGATAAGTTAAAAAATGATTGATCATCCTTGGAACAAACAATCTTTTATAATTTCTTTGTGAAACGAGCAACATGTTTGATTACTGTGACTGTGACTGTTACAGCTCACGTGACTTCATGAGCTGAAGAACCTTCATCTAAACAGATTATAAATGAGTGTTTTAATGTTATAGTAAAAGAAAACCCTAAATGAAATCAGAAAATATACGTGAAGAGAGATCAAGTAAACGCAGCTATAAGGATTGAAAAAACAGAGCAATGAAAATCAGTACTAACGTTAATGTCATTTAAAACTGATCGAAGAAATTAAAAAAATTTATTCTGGGGAAAAGAACGATACATTTATAATAAAGTGGTGGATATATTAACTTTAAGGCAAGTAAAAAGAAATAAAGTAAAATGCAAATATAAATAAAACATATTAATAATATAAAATGAAATTCAAAATTAATTATATTTGTCTAACGTTCATATGTATAACCGTACTATCTGGCTGCGAGTATCTGAAAAAGTAAAGGAATTTTTTATACATTTGCAATAATGTAAGTTTTCTAAATATTATGTAAACCTAGAAATTTTAACATAAGTCACATGCTACGTAAGTCATCGCAACGTAACGGTTACATTTAATTTCGAACTGCTGAGTTCCCCTTCTCGTAGCTCATATGATTTGTTTTGGGAAACGCACAGATGTGTGTAGCAGGTACTCAGTAACAGATGCTCGTTCAAGACATGATTTTAATTACTAAAGCCGCAAATTCGAAGGAAGCATAGAAATGTGCATTTTCAAATAGGTTATAATTTAATTTCCTGTAGTAATAATTTGAACGTAATCGTGTAACAAACCAAGATATGTATATTTGCACAGTGGAAATTATGAAATAGACTTTGAAAATGCTTTTCGGAAATTGAAACATGTTTAATATATATATATATTTGGTTTTGTAAATAATTTAAGAATTTATTTATCAATCTTAACATATATACTGCATAATGAATGTCTTATGTCTACAACTAAGTAAGTCTTTCAATGTAGTATTCACTTACACTTACACTATAACTAACATTATATATAAATGAACACCCACTTATAATCGATATTTTTTCCTAAAAGGAATTTCTATAGCTAAGTCATCTTCATGATTGACTAGGCCTAATAACTCTTCCTAATAAAATATATTTCTAATAACTTTAGAAGCAGTAGTTTAGACGTTGTATAGATGCCTATAGTTGCTACTAATAGTGACTTAGTCAAATTATGAGAATATGTGAATTATGTGAATATTATTGAGTTAGGGTTGGTATTAGTTGTTAATTAATTATAATCTCCACTCAAAAGCAAATATAGTACATTTTGATATACGTATACCTTTTGTTGTTAAAATTACTTTCATTTAAAATCTTGCTTATGAGTAATAGTATAATATGGTTGGTACTAAACACTGAATTGTTGGAAATGAAATATTGGAATAATCAGGATTAAAATTCGCGTGAAAATGTTTGTGGGTATAATGATGCATGGCATTTATTTAATGTAATGAGGAAGGAGAATTTCATCTTATAAGGGTCATAAAGCTATGACATTGCGTTAATCCCAAATTAAATTACTTTTTTATATTCATGAATAAGCATTAGCTCTTAATAACGAGTTCTATCACTGGATCATTCAACTTACGGAGGCTTTAAAATCATGAATAGCAACACCCATTCATTTGACACAAGTTGATTTTATGACTTTTAGTTTTATTCAATATATTTAATTTTAGGCATATTCAATGAATAAATAAACTGCATTTTTAGTTGTGAATTTTGAAAATAATTATATATATATATATATATATATATATATATATATATATATATATAATCATATGATAGCTATCTACAACTTCTTAAGTTTAATGACATTATTTCATATATTTCCATTAACACCTAGGTTCTGGAAACCATTAAGTAAACGATAAGGTTGACACAAAATAAAATTAACTCAAATTATAACAAAATTTTGTTATTTACAATAGAAAAAACACATTCAGTAATTAAGTAAAGGACATAATGGCACATCATACCTTGATTAGAAAGCGCTGTGCTTAGCTTTATGTACACATAGATATTCTTCAACTAAGGTGATTGCATTGAAAATCCCTATCCAAGCTCGTCTACAATAATCCGTTCTGAGTACAAATTCAAGATAGCCTCCTTCTTATCATGAAAAAGTACAATAGAAGATTAATCTCAGTAAAAGTAGCGGCCGCTGTGGGATTACTAGAAGATACAAAGCAATAAGTATTTTACGAAACTACATGCCTTTAATCTGGAGAATTAAACCACATGTCGATAATTTTCATCCAGAAAATTAGAAAATATGAAAAAATAATAATTTACAAAGGCTGTGATTCAAAATGTTTGAGCTGAATTTTATGCGTCATCGTATTTCGTAACTTAAGGTTTTCTGGGGAACACGTTTGTTGATCCAAGTTTTACTGAGAGACTCTCAATAACAATTAGTATTAAAAGAAAACCAAATAGATGTAAATATTTTTTGTTGTGGTAAATTAACAAATATTTAGTTAACTCCGTGAATCATCAGGGTTGGTACGAAATAAAGGGGTTTTGGGTTGTTGGTTGGTGGGTCCAAAACAAAAAAAATATAATCTTTTACAAACAACACGCCGTATGATTTTACCAGTAAAATTAAAGCTGGCGTAGTAAATAATAGATAGAAATTATTTCTCTGCGTGTGTGGGGGGGATATATGTGCGTTAGTATGTGTCTGTGTGTGTATGCGTGTTTTATTTGGAATGTGTAATTAGTTAGTTATTATTATTTATTTTAATCTAATAATATAACGTTATACGTAAGTATTAGATTTCTCTAAAATAATTTTTATTTATTATTAAGCCTAAAATTTATTTATTGGACTACATTATTTTAGCCTTCTGTTCGTTTAATTTAGTCTCCCCTTCCACTCCCATTTAGTCTCCATATTGCATCTAAAAACTTTTACACTAATTAATTTTACTCCTACATTTTACTTTCTTTTTCCTGTTTTTGTTCCTGTTCAATACCTCTAATATTACTCTATAATTGTATCCGCTCTTACTTATCCCTTAAGTCGAGCAAATTAGTGATATAGGGTGTAAATGTAACTTCTCAACTTAAACCTTCTAGGAAAAAATTCATAAGTATGGTGAAAATCGATTATCTTATATTCACCTCAACTAGCAAGCTTTTTAGAATTTCGTAGTTTGGAAGGTTATAAACATTTCACTAAGTTGACCATGAACTTTAACACTATGTTACACGTTAATTGGAACCATCTTACATTTTCCAATTTACAATGTGTTACCTTTTACCGATACTATTTTATGCATGACACTTTTATGATATTAACATTCCTATTTTTTTTATCTGGGCCTAATTTCATTATTATACACATATTATTATATATTTCTTTAATTTTTATTAAACAAATTTATTGCATATAAAATATTATAATCGGAACATGTTACGTTTTAATTGCTAACGTTTTGACTTTGCATTATTTAAAGTTTCTACAATTAATTCAATTAGTATCAACTTAAAGACATTAAAAAACAGCGAATATTGTTATCTGAACAAAGCGTTTATGTTAAAGTAATGAAATAATATGTTCTGTTATGGTTTTAAAATATTTAATGTTTTCAACAACTTAGTCCTGATTTCAAACTATTAACAAATATGAATATCTAATACTGTATAGTTCTGCAATTGAAATTCTCGTTTTAGTGTGTGTGTGTGTGTGTGTGTGTGTGTGTGTGTGTGTGTGTGTGTGTGTGTGTGTGTGTGTGTGTGTGTGTGTGTATGAGTGTGTTTAGATCGTATTTCTGTTTTAATAGTGAGTAGTCATTTCTGTTCTCGAAGTTGAGATTCTCCGTACAACCTTCTTACCTAATGATATAAGCTTTCTTACGCATAAGGTAAACGTTCATAGACGTTTTCTGAGCTCACAAGTTTGCTACTCAAGTTATATGACCTGTTGTCCGTTCAAAGCATAATGTCAGATTGTCTTTCTTCAAATAAATATCGAAACGGATTTTCGTTCTGTTTTCAGATTTGTTCCTTCGTATTACTTTAAAAATAGGTAATATTGAAATCCCTTCTGATTATTATACGAGGTTTATTGTTCAACAGATATTGGGACACAAACTAATATTCTACATTTTATTTATTTTAAAATTTCTTTGACGTCACCCTTACTGTATTGACACATTTTGCCTTTAAGTTGGTACAAAGTCTACAAGGACATCTCAAGGCAAGTTAAGATTAAATCCAACTTGAAGTTTTCTAGCTTGAAATATGTCTCAGAGATTAGGATTTATTTCTGTTTGAAATTGTTGCTATATTTGATTTGAAAACTTTAACCCTATTGCCTTCAATAACTGAGATTTATGGAGAACGCTGTCTGAACAGAGATATACAATGCATCAGGGTCTTGTACTTGTACATGAGACGGTAAAAAGATATCTACTAATTAAAAGAATAAGAAATTAAAAATATATAGTTTCCTAACGGATATTTTGAATTTTGTGGTACTTCAAAACATTACAAATCATTCATATCTAGAATTTTACGGTTTACAATGTGTCTAATTTGTAAATTTCTATTACAAAAACTGTACCCTAATGATAATTAATCAGGCAAGATAGGTCCTTAAAAGTTTTTTTTGTCATTAACGTTGCGGCTTTTATACAACAAATTAGTGTCCAATCCCAGTTTTTTAGTCTCAGTCGGCCTCAATCATGTTTTCCTTGAAGGACAGTATCATTAAAATCACATCACCCTCTCAAAATACAGTTTTAATCGTTAAGCACAAGACTTCATCAAGGTTTGTAAGAATAAAAGTTTACCTAAAACGGAATAAATACTTTGACAAATTGTCTTAAATTGCGCGTTAGCAGTAGCGTAAAATACAGAGCTGTATAAAAAACGTTTTTCAAAATTGACAACATAAGTATCAAATACTAGCAACTAGGCTGGCTGAAGTTGAAATCTGGGAGATGAAGAGTAGGTATGTTAAATGTTTTTAATTACTGAATGTCCGGATAGCGAGTAATCAACGTTAAGGTTACTTTAGGTAGGTTATTTTTCCAAGCGAAACCATATGTTTCCCCTTCTCCCAGCAACAGGAAATCAAAACCTTTCCCTATTGCTACGAAACTCCATCCTAACATTATTCTTATAACTGTGCATAGTTGTAACACAAGATATGAGTTGGCGATTTTCACCGATAGTCCTTAAAACAATAAATATTGCACGTTATAGGTCGGATTTAAAGCTAATTAAAACCAAAATTGAGAATCAGATAAAGAATATATAAAATAAGATTCATAAAACTGTGTTTAACGAAGCAAGAACGAGAAGTTGAGCTGCTCGGGCCCACACCCACTTTAAATGGAGTGTACAATTTTCACTTAAGGCTCACTCGGAGACCTTAAAATATACAGTAATGAAATAAATTTGTAGGGAATCCTAAATAATTTGTATTAACTGTTTGTAATTAGGTTTTTTTTAAAATCTATATATTCACTTGTTAAACGCAATATTGCTTGTGCATCCAAAGTGCAATTAAATCAAAACAACTGTTGTTCGATTTACTTTGAAATCCCCCACTTTCCATAAGCTCCACAATATTCTTTTAATAATTTAACTATAATCTTGGATGAACCTTAACATTTCTTACTTGAAAAGAAGACGATGTTATTTTAAAATGTCTGCGTGTGTTGCAATTGGTCTACTCTCTGTTTTAACACGTATTTTATTATTTTATTTTATTCTTATTCATTTATTAACACCTAGTCTAATAATATCAATAATCAAACTATCATGGCAAATCATTTTTGTTACATAATTTGGATAAGTGAATATTTTGTAACACCCATGGAAATTCATTTGCAAGAAGGTAAAAGCGAAGAGAGAGTTAAAGGTTATATAGTTGAATATACGGAACAATCGTGTCCTGGATTTATGAAGTAATAGAGGAATAATTACCAGAAACTGTTGAGGTATGAATATAGTAATATGAACAGATATTGATTCAGAAAAAGGCATATAGGTCGTACGTTGTATATTAGTATATCATTGACCTTTCAAAGATTCTTGCAAATTCTCCCTTTTAATTATCAGTTACTACTGTGCTTGAGGATTAGTTTTACATTAGTATAAACTGAAATATCTCCCCACCCGAAAAAAAAGTAATATTACATATAATGCTTGTATACGATTGTGCAAAATAAGTAAGACAAAATATGTAAGTAGACATACTACATTCTATAGTGAGCCTGGCCACACATTACTCCCTAAAGATCTGTACAAAGATTGACAGTTCTCTGCTAATAAATGTTCTTACTAATATGCTGTTGTTACCAATAAACTATTTTATCCAAGTGTTGATAGAATTGAGAGAAGAAAAATTGTAATAACCTTCATAAGTGAAAAGCTATAATTGATTAAGAAAAGACTGTGTTACAAAACTAATCCTGTACTGAAACCATATACTATTCAAAAGGTTAATAATCGTTGTAGTTTCTGTTTGCTAGTTTTACTTGATAATGTGAGCACTTTTCATAGTGTAACTTTTGGTTAAATAACGAATCATTTTCAATGTACGTCTTACCTACTAAAGATAAAACACATTTTAATTAAATTAATTTAAATCTTGATCATTGTTAACGCTTACAATTTTTTTTTTTTTGTCTGGCTATGCACGTTTTGCGGTTAGAGACCAATTGATGCCATTTCTTCTTCCAGCAGAATTCTTCAACAAAATGGCTTCTTCCATCGTTCGATGGCTGGCAAAATTTAAAAAAGCAACAGTCAGTATTGATTAATAATTTTTATTAATAATATCCTCGTACATAAGTTACTCCTATTTTTATTCTCTTCTACCCCCCCCCCCCATTTTTGAACTATTTTCGCTCCTTTTGCTGCCTACAGAAGGCCTTACAATTAAATTTATAGCAGTTACTATTTATAATAGCTTATTTCTCCTGTATAAAGATGTATTTTATCCTGCCTCTGTATATCGAAGCATCTTATTGTAACTCGAATGTCCAAAATAGAGAGAGACACTAATTGACATATATAAATATAATATGTATATGATTTATTGGTTAGTGACCATGGCATTATCTGACCAAGTATATTGAAATATATGCATCTACTGCCATCCTCTTTCTTAGACATATTTAATCTTGAGGCCTGTTGTATAATTCACATTATTTAGAAGAAGTAATTTTTAAATATTATAGTAATTTATTTAAATTTTACTTTAGTTTACCATGATAATTTATTTTTATTAAATTCAAAAAAATATACTTGATGACTTCTAACTAGGTAACATAAGCAACACACTTTTAGATGAAAAACTCTACTTTAAGTTGCCCCTCTAAAAATGTTTACAAAACAACTAAAACTAATTACCTAGCTAAACTTAAATCGTCGTTATTGCTTAATAATTATTTTTTTTCATGTCATTGGTTATGTCTTCTTTATCCCTATCTGAATTGTCATTTATATCTTTCTTCAATTCATCGTTCTTCTTAATTACATCTTGTAATATTTGTAGGATATTTATATTTTCCGTATTTTACCTACTAGTCCCACAAGCCTGAGAATTAGTGGTTCTCGTATTTTCAACACCAACGTCGTCACTGTCTCTTAAGATGTCTCACCCTAATTGAGTTCTTTCCCTATCTATTTCACTTATTTTATTTGACTTTTTCTCTAATCCTATTACTTTTTCTTGGTAGACCGTTATCAACTTGCTTCCTTACAATGTCCTTACAATGTTATGCATACAATTACAAATCACTCCTAAAATAACACTTATTACACCTAAAATTAAGCCCACCACGTTTACAATAACTCTACAAGCATACAGAAGCTCACACGTTGGATCCCAAAACTCATGGTAGTTTATTTAATGTTTTTATTTTATTTTACCATATTGTTTATTTTTAATAAATAGAAACAAATGTATTTTAGGACTTCTAACTAATTAACATAAACAACACACTTTTAGGTGACAAACTCTACTTATTTTTTTTCCTTTTAAAAATATTTACAAAAACAAGTACATCATAGTTACCTAGCTGAACTCAAGTCTTCTTTATTTACTAATAATTAAAAATACAATTTAATTAATTTTACTCTGGGTTGTTTTAGAGGTTACTGTTATCTGGATGATCCATAAATGACAATTTAATAATGAGGTATTGATAAAACTTAATTATCATCTGAATATTGACCTTTTAATAAAACTGTTTCGCGGGTTGGCTGAAATGTTACTTAGTTACTACATTAAAACAATTTTTTCATTGGACTCACTCGCTCTCTCTCTTTCTCTCTCTCTCTCGCTGCACCTGGAATAGGTCGGCCGTTCCTCGACTCGCTTCCCTGCACTACTATCTTTACACTTAACGGCTCTTTTAATATCTTTGCTTTGTTATTCTTAATTTTCCCTTTCCCTAATAAATTTATCCCTTAGTTATTCACTCGTTCCCTTCCAACCAGTTCCCGTACTCACATGTCCTATCAACGCCTATTTTCGGAATCCAGTGCTTCACCCGTGATTTTGTGCTCCTCTCGCACTAGCGTCCTATTCCCCCATCTGGCAATTTTCAACCAATCACAAAACAATGTTTCTAGTAAAACCAATACCATATAAGCTGTAGCCTCTAGTTGTAAAAATGTGTATAGTCACTTGACGGTTAACTTATACTTTTTCGATATCTTGAAGCCATTGACCAAACCTTTTCTAAAGATTCTATGAAATTAACGACCCTTTAGCGTTTCATTTACCACACAAAAAATGCCTTGCAAAATAAAAAGGTCTTGGATTTATTTTATTAATGTTCACGACAAACATTGTAGTGTGCCGCCCTTTGACAACATTTTAAAGCCTTGAGTTTTATATTTTAAATAAGAAATGCATTTATGTTACAATATATTATTTAAAATGTCAGTATTATAATTTGAAATAAATATAATTGTTTAGAATAAACTATGAAATAGGATTAAACTACGAAATAGGATTAAACTACTCCAAATTAAATGTGTTCTACTATATTTCCTCTAGAAATCTTTGTACATAACTCACATATCGTTAGAATGCTATACACTATACATTGAATAGTGAATCAAATGTGCAGGTTCATATAAATGAAACATACATTTCCTAATCGGCGGTGTAGCACAGCCCAGTTTAAATTTGTAAATCATATCCAAGTCAGATGTCCACCCTTTTAACATTGATTAGTCAGCCTCTAATTTATCAAACGGGAAGGTTTATATCTTGAAGTTCTAATGGTGTCAGCCCAGTTCTGTGGAGACTCTGCATTTTATTAGAGCACAATTTCTGTCACACTTACTGTGGAAGTATCCTTTTAAGAAATATGCTTGTCACCTTTGTAAATCTATTCTCCTCATAGACAAGATGGTGATAAAATGTGAAGATATAATTATTTTCATTTCGGCCTATTGATTAGCTCTTTGACGTGTAAATCTAAAAAGATGTAGAACAAATGTTGAATAAAACTAGAAACCTCAATACTTCCCTTTTGACCAACATATTTATCGTATATATAAGATACTTTGGTCAGTAGATAGAACGTGGATGTTAAAAATGTACACATATAACTGTCTCTTGTAATGTACTGAATTTGTTGTAATGTTGCCAACTTGATGGTTTTTTATTCGTGCACAGTAAATGTTCGCTCTTTTGCTTCTTATTTTAGATTGACGCTTAAGTTCATAACTCCTGTAAATACACTTCGTTGGATCTACTACTATAGTGATTAACTGTAGTAGAATCTTAATTTTTAGTTTTCAATAGTATCAGATGTTTCAGCATCAGTTTCTCCAGAAATCGATTCTATGTCGAAGTTATATTTCTTAGCTTTGAATTCATCACATTATGAAAACGTATCGCTCCTCGGATAGTGCTCATTATTAAAATCATTATCAAATTTGGTGGAAATATAACTCTGACTGCCTTTTGAAACATACTGAACAGATTTTTAATTTTAAATCTTTAGATAGATACATTGTTCTAGTATATTTGAGCCTGTATTGACTCCCTCTGACTTGTAAACAATTTTGCATGTAGTATCCCCTATAAATCTTTTCTGTTGGCATGTTTATCTATCTTATCCTTTATTAAATTTTACCCCTGTCGATTTTATATTATGTATAACTACAATACAACAAATAAATATGTCTACTAGTTTGTAATCTCTATGATATCTAACTCGGTACGAATTAGAATCATCTCTGTGTGAAGCCTCTAACTTATTGAGGCTTTTGAGGACTACGCCTCACCACTGGCAAAACAGTAACCGATCCATATAAATAGCAATTTATATCATTAGGAGATTCCATACCATTTATACTTGTGATGATTTTTAACGATTATTATAAACCTCGTTGAAGCATTGTGTCAAGAAAGCCTGGTTCGTTACTCTGAAGACGAACCATTGCCGTAACATCTGGCATTCAACTGTGATATAACTTTCCCTTGCATGTAGGCAGAGCTTTCTCTTCTTCTGAAGAGTTTCCATCTTGTGATAGTACTAATTTGAAATATCACCAACAAAACTATATTCCTGATACCATACAAACTTTACAGTTTATTAGCAAACACCGATTGGATAAAAACACAGAAATGCATTCACAACAGCAACTAGTAAACAATATGGCTGGCAACAGTGATACCGCCACTCCTAAACTTGCACTTTAGGGAAATGGATACTTTAGCATCTTGATGTCAAGACTTTCAAGGCCTTGGCATAATCCTCCCCAGTATGGGTATTAATATTAGCTAATTTCCATTATATATATATATATATATATATATATATATATATATATATATATATATATACATATATATATATATATATATATAATTTCATTATTGGAATACAATGACTTTACGGTTTCAAAACTTGAACAATTGGTTTTAAATAATTTTATTTAATTTACGTTGTAACTTTGTGTGTACAAGTATTTGAAAAGACCTGAACTGTATGTGCTGAAATGAATTTGCGTAACAGAAAATCTTTTAAAACGAGGTGAGTAAACATAATTTTAGTACAAAAGTTGCAGTAACTTTCGTTCAGTAATTGATCATTTTAAACTATTCAGTAACAGTTTTTATACGTATTATTATTATTTCTGGAGTAGGGTTCGAGGAATGGTTCTAGACTATGGTTGAAATTTTTTGGCTTATCTTTCAGATATGTTTTTTGGCAATCATATTTATTAAATTTTGTGTGTATAAAAACGACTTGTACAAATAAATTTATCACTGTCATTTTTACACCTCCTGCTCTAATTGCATTTATGTTTACGAAATGTGGTTTGCCAATATTAATAAAGCAAAAACACTTCTGAATTTGTTACACTTTCCTAGTTAAGGTCTAGGTTGACAACGGGACATACCTCTCGGAACGGCCGTCATGAACACTTATAAAATTAAGTACTACTTTAGTAAAATGTAACATAGCTACAAGTGTTTTTAGTTAAAATCTAGTACCTCAAGGGATGCTGGGATCAATTAATGTAAATAAAGTATTGCCAGTTGCGCTCTTACCTTATCAAACCTTTTATAATTAGTTCCTTCTCTTTGTAAATAAATCCTGCTAAAATCACAATATGTTTTTTGTAAAGTACAATATCTGAATTCATAGAAATAAGAATTTATGGTGTAACCATTTACATGCCAGTATATTGTCCCTAATGTTATCTATGTAGATGAAGACACACACACACACACACACATATATATATATATATATATATATATATATATATATATATATATATATATATATATATGCTGATACGTATTCCTTCACGGATGGAAAAATATGATGAATTGTTACTATCTGGATTACATCCAGGAATTTATGAACTGCAGAATAAACGAATGTACTCCAGATAGTAACAATTCATCATCATATATATATATATATATATATATATATATATATATATATATATATATATATATATATATAAGTTCACAGTTATATGTACTGAAACATTCCGTATAGTATTTATTTCTTTTGTTAACCCACAAAACCCATTGCTGAAAAATTTATCATGCACGGCTTTAAAAGTTCTAAAATAAATCTGTGATATTAAGAACAATAATTGTGTTTTTCAACCGTTATGAACTCTTAAACAAAATGTCTATTCCTTTCCTTAGACGAACATTGAAAAAAAAAGAAAAATCTATACAAGAAAGGTCCGTCAAAGAAACCCATATTCGGGCAAAAGTTTAGTATTAAACTAATAACAGTAATTAGGACTTTGAATAATAAGTACAAATTTATTTTTATTCGAAATAACCATTTGACGAGAAAATCATAATTTAAGGGAATTCAGGAAAACGCTACCCAGACATAAAGGGTTTCAGTGCCCCTAACAGAAATATTAGTAGACTACCACAGTTTTAAGTAGCTTTATTTAAATTGAAACAATCGAAAAAATAAACCCAAAGATGTTGTTTACTTATATCTGAGTTACAAGAAATAATGAATAATAATGTGTATATGTCTATTTCGTTACGGAGTGAGTCAATAAAAGATCGTTTTATAACAAGTTGCATTAAATACTCCCTAAATAATACTCCCCACTAAATAATCTATACATATATACATCGTTTACAACGTTGCTGCAACAAGCATCTCTGACTGAAATAATACTTGTGTTGTAGCTTTGAGTATCTCGGCTCACTGGATGGTGCTAACTTTAGTAATAACACCCTCAGTATATTATACAACTCTTGCAGTGGCAAAGCAAGATAAGAACTCATGCCTGTGCGTCTGCCACACACTTCATATATTAATATAACGGCTGTTAAATGTTGTATGGTTTATACCGCCTCTGCTTTACAGTGTTACATAACCTTATATTTATACTTTCTTTATATCTTACAATCGCAAATACTACAGAATAATAAAGATTATATTCAAAACTTTTCGAGTTACGGCCAAACCCAATAAAGCATCCTAAAACAGTGAAACAGTAAATTATGTCTTTGAAATTTATTTTCATACTTTCAAAATAAGCCAAATATCTATAAAAAATAATCTTGAAAGAATATTCCCTACGAACTGGTAGGCCTACAAAGAACGATTTTGTAATTAATCTGTAGTAGTTTGTGTTTTCTTATACATCCATTAAATCCTTAAAATACAATCTAAAATTAGAGGTTGGGAAAAACCTGGAAAGTTTAGCACTAATTTAAGTCATGTTTTTCTGTTTTGTAACGTGTTTTAGTAGTTTATATAATTTTTAACACGAAATTATAAAAACTGTTTGGATTCTGGAAACAGAATAAAGCCTTATGAACATGTTTTGTCTGACCACATGTTTCAGTAATGCGTAAGTAATGATGTTCCAAAATTGGTTATATATAACTACCTGGTTACGAAAAAAGTAACCAGAACGATAGGAGGAAAATATACCGAAATTTGTTTGTTTTCACCTCAAAACATTGAAAGCATATAACGTCTACACTTCTTATTTTGCAAAATTACAGAAATTCAGTTTGTTCTACTGGAAAACCACCTCCTAATTCAATAACGTGATGGACTGCAGTACCAGCTTATGACATTGTTTGAAAAAATGGGTCATTTTGCAAGTCACAGAGCTCTTACTGGGGGTAAGTACCGTGTTTAATCTATAGGAGAGCCGGGTCTAGTTCATACAGGGTCACGTTGATACAACTCCAATAATGTTGCAATACGCAGGCTCAAGAAAATGAAAGGGAGAGGGAAGGACCACGGCTTTAGGCCAGGCGTACATGAGCTTGAAAGTAACCGGGACGCCGAGATAGTTTTCTATCTGATACCTATCGGCGTTTCAGCGCACATGAGATAGAATGTAAGCGCGCATCTTTTCAATCCTGTCTTCTTTATAGTTATTTCCCATGTTGGGGACTGGCTTCACTCTTATGTTGTTTCTCCTACGAGGTGGATCATAAACAAGTGCAGGTTTACAAAAAGAAGTAGTGTTTTCGTTCTTAGTATACAAATACATTATTGAAAGGGAAAGTAAAAGAAGAAGATATGGATTCACCCATTTAATAATGAGAGATATTTAAAAGGTGCGTTCAAGACAGTTTTAGTTGATTTAAGAGAAGATGAACAAAAATTATTTAATTATTTTCGAATGTCTACTCGATCGTTTGATGAATTGGCTGCAAGAATCAGTGATGCAATAAGAGGCAATGAATCCCATATTGTCTTTGTGTTTAATTTCGCATATAAACAATTCTACATCCACGTCAATATCTTCACTCTCCATGGCTGATAGATTTAATTACTAAAAATCTATATAAATAAATATAAATATGATATTAAATAAAATTATTAGAAACTATTAAAGATTAATATTCAAAACTTAAATCTTCATTGATATTAATAACAAATTATCAACCTAATGAATAATAATGTTACACATTGATGTCAATAGGTTATTCAATCATATTCAAAGTTAATCATATAAATAATATGAAATTAGTAATTATATTATCGAAACGTTACCTAATAAAATGCCACATATAGAAAGTAAGCTGCGGTGCATGTGCGCTGTTACTTTAGCCACTGTGTACTTGTAGAACGCCTGCGATATAATTGACGCAAAAATAGGATGAGAAACCTTCGTCAGTCCTGATACCTATCGAGATAGGCCTAGGCTATCCGATAGCTCTCTGCGTCCCATGTGCGTTGCCTCATTACTCCCAACGTACTTCTGCCTATACAGCTTGAAAACTATCTCTGCGTCCCGATTACTTTCACGGTCATGTGCTTTGGGCCTTATACTGTAGTAGCCGCGCTTTTGCGGAAGAATTTGGATCGTTTGTTCAGTTTTTATAACCTAAAACTACTTATCAAGAGTCAAAGTAAATATTTACGTTACGGTTTGAGTTAACATACAAGTTCTATCAGTTTCAGTATTTTGTAAATACATTTTATCACAGTAACACTTGGTTAAAAGGTAAATATTTCAGCTACTAATAATAGTTCTAGACCCTAGCTGTTTCTTGTAGTTTAATGGTTAGTGACATGACGTCGTTTGATACGACAATAGCATGACTGCTGTTGGGTCAGGTTGATATGGTGTATCAATTTATCCCATAAGTGTTTTAATATTGTATTTTTCCTTTTGCTTTCAATTGTTTTGGAAAAGTATAACTTTCAAAGTAAAGATGTGTGGAATACGGACAAATTCAGAGTACAGGCCGTTCAACGACCAAGTAAGATAGTTGCCGAGAAAGAAGTCTGCAACACTACTTCTGCTGAGCGAGGGAAAACTGAAACTATTGCAAATGCAGTCAATGAAATTGGTTGCGGACAATTGGTTAATCATAAATCCTGGTAAAACAAAAACAATTTATCTTATTTCTAATCTTGTCAACATCGCCTTTCCTTAAGCTATGGCACCATATAAATAATGTAACAGGGTTCCAGTCTACTGGAGTCATGCCTTATAACCCATACATTTTTAATGATGAGGATTTTTTTCAAGTTTCGTAACTGATCGTCCCATTAATCCAAACAAGTGTGCAAGTAAACCTCTTCCGAAGCAAGTGCCTGAACCTTCTACATAAGTAGAAGTCGCGCTCACTCACCAGACAACACGATGTACATCTCCTGGACTTGGAGCGCCCTCGCTCATTGAAAAGCCAGCAGAAACCTGACCTCTGCCAAAAGCTGGAGAACGTAATTATTGCAGAAAATGCAAAAAGACAAGAAATTTTATAGATACACCTATACAATTGATAGAATAGATCAAGAGACAAAAGTAAGACACCTCAATAAATCTCTTAAGGTAGAAAAAGGAAAAACAAAATTTTTTACAACGTATGGATACGAAAAAGAAAAATGCAGTAGCAATCCAAGTAAGCATGAAAACGGTAAAAAGGAGAAGCAACTGAAGCCGAAAAAAATTTGGATCCAGTAATGACGAAGGTAAAGAGACATTTTATTTTGTGTGTTTAAAGAGTTATTCTAGTTCCAAACCTGGTTAAGATTGGATTCAATGTGTATGCTGCAAAGAATTGGCACACATAGACTGCGTAGAAGATAGCCTTACTAACAATGGCATTAACTGCAATTTAAACGTATGTGTACCTCTTGAGTCAGACTGACGTTTAAAATTAAAAATTAAATTGGATCTTGGTGTTTTAAACATTTTATCATTTAAAAACAAAAATGTTATTGATTTTAAAAACCTCTGCATATTTTATTTTTTGTGTAGGTGTTGTAGTCTATATTTAGGTTTAGTTTTAATGATTTAGACTTTATAGAGAAAATGTATTTTGTTTGTAATTAATTTACTACACTAAATCGGTTTCGTTACCTTTGTAAGCAATCGAAATTTTAGATTTTCACATTAAACATATTAGTAACTTCTAAAACTTCATTTTATGCTATGCTGTCTTTATTTTCTAGCCAGTTAGCCACCGACGGCTATTATGTAACATAGTATGTAGGCCTATGTAGAGTAACATGCACATTATCTTATTTCGGGAGGAATGTAGCTTAACTTCATCCCGACTTAACTCAGTATGTAGGCCTATGTAGGGTAAAGTGCATATCGGCATAACACAGTATGTAGGGAAACATGTCTTATTTCAGGAGGAATGTAGGTTTACACGCTTATTTTCTTAATACAGGATGTAGGGTAACGCACATAATGGTGTAATACAATTATGTGATCTATTGAGATTGGTCATGCATTGATAGTTGTTTTACCAGTCCAAGCTGGTTTTACCTATGGTTTGACTCAGGGGTTGCTTTACCTAGGGGCTAACTCCAAGGTAGCTTTACCTAAGACCTGACTTCGGGTTGACTTTACCTAAGACCTGACTCCTGGCTGGCTTTACCTATGGCCTGATTCCGGGGTTGCTTTACCTAAGGGCTGACTCTAAGGTAGCTTTACCCAAAGTCTAGCTACAAAGAGGCTTCAAATAAGGCCTGACTCCAGGTAGCTTTACCTAAAGCCTGACTTCAGGATGGTTTTACCTAAGACCTTTCCCTAGGGTTGCTTTAATTAAGGGCTGGCTTTACCTAAGGCCCTACTTTAAGGTGGCTTTACCTAAGGCCCGACTCCAGGGTGGCTTTACCTAAGGCCTGACTCCAAGGAAGCTTTACCTAGGGCCTACCCCAAAGGTAGCTTTACATAAGATTAGATGGAGGTATGTGTCTTAGCAGTATGTTGTAAATGATACAACATACCTAGACAATATGTGTAAATCTCAGATCATAAAGGCCTTGACGGTTTCTACATAGCTATTTTGGTATGCGTTGATAGCTATAATTATGTCTATGGTCTAAAGCTCATATCATAAAGGCTTTTGCCAGTGCTTTCACCCACCATAACCCATTAGTACTAGGTGCAAGTTTGTTGGTTGATTAGCGTAAGTTTTTCAACTTTGATTATCTGAAACGTTGATAATTTGATCTGGCCATAGCCGCCATAGCCTATTTGAACTTGGTATAAATGCTGTTCGTTTGAACTTCGTGTATGTTGGTCGGTTAAACTTAGCGTAATGTATTTGTCAGGCTATGTATTTTTTGTCAGGCTATGTATTCGATTCCGGGTTAGGTATCTGTTGTCAGGCTAGGTATCTGTTGTCTAACTATGTATCGGTTGTCTAGATATTTAGGCTATGGTCAGGCTAGTTATCTGTTGTCAGGCGATGTAGGCTATGGTCATGCTAGGTATCTGTTGTCAGGGTGTGGGTTACACTTAGGGTTACTCTTGCATTACCATTGATCTGTGTCTAGTACCTGACGGGTAACCGGTTTAGCATAGTATGTGGGTTTACATACATAACACAGAATGTAGGCTAACTATATGTTGAACATTAGCCAAGCTATGCATTTGATATTATGTGGTAACTTGTATTCAAGCCTCTCGGTGGATACTATGTGATAACCCATAGTCAATCTATGTTTGGATACTATGTGTTAGCCCTAGTCAGGCTATGCATCGGCTACTGTATGTTACACATTAAACTAGCTATGCATCAGATTATATGTGTTAACCATTAGCTAAGCTACGCATCGGATATTATGTGTTACCTTCTATTCAAGCTATGCATCGGATATTATTTGTTAACCCATAGTCAAGTTATCCTTTGGATACCATGTGTTAACCATTAGTCAATCTATGCCTCGGATACAATGTGTTAGTCCAAGTCAGGCTATGCATCGGCTACTATGTGTTAACCACTAGCCTAGCTATGCATCGGCTACTATGTGGTAACCATTAACCTTGCTATGCATCAGATACTATGTGTTAACCATTAGCTAAGCTACGCATCGGTTATTATATGTTACCTTGTAGTCAAGCTATGCATCGGATATTATGTGTTAAACCACAGTCAAGCTATGTTTGGATACCATGTGTTAACCATTAGTCAATCTATGCTTCGCTTACTACGTGTTTGCCCTAGTCAGGCTAGGCATCGAGTACTATGTGTTAACCATTAGCCTAGCTATGCAACTGGTACTATTTGATAACCATTAGCCAAACTATGCAATGCATATTATGTGTTAGTTTGTAATCAACCTACTCTACGGATACTATGGGATAAACCTTAGTGAATCTACTCATCGGATACTATGTGTTAAAAGATAGTTACGCCATTCATTGGATATTTTGTGTTAACTTGTAGTAAAGCTACACAACGGCTATTATGTGTTAAGCATTAGCCTAGCTACGCAATGGATACTAGGTGTTAGTTTTTATTCACCTTCTCATCTGATACTATGTGATGACCCATAGTCAAGATATGCATTGGATACTATTTGTTAAAACATACTCAAGCTATGAATCGGTTATTATGTGTTAACCATTAGTCAGGCTACACATCGGATATTATGTGTTAACCAATAGTCAAGCTAACTACTAGTTAACCACTAGCCTAGCTTAGCATCGGATAATATATGTTGGTCAATGGCCAGCCTATGCAATAGATGTGTTAACCACTAGTCAAGCTACACATCGGATAATATGTGATAACCCATAGTCAAGCCCTGCATCGGATACTATGTGTTAACCATTAGCCTAGCTATGCAATGGATACTATGTGTTACTTTGTATTCAACCTACTCATCGGATACGATGAGGTAACCTATAGTCAAGCTATGCATTGGATATTATGTGTTAACCATTAGTCAGGCTATGCATTGGATGTTATGTGTTAATCACTAGTCAAGCTAAACATCGGATATTATGTTTTAACCATTAGTCTAGCTCTGCATCGGATACTATGTGTTAACCATAGTCAAGCTAACTATTAGTTAACCATTAGCCTAGCTATGCATTGGGTACTACATAATGAACATTACCCTGGCTATGAACTGGATATGATGTGTTGGGGCATACTCAAGCTACTTATCGGATACTGTATGTTAACCCATCGTCAAGCTGTGCATCGGATACAATGTGTTAATGATTAGCCAGGCAAAGTATCAGGTATTATGTGGTAATTTGTGGGCAACTTGTAGTCAGGCTACTCGTAGGATAGTGTGTGATAACCATTAGCTAAACTATGCATTGGATATAATGTGTTATAATTTGTAGGCCCTTGTCGGCTTAGCATAATATCTATGCGGGCTTACACACATATTTGTTTAACACAGCATGTAGGCTTAACATAGAATATACGCCTATGTATGATAGCATGCATGTTCGCTTACCAGAGTATTTATTTGGTTTACACGCATATTTGTTTACCACGCTATATAGGGCTATCAAGTTTTTGGCTTAACATAGTATATAAGCCTATGTAGGATAGCATCCATGTTGGCTTAGCATAGTATTTATGTAGGTTTACACTCATATCTGTTTAGCACATTATGTAGGCTTAGCATATTATTTATGTAGGTTTACACGCATATTTGTTTAACACACTATATAAGCTATCATTCATCCTGGTTTAACATATTATATAGGCCTATGTGGGTAACGGGAATATTGGCCTAATACAGGAAGTATATAGATTAAATCTGCATATTGGTTTAACAGCGTATATATGGCTATTTAAAGTATATTGCATGCTGGCTTAACATAGTATATATGCCTATACAGGTTAACATGAATGTTGGCTTAGCACTGTATGTATATAGGTTGCGTGACTTTTTTTTAATTATATTGTAATATTTTACGACCGTCACCTATGTGGGTGTGATAGGTTATGCATTGGTAGCTAGCTGCCTTTACATAGCTATGGTGGTATCCATTGGTAGCTACACCATATAGTACTTCCCATATTATACGGTTGCTTGACCGAGGCTCTACCTGATAGAAGAGGTGTAAATGTGTGTTAGGCTCAGATCATAGAGGCTTAGGTCAGTGGTTTACCGACATAGTAGGCCTTATAGTAGGCGCATTTAGGGATTCATGTATGTCGGCTTCGCATAGTATGTATGTAGGCTTACATGCATATTTGTTTAACACAGTATGTGGGCTATAATGCATGTTGGCTTAACATGGTATATAAGCCTTCACGTCTTACAGCGACCGTTTGCGTTGTGTTGCGTAAGCTTACCGAGCGCCTGAAATGTGATAGGCCGATTCCCCGCAAAGACTGTTGACTATTTGAACTTGGTGTAAATGTTGTTCGTTTGAACTTCGTGTATGTTGGTCGGTTAAACTTAGCGTGAGACTGTTGTTTAGTGGGAACGTTGGTCATATGATCTAAAAGATCATTTTTTTGGCAATTTCATATATTATTAAAACCAACCTCACTTAAAGCCTGATTCTAGTGCAAATTTACATAAGGCTTCTGTCCAGGGTGGCTTTACTTAAGGGTTGGCTTCGGGTTGGCTTTACCTGAGGTCATGCTTCAAGGTAGCTTTAAATATGGTCTGTTTTCAGAGAGGCTTTACCTGAGACCTGCCCTCAGGCATGACTTTACCTAAGGTCTGACTACCAGGTGGATTAACCTATGGCCCGACTCTTTTGTAGCTTTACCTAATGTCTGGCTCCAGAGAGGATTTAAATAAGGCTTGACTCCACGACGCCTTTAATGTCTCTAGTGTGAATTTACCTAAGGCCTATCTCCAGGGTGGCTTTACTTAATTGCTGGCTTCTGGATGGTTTTTACCTGAGACCGTGCTCTATGGAGGCTATACCTAAGGTTTAGCTCCTGGGTGGCTTTTCCTCAAGCACGACCTTTGGGTGACTTTACCTAAGACACTACTCCAAGGTGGCTTTATCCAAGAATTGATGGTGGTATTTGACTTAGTCAGAGGCTGTAATTGATATAGCAACACACCTGAACCTAAAGCCTGACTCTTGGGTAACTTTACTTAAGGGCTGACTGCTTTACCTAAAGGATGGCTCCAATGAAGCTTTACCTAAGGCCTGATTCCAAGGTAGCTTTACCAACGGCTAGATTCCAGGGTTACTTTACCTAGGGGCAATCTTCGGGATGGCTTTACCTCAGGCCCTGCTCCATGTTAGCTTTACCTGAGGCCGTGCTCCTAGTTGGCTTTAACTAAGGCTTGGTTTGTGGGTGGATTTTACCTAAGACAACTACTCCAGGGACCGATCATTTTTGGCAATCTGAAAACTACCCTAGGTGGACCCACCCCCGCAAGAGTCCATAATAGACTCTAAACATATCCCATACGGTTGTTTAGTCATTTGATCCAACCGATCGATTTTTTGGCAATTTCATATAATATTAAAGGCAACCCTCCACCTAAGGCCTTACTCTAGTGTGAATTTACCTAAGGCCTTTCTCGAGGGCGGCTTTACTTAAGGGCCGGCCTCGAGATGGCTTTACCTGAGGCCATGCTCCATGTTAGCTTTACTTAAGGCCGTGCTGCTAGGTGGCTTTAACTAAGCATGGTTCTTGGGTGGCTCTTACCAAAGAAAACTACTCCAGGGACCGACCATTTTTGGCAATCTGAAAACTACCCCCATGTGATTCCACCCCCACAGCTTGCCAAAATGTACTTTAAACATACCACATACAGTCATTTGATCAAAACGATCAATTTTTGGCAATTTCATATATTATTTCAAAACTACCCCTGGTGAAACCACCCCCAACCATAGCGATAATGCACTGTAAATTCACCCTATCAGTTAAGACACATTTTTCCACATTTTTTAAAAAACTACCCCTAACCCCCGGATCCACCCCCGGAGCTATCCCCGGGGAAGTTTCTGAACGTAGATGAGAACACTCCTGCACCTAGGTTAGGTTAGGTTAGATGCAATTTAGCTGGCTTAGGTAGTTACGTCATAGCCGTACATTCCCCACCACATTTTGTGCTCAAGTGGGCCAATTAACTACTAATAATATTTAAGTTTTTGTGTTAACAGTTGTTTAATTTTTTTTTTTTAAGTTAGAAAGAATGTCCATTTTATTGATGGAAATATTTTCCTATAATTATATTTTTTGATAAGCTATATATAGTTCTATATATATGTGTGTGTATATATATATATATATATATATATATATATATATATATATATATATATATATATTAAATATGGTGATATGTTATCTTGTAATATAGTTAATAAATTAAAAATATTTCAAAAACAAGAATACTTTGAATGAATGTATTTACTCAAAGCTTTTCGCCGATAAAATAGTAACAGCAACTTCCAATAGATGCTGATACTATTTTATCGGCGATAAGCTTCGAATAAATATATTCATTAAAAGTATTCTTGTTTTTTAATATGTTAAATTTATTATTATTATTATTATTATTATTATTATTATATATATATATATATATATATATATATATATATATATATATATATATATACTGTATGACGTCACTAGAAAGTCCCTTATCTGGCAGATGGTATTTTCAGCTCTGGAAGTAGTTTCATTAAATACTGAATAACGTATTTATTTTGTATGTAAAGCCCCTAATTAAGTTAATAGGCCGTTGGTTCAAAAGCGAAATTCGTTTACCATTGCTAATATCAGGAAGGATTTTTAGCCTGGGTCCTTTACAGAACAAACTTGTGGATAACAGTCAAATTGTAAACTGTGATTATTTCAGACATTCCAGAGTGTAATTCCAAAAAAGTTTCAAAGGTTGACACATATTAGGAATAATACTATGTCAATACTATGTTAATTAATATTGAGTTCAAAAACAATAAAAGATTGAAGAATTAAAAATTATATTTTATTACACTCGTGTTAAAATATTTAATCTCTTTGATTAGGAAGTGAACCGATTTGAACAATTGTACAAGTTGTTAAACTGTGGTGCAGATAAGCCATATCCACTCGCAAGGTTGCTCAATTAATTAAATATATTAGACGCACAGGACTATGAATCTGAAAATTGGTATTGGAAAAATATAGTTTTAACACCACGTTGCTTGAAAACTCATTTTTAGCACTTCCATGGTAATACAAAAATTTAGAATTTTCACTATTTGACGGGTTAAAACTGGTAACTACATGAAACGTTTTATTTTAATTCAATTTTGAAGTAGAAGATTTTACCAAATTATTGTATCACTGATCTGTAAAACTTATGTAGAGTTGATCATTTTCCTTGTTCTTGCAGCCATGATCCTGTTTAGATCGGCTTGAATGTTGCATTAGGAAATGTAATTATTTAATTAATGCAAAATAAAAATATAATACCATCAGAACTCATTTTCAATAATTTTAATGAAAAAGGCTAATCTGAACATTACTTCCGTTTTTATTTATTTATTATATATTTTTTTGGAAACCTCTTTACATCAATGCGCACTTATAAACCCCCTTGACTTTATTGCATTTTAACAGGAACGTCTTGCTCCAGAGCAAGATATATTGTTTAATGTTCCTGATGATGTTGGTACTGTTAGCAAACGAAAAGCTTTGAATTGTAAATTCAATTATAATTCTTATATTTGTATTTTGTCTTAGTTTTTTATTAATAAACAAGAAAACATATTGCGATATATATATATATATGTATATATATATATATATATATATATATATATATATATATATATATATATTTGTAGATTATGCAACACTGTTTTCTTGTATACACTTATCACCTTCACTTATGTACTTAAACAAGAATCTTAGCACTATAGCATATATGGGTATCGGTCTTTGCAAATCAGGATATTATCTTCCACTTGTTGGAAGTAATCGATGACCAATTATCTGCAATGTCAATCACCTGGTACTCCTAAAATTATCAATTATACTTCCTGAAACGCATGATAGTTTTTTATATTTGAGGCATTTATATTATCATTTATTAATTAATACTAAGTGTATATACAAATATATAAGTATATATATATATATATATATATATATATATATATATATATATATATATATATATATACTTATATATTTAAAAACCTGAGAAAGACTGCTTTTGAACCAACGGCCTATTAACTTTACGGCCTAGGGACTTTACATACAAAATAAATACGTTATTCAGTATTTAATGAAACTACTTCCAGAACTGAAAATACCATCTGCCAGATAAGGGACTTTCTAGTGTCGTCATACAATATATATATATATATATATATATATATATATATATATATATATATATGTATATATATATATATATATATATATATATATATATATATATATATATAATAATAAATTAAAAATATTAAAAACCAAGAATCTTACTCAAGTTGCATAAATACCAAGTAAGATTCTTGTTTAAGTACATAAGTGAAAGTGATATATATATATATATATATATATATATATATATCAAAAACTTATATATATACGTATATATACGTATATATAAACATATATATATATATATATATATATATATATATATATATATAACCTAAATGGCTTGACTATAACAACTTCAACTACTCCCAAGAGGATTTTGTAGTGTAATATATAATCTGTTGGAACGTTTTCATTATAACCGTCGGTAATATACGATCTTAAAGCAGTGGCAATTTGATATTTTCCTTTACCTTATAAGTTACATTACATTGTGGTTGCCAGGTATAGGCCTAATACATTGTGGTGAACCAAACACCTGTTACTGTCTGACAGTGTAAGATTACAGCCGCCAGACAGAAGTCAAAGAAATCCCAAATGTTTACTAAATCAGAGCCCCCCCCCCCCCCCCGCTATTTGCACCTAGCTGAGTAATAGTTCGAATGTTGTAATTAAGTACGGAGCCTATTTGCTCGCGTTATTACAGTGTCCTTAGTTTCAAGCATGAAAGCTGCAATTAGTTCTAATTTCACAATAATTTGAAGTGCATTACTTTAACAATTGGTTAGATTTCTGCCGATTGTTTGTCTGATCTGGTAATGTATGGTATATGATAATAAGGTAAAATCGTTAATGCACCTGTGGGCTTAGTCATTGGATTACCAATATTAAAAAAAATTAATACTCTACAAAAATTACCATTGCTCTCGTTTTGTTATCGCCTATTATTTGAGAAACAACTACTGACGATGCATTTTCCTCATTACGAACAATAAGAAAAAACAAAAAGCATTTGTCTTTTTCTTTAATTAGGAAAAGGAAATTGACATTCTTTCTCAGGTTTTTAAATATAATATATATATATATATATATATATATATATATATATATATATATATACTTATATATTTGTATATACTCTTATTATTAATTAATAAATGATAATATAAAAACTGCCATGCGTTTCAGGAAGTCTAATTTATAATTTTAGGAGTACCAGGTGATTGACACTGCAAATATTTGGTCATCAATTACATCCAACAAGTAGAAGACAATATCCTGATTTGCAAAGACCGATACCCATATATTCTAAAATGTTAATATACCTACAAATTATTTCATACTGTACAATAAAAACCATTCTATAAAAAGCAAATAAATGATATTTTATTTACTTGAGAAACGTTTAGTGAGAGATTTATCATAAAATCACAATATTTTATTCTCGGGGTTAAGAGCAATTAAATATTGCAGTATTTTTGTATCAGTTGACATTCAGAGACAAGAAGTAAAGGCTTTACTTTATTACAGTAGACAGGGCTTGATAACTGTCAATGGTTCTGAATAATGAAAGCGATTTCTTTTATGCGCAGATTATGAATGAAAATGGTTTTTGCCATTAATGACATACAAAATGTATTTAAATAAATGGAACTTATATTTTTAAATTAGAATAACCTAATTCCAATTATTAAATACACTTTAATGTAATTATAACTAACAGGGGCTTTCATCTGGGGTATTTAAACTCACAATGAAATTTGGACGTGTACAGAAACATCTATGTGGGCAGTGAAAAATAAGTTAAATAGTATTGATTTAAAATTCTTTAAATACATAATTTAATTGAAATAACAAACTGTATTAAAATTGTTCTTGGGGATATAGAGTAATTAGGTTAACGATACAGCCGTGAACTCCAGATTCGGTTTATGAAAATATAATGTTATAGTAACAGTGAAGTATCCCATAAAAATACTTTTAAACAACAAATAATAATTTAAAATCATTAACCAATGTCTAATAAGAGCAATTTATAATCGTGCATAGCCCTTTCTGTACAAATATTAACAGCTTTGGTAACTGACAAAACTAACATTACCAACGGGTTTTACTAATATAATATTACGGAAATCAACATTGGGTTGGGAACAGGAACTCACGATGATGACAATGTCATAGAAATGCGTCAGTAGGATAGGGTTTGTTGTGAGTTTGAGCTAGTTATTATTTAGTAATTAAATGTATTTACAAGCGAAACTCAAAATGTTTTGGTGTTTGTATCTCCCATTACCTAAATTCAGCTAACATATATCTAGCCGTAAATATATCTAATAATATGTAAGTACTTGCTTACAGCAGCAGCAAATGTTATTGCTATATTAGGACATCAGTCTCCAGACCATTTATGAACACGTATCCCAAAACTAGAAAATAAACTATTTCGTTAAATAATTTATTGCGTTTCAAATTAAAATGTGATGACTGAAAAACTTTTGAAACGGCAATCCTCATTTACTTAAGTGCAGCTATTGGCAAGTTTTTATAGTTTATCACATGCTACAAATAAATAAATAATTCTTAATGAACAAATGGTTTATATTCTAAATCATAACTAATGATGGCAGTGAAACAAAAGTATGGGTTTCGGGAGACTGTATCATTATAAAACGAATGGAACGATTTAAACATCTTGTGTACATGCTATCTTTATCATAAGAAACATAGTTACAAAGAGCCTACAATCCCTTGATTGAAAACATATTGAAGCATATATTTGATTAAATTCAGGCTTTGTTATTTGTTATTCATCATCCCTCAGCTACAAAAGCACTTTTCAAAGATTAAATCAAACATTAAGCCTTTTTCTCAAGCAAATAGGTCAATATAAAAATTGTGTCTTATTTTTTGTTGTTGTTAAAGTAAGATTGTTTTAAATTTAACTATGTGTGTATATATATATATATATATGTGTGTGTGTATGTGTGTGTGTTTGTGTGTGTGTGTATATATATATATATACATAATTTATATAATTTATTATACATAATACATTATAAACTACTATAAGATTTTTCCTTATTCCAAAATTTTCAGAACGATTTATAACCGATATCTGGATTTCCCTTTATGTTTTCAATCTATACAATTTGGAACATCGGTACATGTTAGACATTTAGTTGATATTGACATGACGAAATGCGCCTAATATTATTAAAATTAAAACTCTTGATCACTGCACTTTGAGATAATATAAAACTATGTTTATATATATTGGTAAAGATATTTTATATATCTTATTTATAAGATCGTGTAATTTGTCTAAAATACATGACAAATTTTGAGGGTTGATTTAATAAAGTTTACGTACGGTTTTATGTAAAAAATTGCCGTCAAACTGGTCAAACAAACTTGGATGGACTTGGGAATCAAGGCAAGAGAGTAAGGGTGTAAGTGGGAGGGTGTTCACTTGGATTATCTCATCGACAGATTTATTGGTTAGGCCGTATCAACGGAATCTTTCCCACCTACAATATATACATTTATGAAAATAGTAAATTATAATTTAAACTTCATAACGACATTTTTTTAGAGTTTATAAAATTAGGTGAGGTTTTGTTCAAAACGTAATAATTTTTGAGGGAGTCACAAATATGTTTTCCTTATTTTAAAATACTTTCTTCTATTCAAGGATATTTCGTTTCAATAAAAAATACATCTATATAAATGATAATTAACAAATTGTAAAGGAAGTAAATAAATATTTGTCTTCTGACATTGGTAGGTTTTAGCTACGATGGCGGTAAGGTTAAATCATGTTACGGTGGGTTATGTGTGGTAACTATCTGGGTCATTTTATAGAGCCTACCCTCTTCCATTTCCAGTAAGAAAAAATGGATCTAATTTCAAGATAGGCACAAAACGATAGAAGTAGTAAAAGTTAAATGAGACTGAAAAGCTTTAAATTATTTGTGTCAGTTTAATTAAATGAATATAAATTAACAGCTTATCAAATCTCTTGGCTGTGCATGATCACAAGAATTTGTTACAGGTATATGTAATGTAATGCAACATCTATGATAAACAAATTAACCAATACATAACGTCATCAAAACAGTGGCCATTTGATATTTCCCTTTGACAAGTAGATTATTTTGTGTAGAAGCCTGCACCATTGACTTTGAGTGCTAGATTACAGAAAACACACAAAGGTAAATATAATCACAGTAACACTACATTATGCATCTTGCTGTGTAATTGCTCGTAATGTGAAATTTGTTTGAGCAAAGAATTCTTAAGATGTATTAAAGGAATTAAAGTTTGTCTGAGCAATTAAGAAAATGATATTTTGAGAATAGGTACTTGGTACAGATCGAAATCATTTGGAGTGTGAGATTTCCATAGCAGAAAAATAACATCGAAACAGTTTGATATAGCCTTCCTATTTTATATGACAATATTGATCTGTAAAAAGCATACAGATACATAGAAATATATAGTTAGGTAGAAGGATAGATGGAGACATAGATAGGGACAATATAATTAAGAGAGTTTAAAACAGTGAAAGGAAAATGGGATAGAGAGAAAGGAAGACAAAAGAGGGGACAGAAGAAGCGAAGAAAGTTGAAATGGAGAGAAATAATTAAAAGAAATAATTGATTGACAACTGATTTAAACTTAAGTTTTTAACCGAAAGTATTAATACTGTAGCACCTCCGGATAGTAATTTTCTAGCGCTGTACCCTAAGCAAGAATCTAGAAATCCCCTTTCTAAAAGGAATTTTAAACAATACCGCTCTAAGTCCGTGGGCAGTGTAGGCCTACACACTTAAAAGGAAACAATTACTTCAATTAATATAAACTTCATTACTCTAAAATGAATACACCCCTGTATATATATATATATATATATATATATATATATATATATATATATATTTATATATAAAATAGGTTTTCTTGTTTAATAATATAAAACATAATATGTTATTCAAATACAAGAATATTTATTAATTTATATTCAAAGCTTTTCATTGGTAAACAGTACCAACATCATCAGGAATGAAAATTACAATAATGTATTGTAATATATTAATATAATGTATTACATTATATGTAATACATTTATATATACAATAATATACATTATAGTAATTTTCATTCCTGATGATGTTGGTACTGTTTACCAACGTAATGCTTTGCATATAAATTAATAAATATTCTTGTATTTGAATAACCTATGTTGTTTTAATACATATATATATATATATATATATATATATATATATATATATATATATATATATTTATATATTATACCTATAAAAATATTAAAAAAATATTGAAACCGAATTTTAATTATACTTGTCTTAAGTAAAATTGAATCTCACTTTAACATATAATCCGTTATCCTTTGAAATGTTTACAAATTAGTCATATAGTTTCGATACTATTATTAGCTATAAATACATAATGTAAATTGTCTGCCTTCACAGTATGTGGTCTGTAGGACCCTGTACTGGAACGTTGGATCCAACGTGGCGTGAAGATACAAATAAATTCTGAATAGAATAATTTATTACATATGTTGCAACCGTTATGAATAATTGTAGATTATAAGATTTTGCTGACAGATCAGGTTAAATTGGTGTTGTTACTATAAAGGGGAAATGGTATTATTATTCTATGGTTTAAATAACAAGGATTGTTCACCTAATATTTAGAAAATGTATAATGGAGTTAAATTACAACATACAATTTCAGGTTATGTTAAATACGTCTTTTCACATTACTCAGTAGTAAACTACATAACAAATTACTTAGTATTAGAAATTCTGTTACTAAATATGTAATGATGTCCAGGCTTAGGTCACATCCTGTTGCCTTTAGATGTAAAAATATCATAATTTAAATAAATTCAATTATAAAATTACCGATGCGTATTGCAATGGTATGCTTCTGATAGCTTATCAAGTTCAAAGTGTTATACAATAATGAAATATGTACGGTGAACGAAGTGTCGCGGTGAATGGAACTACGAAATAAACTTCGCTATTTAAAATATTTCATTATAAAGTCTAATTTCTTTAAAGGATGTTTATTGAGCAAAAATTAAGAAAGGTGTGAAGAGAATGTTTTCTAACTGACTAATATAATAATGAATTCAGGAATTTTAGTTTACTGGGGCCGTAAAAATATTGAGTAGTAGAACACATCTCGGGGTTGAGCGTTGTTGAATAGGGTAGTATTTTCGGTTCAGTTGACATTCTTCGGCTATATTGAAAGGCTGTAATTTATTGAAATAGTCAACGATTAATGGCTGTCAGGGGTTCCAAATGCATAAAGAGAGCGAGAGTGTTCCTCTACACGCTGGTCATGAGAAAATTTGTTTTATTTATCCAATTTACCAATATCCATTTAATATTTTGCTTTTAAAATAATTGTATGGTTTTGGTTTTAAAAATAGGAGATTTATTATCTTTTTCGTTTAAAGCTTGTTTCTAAAATACCACGAAAAAGGGAGGAAGAGAAAAAGCCACATAGAGAAACTATGCACAAATTGCATTTTTCCAACCTACTATCAACAAGATAGTGGAGCCACAGTGCTTCCCTAATTACTGCGTCTTTTCTCCCATTGCACCCGGTAATCGTATTTGCATATAATTATATCCCAGTTTTTCCGACGGTTATACTTTACGCTCAAATCTAAAGCAAAACAACGTTGGTCCATAGTTGGTTCTAGTTTTATAATTTTTAACCCTAATGTTTAAGTAGTATGCTTTTGTAAAATATATAGGCCTACATGCAATTTGAAATCTTGATTTTAAATACGATAGCTTTCTGAAAGGCTTATCACTTTTCCGAAACATAAAAATGTCACCTGACATCCCAAGGATTTTCTTAGATCCTAAATCCCACCATTATCTTACATTTTGTGTCATTTACGCTTCGCTATTATGTTCCAAAAACGTAATATGTTATTATTCAAATTAAAGTAGCTACCATAACACTGGTGTAATCTAAGGTATATATATTAAGGTATGTAACCTAAGGTATGTATAGGTCCTAATATCGGAATAGATCAGTCGTCCAATCTGGCAAACAGCGTATTTGTGTTCTTTTGGTCCTTGGAGGCTTTTGCCACTACCATCAAACCATAGATTTGATTTGTTCTACTTTTAATATTATTATTTTGTAGAGTTGAAATTAAAAATGTATTATGTACGAATCTTTGGTGAAATGAATTCCTAATACACGTAATGAACATAAATCCTGTTTTTTTTTCTTATTCTATGCACTAGCATTGACAGTGGTTGGTCTGCAGTGAGCTAAAATGTAACAATTTAATAGCTTACGTATGGATATAAGCTGGAGTGACGGTGTTGTACTAACAATGTGGCAACACCGCGCAAGCTTTAAGTTTACCCTGCTGACTTCCACATATTTCTCCATGATAATAATAATCTTCTAACTTAATATTACCTTTAGGCTTTATCAAAACTATGATTAGTAAACATATTGAAACAATAATATTTTTTGTAGTTGTAATATTCTACTGTTAGATATTATAAAAATACTATATGCATTCAAATAAAAGAAGACCCTGGATAAAAACAATTCAATATATAGTTTAAAACATGCAAATGCCTTTTCAATTATTATTTTTGCTACAATAAACTTATTTGTTGCTGTAAACAAGCCAAGATGTTTTCAGATATTAAGTGGTTAAAATACTGAAATACATTTCTTCAGAAGACGAACGAAAACCTTGCCGAATCGGAAAAGTAAAACCAGAAAACGAACTGAAAGTATTTTTAAATTAACAAAAGAATGAAAATGAAATTCTCTATTCTTCTTATTTTCTATGCAATATGTGTAAAAGAAAAACAGATGAGTTACGATTGCTGGTTTGTTCTTGACAACCTGAAACTAAAATAAAATGACAATTTCGAACATTTGTCAGATCGACAGTGTTGATCTGAATTTTGCAGCCTCGACTCTTGTTGCCCTGTTAGGGATTAATCTGTAGAAATTATATGGGCACAAATACAATATTTTAGGTTTTAATATCCATTAAAAATAGTTTTGATGTACTGTTTTATTCATTAGTCTTTATGTAATTTTTATGCAGCCTAGCTAGATAATGCTTACTTGTTTTTATTCTATTCAATGCAGATCTTGGTATGTCTGCCATTCTACTCCTAGCCTTCAAGTAGAGAGAATGGTGACTTCGCTCTTCCACGACTTGCAACGGTTTGTGCATGTGTAACGAAATATATAATAGTTTGGTACAAGTGTATAAACCCGGAGTTGACCTCTTACTGTGAAGAGGATTTGACATCTGACCATGTTAGAGTAGCGAGTGGAATTTTGCTAATGAACCTTGTGTTACCTTTGTGTTACAAAGACATATTTAGAAACTAGCCAATATTATATTATTCCGCAATTTTATTTTATTATCGATATTACATCGATATTATCCTGTAGGTTTTAGGTAAATATTGGAACAACAATATCCAGTTAAAGAAAACCACTCTGGATATACAGTGCAGCTGTATTCTCATCACTGTATTTCTATATATTTAATTCACAAAGAAACAATTTACAACTACCAAAGCAAGCAAATATAAGAAAATGTTCAATAATGATACGATCTAAGAGAGCTATCCTAAATGAATGTATATTTTTAAACACGATTATATTAAACTTGAATTAGGAAGACATTACTAAAGTAAACTCCCCATAAAAACTTGAATTACCAGGCCCCTGAAATGTTTGTTGACAGCTGAAGATAATTTCAAGATCCAATAACTTATCTATTACCGATTTAAAACCTATTATTTCTACCAACATCTTTAGTTTAAAAAATTTTTTCTATTATTTTCCAAAAATCTCATAATTATAATACCCTTCTACCTTAAAAAATGTATTAAAAACATTTTAAAATTGAATTTCAACTGAGAATAGTAAACTAAAATTTTATTTTCGTTACCCTAGAGCCCTATTTATAATATTGTGGTAGTAAAAATGGTAATAGTTTAAGGATGTACAATGGAGATTTCGACGACATAAAAATGGAGGGGGGAATTTATATACATTTTTGAGGAATAGAATTTTAGGTATTGGAAAGTTGACGCAGTGTCAAGGCCAAACACAAAGATTTTTTGTACGAAACCGTCTGGACTCCACAAATTTTGTAATTTATTTGTTGAATAAATATGTGAAAAAAACTCTATTTACATGAATAATTGTCTTCCACTATAGGTTAAAAAGATGTATTTTAAAATGATTGGATGAATACAAACGTATGCTATTAACAATTGAAAATGTGTACAGAATGTATTGAGTGTGAGCTAATACAAGGAATTTAATAAAGCTGTGTAGCTTAAATTCTAATGCTCCTTAATATATATAATATTAGAAATCCGCAGAAAATCTACTGGTATAGAAAGAACAACAAATCAAGATACATCATTGGAAATAGTCAGACACTACAATACTTCGTATCTCTAAAGCGCGATGCAACAGATACAAACACGATGCACAGAAAAACGGGACAAAGGAACAAAAATAAAATTGCGAATTAAAAAATATCCAGTCTTGAATAAAAACGGATTTTTTTTAACAAACATATCAAGAAACAGTGAAAAAGGAAGGGGATTAGATCGGAGCCACATAACCGACATTTAAAAGACCACAAAAAATATGTTAAAAGAGAACACGAAGTAGGGCAATTAAATGTTCCCTAAACGATATTATACGCAATAACTATAGGAAATAAAATAGATTTGGTAACCGAAAGCAAACTATTACGAAACTATTACTAAAGAATAAGTTTCTAAGCTTTTGGGTGTAAAAGAAGTGAAGTTATTAATATTATTATTATTGTATTACATTTTGTCATACGATTGATGTTAGATTGTTTTTGTTCATGTAATCTTTAGAATTTTTCACAAGGTTTAAATTGTTTTTCATAAAAAAGACTGTAAGATAGCTGATGATTACACATAATAGGCAGAGCAATAAAATAAAATGAAATCTTTTTTCTGTAGCATTGGTAGGCTAATGGAATCATCGGAAGAGCATCAGTTAAATATATTAAGTGGATATATATACATATATATATATATATATCACACGATAAAGTCTATTTCCTCAATGTGTCACCGCCGTGAGAGGGTTAGCTACCATTGATTTTCCATAAACAAGATATTAGAATTATTCTTACTAAACCTAATTTCGATCCATAAACCTTTCTGAGCCTTGAATGTTGTAGGCTTACATTGTTTTAAGTAAGCAAATACATTATTATCTACATAACATCAGTATAAAATAAATTACCTTGAGTTGTCAGAATAGAGGGTCATGGGTAAAATAACCTTAGATATCACTTTACAGGATGAGTTAAAATGCATATACGTGTTACAGGTGAAGCTATAACATTACTGACTTTCAGTATGTAGTTAGTATAATAAGATATAGGTCTTAAAAACATAAATTTACCCAATTAAAATTAGAAGAGTATTTACCTAACAGCAACATAGTTCAGTAAATGTAAGAGAAAACTACAAAAAGTAAAGAGGGTTGATACACACACACACACACACACACACACACAAACACACACTGACACATACACACAACACACACACACACACACACACACACACACAAACACATACACACACACATCCGAGTATGAGGGTAGCTTTCCTGGTGTGGCGTTGACAATGCAAAACACGAAAGCCTCGTATGGTGTCGAGTAAAACTGGTCCAAAACGCTTGCCACTCCCACACACAAAAAGAAAGAGGAGAGTCCGCTTTAGGCCAACATACAAATATATACACGTGCCTATGTACAGATTAGAACAGTGATAGAGCGAGGGGAGGGCCTAGCGGTAGCAGAAATATTCGTGTTAGACCTTTCACTGTTATTACGAAATAAACAGAAGTCCAATTTGTATTCATGATATTTACAATAGCACAGATGTTGCAATCTACTACTGTCGAATGCGATATGACTAAATGGTTGTATTTATGACACGGAGGTGTAGAGGATTTCTTCTTTATTTCGAGTACTTACAATTGGTTTACTGAAAAAATGTAATTTTTCAATGTATTTTCCTTGGAAATAACTACTTAAAAATTGTCGGTATTATTACAAAATTTAATAATCACTTGACAATAGTTTATGACTATCCGAACTTTAATTCAAAGATTTCAACACTGAAAGACAGGCTGCAGTTCAAGAATACAGAAGTACGGTACTAAAGTTCGGATAGTAATAAACAATTTTTTAAGTGATTATTAGGATTCACTGAACGTAATGGACTACAAAATTCAAGAATACAAAATAACATTAAGAATTGAAATAACAACAAAATAATATATGCAGAACACTATGTCTTTGCACATTTCCTTTAACGGCACACTGACTACTGCTTTTATTAGATAGTTGATAGGGTAGTTAAGCAAATATTTTTTGAGCTTAGCTTTTGAGGTTATGTTAAAAAAAACAAATAAAAGCATACACAAAACTCACAAATTCTTTATTTATTTACTCATACGCGTTTCAATGACCAAGTTATCATCATCAGTCAGTGTTACTACTACAAACTCAAACCTACAACTCTAGTTAATAGTTAATAGTTGTTGATAATAATTAACAGTTGTAAGTTAGAGTCTGTAGTAGTAACACTCACTAATGATGATGACTTGGAAACACGTATGAGTAAAAAAATGAATAATTTGTGAGTTTTGTGTATGTTTTTATGGTAGTTAAGGTAAACTGGAACACAATATCACCTACAAACCACGATAGCGGGAAATTTGACGTGTTGTTATAGGAAGGTTAAGTGAGAACAAGATTAGCAAAGTCCTTGAGAAGTGGAGTCCATGTACCACATCCGGTTTCATAGGAAGCCAGTTAAAACACTTGGTTTTGGCACAGTGATTTGCGAATATTATGAGGTTGAATAAAATGAATTGTATTGGATCCATCTATGCTTAATAAATATACACGAATAGCTTTTTTAAACGTTTTTGTTTCCATATTTACGTGGATTTATTACAGGGTTATATAATCGTTTGCAACATTTATAATGTTGCCTTGATCCAATGTATGGCGTCACTAAAACAGTGCAAATTTGATATCTCCCTTTGACATTGTTGCCAGGCACATTACATCGTGTAGAAGCCAACACCTGCTATTATATGTGTGTGTTAGATTGCAGTCGCCGAACAGAAGTCACAAAGCCCAAAGGTTTAATAAATCACAGCCCCGCTGTTCGCACCTAGCAGAGTAATGGCTCGTATATTGTAATTATTAACGCAGCGTATATACTCCCGCCTTTGTTGCGTACTTGGTTCCAAGCAAGAACGTTACGCGTCACTCATGTTGGAACACAATGATATGCAGTGAGTTATTCTGAGGATCTATACACTCTGATAGGCTTACACCGGGTGATCCACTCATATATTGGTAAAGTATCATATGCGTGGAACTTTTGTGAGCGTTACACCGCACAAATTAGACATTATTTATATTCTGTTTGGGCTATTTGTTCCTTATACGTTATTGCTTTAGGCCCTGTGTACAATGTATAGAGGAGACAATACAATTTTTTACAATTTATTCCCTTCTTTTATTCGAAATAACTGCATTTGACATAGACAACGATCTACCATGTTCTTGAGAGTCAGAACATTTTATACATTTATTCAACAGTTTTCCCTTTACAATCGGGATAGATTAATTCCAAAATTCAAACAGTGTAATCTAGTACGAAAAACAAATCCTTGCGATTACCTTTGACTATTTAAAGGTTTGTTTTAGACATAACAATAAAAAGTCTGTTGTAAATTTCTTGTTGTTAAGGGTAGTAAAAATGCTTGAATTTAGCGGAGCTCAGGAATAAAATACTTTTTTCACGATGAGTTTCGTGATGATATTTCCCTTTCACGTTGTTGGCAGATACATTTCACTGTGGTGAAGCAAACACCGGTTAATGCCTGTGTGTGTCACATTACAGTAAGCCACACAAGGCCCAAAGGTTAAGTAAATCACATCCCCACCGCTATTTGCACCTAGAAGTGTAATTGCCGTATACTGTTATTATTTACGCAGCCTATTTACTAGCCCCAATGCTTCGTCCTTAGTTTCGAGCAAGAAAGCTTTTTTAAATTTTATTTGGCCACGCTTCTTTGTATATACACTTTTTTATTTACTTAAACACTTATACTCATTTTTGGTGCAACCACGGTAGTCGCATTTTTAAAAACCATGCTGATATCATTCTAGATTTTCGCCGTCTTTATAAGGGTAGTTTCGAACACTGCAATAAACTCTAATTCAGAATTCTTTCTTTAAAAATATCTAGTGTACATATCTACGAGCAATCAAGAATTTTAAATATTACATAAATAATGACCTAGATATATCTGCCTAAACATTCTCTGTAGAGCTTGGTAGAAAAATACTAAGCATCATGCAAAATAATTTTAGCATATTTTGCTATTTAAACGTAGTAACAATTTGATGCAAATATTGGCTCTATTTAGGTAGGAAGGTGTGAAATTATATTTTTTTAAAATCTGAATACAGATATCAGTTGAGTACCGTATAGTTTATTATCTATGCTGTGAGACTGCACAAGTCGTATTTCACATTATTTGGTCATATTAGCGGTAAATAATAATTCAGTTATTATTTACTATGATTACTATGATAATCATATTTACTATGATAATAGTATGACTATTATAATATTACTATGATAATATAATTTCTACAAAATTGTTTAAATACATTCTTAAGTTAATAAGGATATTATGTACACCTCGTATTTCAAAAAACTTGTCTACATATTCATCGATTCTGTACTCTTTGTTCGAAAAACAAATGTGACAGTTTTGTCTTGACTTTATAAAACCTGATTTTATAAATTATACATGGGATGTAATTAGAGATAATAAATTATCCATCTATGAAAATGATATGAAAGCTATTTACTAGCCTTTACTTGAAGAATGTAAATATATCTGGAAAAGGTGTTTTAAAAGTATCTTTAACCCTTTCAACCTTGTCCGTGTTGTTACACTGGTATATAACTGATATGCCACAATCTCTAACCAGTGCCATTCGTTAATAATTTTGTAGAGCCTAATGGCAGGCTCCAGAGTGTGTGGCATTATGTGAAATTAGTGATATAGGAGTATCCATAGCACAGCTACAAAATCGCTGAGTGTCAAGAGGTAATTCAAGTCAAATACTACCACGTGGGCTTTAGACGGCCAAGTTTTAGCTATGCGTTAACGTTTTCTCAGCTCTACCTGTATCTCTTGCGTCCCCTCGGTATATCATGTAAATCTCCTTTAGCAAACGCTAGACGAGAAGCTGATCAGCATTTCACATTAATACCCTTTGAAGATATATGATTAAACCTTATATTGACAACAGCGGGGTGTTTTTGAAGCTTCTTAACATCCTGCAGTTTTATTGAGCTCTTATTTTTCCTGGCACTCGCAATTTTTCATGTCTACCCTCCTAACGAGCAGTGACTGCATTATATTTATGTGACTGCTTACGTGTACCTCCTGCGCTAAATGTTACTACAATTATTCAGATTCTATATTTGTAGAATTAAATTTAAATGTTCTAGCTTGCTTCCTTGTTTCATAATCCAATGTCAGGAAGTCTATCTACGATCGGGTCGTACTCCGATTTAGCCCGAAAATTTTAAACATTATGTTTCCCGCATAACGTAGAATATTATTTGCCAATAGACGTTTAAGATACTTCTTCTGCAATCCTAGAGATTGGCTCATGTAGCATCCCGTGCATATAAATGGAGATTTTTAAGACGATACCAACATAACAAAAAATTGGCGACTAAACTCTGCGACTAATAGATTGTCATGGGAAATGCTGGTCTAGTTGGTAAATGCATAGTATATCCAAACTGAATCTTGCTTGAGTCCCATGTAATTATGGGAATATTAACTTCCTTAACATATCCAAAAACTTTATGATGGTTTTTCAGAAGATTTTAACTTATACCATTGATTGCTAGGTCAGAAATCCTCTGCATACGAATATTGTTGCAAGTCCTTAGAGTAGCTTCTAAAACAAATATAGACACACACACACACACACACACATATATATATATATATATATATATATATATATATATATATATATATATTATAAACGCTTTTGAAAACCTAAGGATAACGATTTTTCAGGAAATTTCCATTCAGCCCATTGGACTGCTGAAGTTAAATACCACTATATATGAATGATGTTGAAAATACTTGCAGTGGTTTTCGGGAAAAAATGTACAAATAAATCCATACATATATATATATATATATATATATATATATACATATGTATACATACACAAACACACACATATATATATATATATATATATATATATATATATATATATTAAATATGGTGATATGTTTTCTTGTATATATAGTTAATATATTGTATATATTAATATCTTGTATTTTATTAGATAATTATTTTCCTGAAGATGCGGATACTATTTAATCGGCGAAAAGCTTTGAATAAATATATTCATTAAAAGTATTCTTGTTTTTGAAATATTTTTAAATAAATAAATAAATATATATATATATATATATATATATATATATATATATATATATATTTATATAGTTTTCGAAAACATGATGATGATGATATTTCACAAAATTTTCACTTACCTCATTCGATTGCTGAAGTTATAAAACCACAATATAAAAATTTTGAAAAAACCCTTAGTAGTTTCTTTAGAGAAATAATTTATATATATAAACATAAAATTTCTCAGAAACTTGACAATTTTTTAGAAGACGTTCACTTATGCCATTATATTGCTGTTGGCAAAAAACCTCCTATGTACCAATTTTGCTGATAATCCTTTCGGAGAAAGTATTAAGACAAATACTATATATATATATATATATATATATATATATATATATATATATATATACAATTATTGTTTGTTTAAGAATATTAGATATTTGCTTATTAATACTAGAGTAAAACAATTCTTGTAGTGTTTTTTCTTTTAAATTATAAATAGCTGATGAAAAAAATTGTGATTTTAAATTAATAAAATTTCATCTTGAACTCCACACTGTAGAAAAATCATTCTATTTAAAAATAAATAAATACTATTAATTTAATGTTTGTGTAAAAGTTTGAAAAAGGATTACAATATACAATCAGAACACTTTACTGCGAATGACATTTATTGAGCAATAAATTTAGAAAGTTATGTGGAGAATGTTCTCCAAACTACTAAGGAATTTAAGTTATATTGGACCGTAAAAATATGACAGCATTTGAACACACTTAGGGGTTGAACGCTATTGAATAGGGTAGTATTTTCGGTTCAGATGACAATATTGAAAGGCTGTAATTTATTGAAGTGCGCAGAGTCTGATGGCTGTCAGTGGATCTGAATACATAATGCGACTTCCTCTATACGCTTGTCATGGACGGAAATGGATTTTTTAGTCACGTGACAATGGATAATTTATTGTAAACCGTTATGCCTAAAATGGGTTTTTTAAACAAATTTTAGAATATATTTGCACTCTAGAGATATTTGGTTTTTAAACGATATCGTTAGGAATGTATATGTAAAATACCAAATGAAAAAAGGAAAAAGAGAAGAGGGCTCTCAGAGAAATTAAACCAGCTGCCTATACCCGGTATAACCCTTTTCCTTGCATCCACGCTGTCTATTCACCGTATGTCCACGCTGCCTATACACTGCAACCTTTTGCAGACCGTATTTAACATATCTGAACAAGGCTGGATCAAAAGAACAACGTTCCAACTAAACAACATTGAAAAACGAGCTCACGCGAGGTTTAACTTAACACACACGAGTGTCAAACGAACAACTTTTACGTCAGGTCCAATTAATCAACAGTCTCAACGTGCAACACACGGATTTGTGTGCACTCTGCAGGCGCTCATAGTCTGATTTGAAATGTGTTACATGTTCTATTTACGATTACAGTTTATATTGTAAATTTAGTAATCCTTCAAAGCAATAAAATGTATCTTTTTCAATCCTTTATTTATATCGTAACTACAACAGACTGGTTTGAAAGGTTTTTTACATAATGTTCTAGTTTTGAGAACGTACTGACCATTAAATAAGAAACGAAGAAAGTTCTCGTTTTTTTTCACTAAATTCTACTATTACTTATACTTGTTAAATATAAATATTGTCAATAACTATATATTAACTAAAATATAACATATAATCAATTAAATAGACCTAATATTAGAGGAGAAGTTATAGAAATGTCTTTTCTAATTATATAAAAGATAATTTTGTAATTAAATTTTAATATTACCCTTTGCTAGGCATTTATTCAAGTAAACATGTTTATTTCACTAATTTCCCTTAATAACTATATTTGTAAAACATAATTATTGTCAATAAATAATTATCAATTTAAAAACAATATATAATTACTTAAATATAAAAAAATAATACTTCAATATTATAATATAATTACTTCAATATTAGATAAAGTTATAGAAATTTATTTTTCAATAATATAAAAGGTAATTTACAAATTAAATTTTAATATTGTTCTTTGTTAGGCATTTATTTAAGTAGAAATTTAAAACACCTAATTTCTATAAACTAAAATGTATCTGTTGCTCAATCCCTTACTTCTTTAGTAACTGGTAATGCAACTGGTTTAAAAGGTTTTTTACAAATTATTTTAGATTTAACAACGTACTAACATTAAGATACAAGCGAAAAAGTCCTCTTTGATTTTATAGAATCACAAACTATTAGTAAATAATTAATCTCAGTTTCTACCAAGACATAATACAGTATTATTGTAACTAGTGACACTCTTACTGAAACAAAATACAAGGTACAAGCTGTGTGAGTGGCTCAAATAACTTAATTAACAGAAAAATCTCGTGTGCTAATTTAGTAATGAAAAAACGCAATTTTCTATAAACTAAAATGCATATTTTCTTCAATCCTTTACCTCTTTAGTAGCTGGTAATGCAACTGGTTTTAAAGTTTGTTTACAAATTTTTTTACATTTTATAAAGTAGGCTACTAACAATAAAATAACAAGCGAAATGAGTCCTGTTTGATGTTATAAAATCACAAACTAATTTCAAATAAATAATGTCAGTTTCTACCAAGACCATAATATAATAGTATTGTAAATAGTGACACTCTTACTCGAACAAAATTCAAGGTTGAAGCTGTGTGAGTGGCTAAAATAACTTAATTAACAAGAAAATCACTTGTGCTCATTTTGTATGCAAGTCATTTGAAAAAAAAAACAAATTTTATAACACTAATGTCAGGACTTATGATTAGAAAAAGAAATACAATTCTCTTTCAGAATAAAGAGCCACTTGTTTAAACCATATGCTATATTTGTCTTTGCATTAATTTGTTTCCAACTCAAAATAAAATCTTAAGAGTACCCAACCATATGATTCTAATGCTATACCCGTCCTAAAAACATTGAGGCGTCGTTATTAAATTCTAGACGTAACCGTTACAAACCACATGCCGTATCTGTAAATCCATAAGAATATGAAACAAATGGTACTCTAGTCATCAATCCCAACATTTTAAATTTTAGATCCTATTTCGTTTAACTGTAGATAAAAGTGTAAACGAAATGGCCTAACCTCTTCGCAAATTTACTTCATAATCTTTTTAACCGCGATAGCCCATTTTAAAATGTACTTAACACTTCTCATATCGTCAAGACCTTTACAAATATATTTTTTTCTGGTTTAGGTTAGGCTAAACAGAACAAATATTGTTCAAATAGCACCAAGGTTATAGTCATGCTTAATGGGTAAACATAAGTTTACCTCTTCTGCTTTATCCTTAATAATGGTCCACCTTAATAATATCCAATTGTAATGGTAGCAAAACTCCCAATCATTGGTAAAGAAATGGATCCGGTAATCTCTATATTTCAATATTCAATACCAATAGCTACTACCTTATTTTAGACACACTTAAGGAACAATACACTAGGGTCATTTTTTCTGAAAATTTTGTAAAAATAATCTCTACATATTTGTTTCAACCCTTTGTAATTTTCAAGGTAAAAACAAATGCGCTGCAAGGAAACGTAAAACACTCTATTCAATGTACTTAACAATTTAAAAAAAAACACTTAACAAGATATGACATTGTTTAGGTTAGGTTTATAGGTTGGACCTTGACAGTTCTACCAAAAAATGCCACCGCCCAAGCCGGTATACTTTACTGCTACTCGCTATTTACCTTTCTTGGACACAATAAAAAACTGAATAATACTGCCGTAATATCCTATCACCAGCTAATTTTTTTTTACCATTTACCTGGGATATAGATATAAGAGTAAACAAAATGGTCAAACCTCTTCACAAATTTACTTAATTTTTTTAACGGCGATTGCCCATTTTAAAATGTACTTATTAAGCATCATGGATACACTTCTCATGTCGTCACGACCTTTACAAATATATTTTATCTTGTTTAGGTTAGGCTAAACAGTACAAATTTTGTTCAAATCACACCAAGGTTATAGACATGCTTAATAGGTAAACATAAGTTTACCTCTCATCTGCTGTATCCTCATTAATGGCCCACCTTGAAAATATGCAATTATAATGGTAGCAAAACTCCCAATCATTGGTAAAAAAAATAATCCGGTAATCTCGATATTTCAATATCCAATACCTTATTTGGACACCCTTAAGGAACAATATCCCAGGGTCTTACTTTTGAAAATTTTGTAAAAATAATCTCTACATATTTGTTTCAAACCTTTGTAATTTTCAAAGTAAAAACATATGCGCTGGAAGGAAACGTACAACACAATTCAATGTACTTCTCATTTAAAAAAAAAAAACACTCAACAAGATATGACATTATTGAGGTTAGGTTTGATATGTTGGCCCTTGACAGTTCTACCGAAAAATGCCACCGCCCTGACCTTTATACTTTACTGCTACTCGCTATTTACCTTTCTTGGACACAATAAACAATTGTATAATACTGCCCACCTTCTAACATCCTGACACCAGTTTAATTTTTACCATTTGCCTGGGATACAAATATTTTTTATACAGCCATTTTTGGAATAAATTTGGATCACCTAATTAAAATTCAATGTCAGAGTTCCCACTACAGAAACACCACCTCCCATAATAAATTATCTCTACTTTTATGGATGGATATTATAATAATTTAAATGATCTTGAAATGCATTTACTCCCAAACTTGGATATTGTATCTATACACCTAGGATGGATTGCCTAAATTAACTTCATTTTGAAAAAAAAACATCAATTTTCAACACTTTATAACCCAAATCAGTTAAAATGCACATTGGACGTAACCTTAGATAAAAGTATAAAATTGTTTATCGCAAGACCATATGTGCAAAAATTTTTTCAACAGGGAAATTTATTTTTCTATTAAATTGAAGTTAGATGAAAAAATTAATTGCAGAGTGATGTTGCGCAATGGCTAAATCTATGCCTTCAGTTTTTGTTTTTCATGTATTTTATACTAACACCAAATATAATGGGCTACAGAATTTAATAATTTATTTGATTTTGTGGTAAAAAGGTATTTTCTACACTTTAAAACAATTCAATTTGAATGAATGCTATACCATTGGCATAGTCATCTTGGGGGGGGGGGAATACTTGTTTATGGCAATCCCGACCTTATACAAGTTAATCACTTAAACAATAGTTTAGGACTATTACTATTGATTAATAAGATTCACCAAACATAATGGACTGTAAAATCAAGAACTCAACTTATACAAGTGTTAAAGAATTAACATAACCTTTAAACCATCCACTCAACAATTGACAAAATTACAACTTTGTGGATGCACTTACAAATCAATATGTGAATGTTCTTGAAAAAGCATCATGTTGTAATCTCAAATGTATAGACTTTGTATCCATACTTGCTAGTAAAAAAAAGCCTTGTTCATGGCGATCCCGACCTTATACAAGTGTTAAAGAATTAACATAATCTTTAAACCATCCACTTAAAAAGCCCCAAGAATTGACAAAATTACAACTTTGTGGATGCACTTACAAATCAATATGTGAATGTTCTTGAAAAGCATCATGTTGTATCCTCAAATATATATAATTTGAATCCATACTTACAAGAGTAACTTACCTGCAGTTGCTACTGGAAAAAAACAAAAGTTTCAAATTACCTAAGCATTCAAATTTATGCAAATCCCAATTTACAATAAATTCCACTTTAAATGTTGTGAAATGTTTGCTTTATAAAAGGTTGCTTTGAGGTAATTTCAAATGTGCCTTGAAATTGATTGTTCAGTCTTAATTTACATTTAAGATGTCCATGTTATAAACATTATATATTACGACAAATTGCATATTTTACCTATAGGTAATAACAATTTGTGGATAAAGCTCTGCAAGATATTACACAAAATTCAACTATAGCTCAATGAAATATTTATTGTCGTTAATACTTTAATATGTAGGTAAATTATACTGTTGCAAATATTGTGTTGTAAATAATAACCCAAACATACATTAAATTACAAGCAATTTCTGTTAATTTTTATTATGCACGAATAATATTTTAATTTAATTTAGTAAATATAGTTGGATTATGCAAAAATTTTCAATACTGCAGTAATATACATCTTATAATACACAAATATGTAATTACAAAGAGCACAGTGGAAGGGTCAGGAATCAAAACTTTAATTTTTATAAAATTTTCAAAAATTATATGATGTGAGTAAATACTTTTATAATTTTAAAAGAAAGATACATACCTGTACAATATTTCCTTGAAACTTGAACAACAGTTTATAAAATATCAACAGTCATAAACTATTGTTCAACTGAATAATACAATTCACCGGACGTAATGTACAACAAAATTCAAGATTTCCTTCAGCATTTGTAAATATTTACAAGTGCTTAGTGAAAACTAGTAGCTAACATGAAGATGAAATCAACAAATATGAACATTTCCTTGTTAACTTACCATTATGGAAAATCAAACAGTCTGTCGAACTAGTATGTTGAACAGTACCCAGCAATCGGCTGATCCTACTGTTTTGTAAATAATCATGTAAACTCTTCAACGTATGCATGACAGGTTAAACAATAATTCTCTTAAAATGATATTTATACTTAAGACAAACAGGTCACTAGGCTGTTTAGCGTACCCAGCAATCGGATGATTCTACTGTTTTGTAAATAATCTTGTAAACTCTACAACGTATGCATGACAGGTTAAAACAATAATTCTCTTATATTGATATTTATACTTAAGACGAACAGGCCACTATGCTGTTTAACAGTACCCAGCAATCGGCTGATGCTACTGTTTTGTAAATAATCATGTAAACTCTCAACGTATGCATGACAGGTTAAAACAATAATTCTCTTAAAATGATATTTATACTTAAGACGAACAGGTCACTAGGCTGCTTAACAGTACCTAGCAATCGGCTGATTCTACTGTTTTGTAAATAATCATGTAAACTCTTCAACGTATGCATGACAGGTGAAAACAATAATTCTCTTAAAATGATATTTATACTTAAGACGAACAGGTCACTAAGCTGTTGAGCAATATCCAGCAAACGGCTAATTCTACTGTTTTGTAATAAAGTATTTATAAATGGTATGTAATAATTGTATTGTATAAATTTAAAACCAAATCCATCCTAACTGGCGAAGCTATTTCTCAAATATCTACACACGTAAGGTTGCGTGACGTACCGCAGTCGATGCGTACAACCTAATGCGCAGCACTGTGATACGTAAGTATCACTCCGCGCCCATCCACAATTTCTACATCTGTGCTGAATATATTACCATACTCTAAATTGAATAAATGTAACTTTCCTACTTTAATTAAAAAAATTCTTTTGATATCGTCCTATTTGATGGTTTCGAACAATTTCCCAAAATGTCGTATGGTGCCGAGCTTATACACAATAACCATATATATATATATATATATATATATATATATATATATATATATTTCTCGCTGTCCATTATTTTTCCGTTGCACTGGATTTACAATATTTATATATTAACTTTATATATATATATATATATATATATATATATATACCCTATAATATGTATTCTTGTGTATTAATAAAGAAAAAAAACAATTTAGAAATACAAGAATAATTTATTGAATTTACAATACAAAGCTTGCTCGTTGGCAAACATTACCAACATCCTCAGGAATACTAGAAATTTTAAGTATTGCTGAGGATGTTGGTACTGTTTGCGAACGAAAAGCTTTGAATTGTAAATTTAATAAATTATTCTTGTATTTGTAAATTGTTTTATGTCTATATATATATATACAATGTGTCTGTTATACAAATCAGAATGTTTTTCATGGTCTGCATTTTGGAATTCATGATCTCAAATAAAGAATTATTGTAACTGTATAGATAATTAATATGTAACAGAAAAACACCACTTAACTATAAGCACCACATATTACCGCGCACACAAGCCTTACTGAATAATAGAACTTACAAAATCACTTTAGAGAACACTAAGCACAAAATTCCAAACACAACACAAGAAATATTGTATTTAACATTTGCCAATCCTTCATTTGTAACTGGCCTAAAAACCATTAAACTTAGTGCACAATATAAGGTAATTGTTTACGTTCCTAAACCAGGCCTTTATTTCCATGAAACTTTCCAAAACATGTAAAAAGGCTATTTTCATTGACATTATTATTGTTTTTGCATAGAAAAACTTTATTTTTTCTTAAATTAAACTTGGGTCAAATTTTCAGCGCGGATGTAGAAGTTGTGAATTGGCGCGGAGTGATACAAATGTTTTGTAACGTCACAGTGCTGCGCATAAGGTTGTACTCATCGGCCCCGGTACGTCATGCAAAAATAGCCTTTCTACATGTTTTGGAATGTTTCATGCAAATATAGGCCCGCTTTAGGAATGTAAACAATTACACAATATAAGTGTGAAAGTTTAGTCATGCTAGCATTAGGGAAAGTCAATTTTTATGTTGACCACTGTATTACTATACTTGCAATCAGCTGCTATTGTGCATTAATTACATCGTGGATTTAATAAATTTACTTATTTTAACAGTATGAAGTACGACATTGTCCAAGATATCGTAGGTGTCCTCGCTTGTAAACATTTACCAATAGAACTTAAGAAATCACTCATAAACACACAATTCCACGCACAAAACAAGAAATATTGCATAAAACATGTGTACATCCTTCGTTTGTAACTGGTCTGAAAACAATTAAACCTATCGCACTATTGATTTTAGTCATAAAATATTAGATATTAGTAACAGAACTTCTTCCTGTAAATAGACAGCGTCGTGGTCCATCGAACGTCCTGAAACAAAATTATAGCATACTGTAAAAGGTTATATATAAGCTTATTTTATTACATAACACGAGGGCTATATTCTGGTAATTATTAAGATCAGCAACTGCCGCTCTGGATACTCGGTATCTATATTTCAATATATAAAGCCTATATATTAGTGTTGAAAAATAAAGGTAAGTTTAGGTTGATGTTTTTTAAAGTATATTTTAAAAAACCGGCATCAGCGACAGAAAATAATGTTCGTGTTTAGGCCGTAGAAATACATAAAAAAATTAAATTTACAAAAAAACAGTCTCTGTCAGCTCAACTCTTGACTAACTCAAACTCGTTAACTAAATGCAAAGTAATATTATTAGGCTAATAATGTCACACAATAACAGATTCTCTCATTCAATAAATTAAATCAATAATACTCAAATATATAAAAATTAGACAAAAATATAAATGACCGAAGTGAAAATAACGTGAACAGCCAAAACATATAATACGAAGAATTTTTATTTAAATAGTTGAAATATAATTAATTTCAATTTTATTCTGACTATAGTGAGTTGTAAAAGGTTTGTTAGTAATCTGAAAATTCCTTATTTACTACTATTATAAATATTGAAACGGTTTAGGATATTTTACGATTTAGGTAATTATTTACAAGGTGCTCTGACGTAAGAAACACAACATTAATATTCAAGTAATCAGCGTCGTAGTTATTAAAATTCTTTATATAATTACGTTTTATACTTACGTGCAGCGAGTTGATAGCGACAAACTCTGTCCTGGTTCTTCAGGAATATCCCCATTGCTTGTAAATGTGTCAACGACAAAAATGTGTCAAGTAATCCTCTGCCATCAAATTCAGTCGAACCACTAAATACTTTCTTTATAAAAAAAGAGTATCTGTCAGCTCAACTCTTGACAAACTCAAACTCGTTAACTAAATGCAAAGTAATATTCTTAGGCTAATAATGTCACACAATAACAGATTCTCTCATTTCATTGCCCTTATGATCTTTATTTTTATTAACTCTGACCTTGATTCTATTTCTTCGAAACTTTTACCCTCTTGTATTTGCTGTAACTGACTTAAGTCTACTCGTTTTCTTTTTTCGTCCTAAAGCTTTCCAAACTTACCACACTCTTTTTCGTGAACTAATAGAAAACTCTCTGGTATAGGACTTTTTTTGTTATTTAATTTAAAATTATTATGTGTTTTTTGTGGCCTAACGGTGTAGCAATTTGATACTACGTATGTATTTCTAAAAGAAGCCTTTCTCCAAACTTTAACAAAAGTAAACCTTTACTAATGTATGACACCTTATTGCACTTGTTTATTTTTGTATTGTTTTAAAAAGCTTTGCTACTCTGCTACTCTTTTCCTAGTTTTATTATTTAGTTGTAAATAGTTCCATCTTTTTTCACAATAGGCACATGACACAATCCTTCATGCCAGCAAGACATGTTAGGTAATGGTTTTATTTCACAGAATATTTGATGTTTAATAGTTCTATATGTATTTATGTGTCAGATATAGGTTTCACTGCGAGAATATTGTGAGTGTACCTCTGTGTGGAGTGCTAGCGGTAAAGTGGTAGTAAATAACTTGTAATACTGGTAAAGTATTGCGAATTTCTATTTCTTTACATTTAGCCAAGTCCGTATACATTCTTAGATTACGAAAAGGTTACAACGAGGGATTTATAGCTTGATGTAATGTCTAGTACAGTTTAACGTGTTGTGCAAAGTATTATACAAAGAATTAGGCCGTTTAATTCTGAAAAAAACAAAGTTTTTTGTGGAGGAGATTAATATAAAAGAGAAGAATCAGAATAGTACGTATCAACAGCTTATAAGTTATATAACAGGGACCACCATACAAAGGTTAAAACATTAGGAAATTAAAGCTTATAGTAATATTTAGTACACAATTACATTCTGTGCCTTGAACTATATTATGTTTTAAGCAGTTTAATTTTGAAAAATAATGGTTTTTTGGGGAATATATAATAGTATGAAAGAGAAAAACGGAAACCAGTTTATAAATAAATAAGTTGAAGATAAAACCATTCGAGGGTTATAACGTTATCAATTGACAAAACTAAGACTTGAGGTAACGTATTATAAAACATAACATATTTTAATACAGGCTTTAAACAGTCTACATACGGTGCATTTTACCAAAAATTATGAGAATGCGGGTACTATGTAACTTAATAATGAAAATAATAAAAGGAAGTTGTAAACATTACAATAGTAATAATAGAAATTACTATTTGGGCTAGAGGGGAAATGCATCAAATAATAATTCCGATTAAACAATGTTATTCCCAATTAAAGCTTGTACACGAGAACACTATTGCAACTAACACAGAGCTTCAACTTTCGACAAGCTAATTAAAAACTTAACTGAGAATACATAACTGGTAACGTGAGGGAAAGGGGTAAATTTAATAACGTACCATACAGTCAAAACTCATATTTTTCGATTTTCACTAATCTTCTTGATATCTCCAAATTATACAGCTTTTGAGATAGAAAAATAGGTATCGATTTATATTTATATACATTTGGAAACAATTTGTATAATCATTTTGTAACATTTTCACTTTTCTTATATATTTGAAAATTTATAAAATTAATTTCAATTTTTATAAGATGAAGCCACGGAAGTGGGTTCAAGGCCCTCAGTCGAAGCATTGAACAGGCTTTTGTCAGTAACGATTTCTTATGAAAGTGACTAAATTATTAATATTTAACTTGAAAAAAATCATATTCTAATACCAAATTTGCTAAATTGTATGTTAGTAAAAAATTGAAGTGATAAAAGTAACAATATTTTGAATAAATATTGTTTGATAGGTTTTTATTATTTCAATTATCCAAATTTCGTTTAAAGTAATATTTACATAAACATAACAATTAGAAATTATAAATCATTACTATGCTCGATATATTTCATTAGACATACAAAATGTGTATCTAAAACTCCGGTAGAAAGCTACTATAAAATAGTTTCATAAAAGTTTCGTTTTATTTTTAATGTCACAGTATCAAGAAATGATAATGTGTGCATACTATAATATTTAAGATGCATTATGTTACTGATACGGTAATAAATAACCTGAAATGATGGGGGAAGAATGTGTTGTGCGTAGGTTATATCAGAGAAAGTTTTGTTTGGCAGAAGAAAGCAATATCATCTGTTGACTGCATAATATAAAGTTCCCATTTTCTAGGAGAATAACTCGCGCGTAAACGTTCGTTTTACTGACACAAGGGCTCTCCTTCATTGTTTTTCCAGATACGTATCAATATAAACTAAAACCCCTTTGATGTGCTTTTCAAAGTTTAGCGATAAAACCGCGTATTCAATGGGAATACTTATTACCCTGGAATAGAATTGATTGTGAATTAGGTAAAAATAATTTTACTATTTACACGTATACAAAAATAAAGTACCGCAAACCTAAAGTGTTTAGTGTTATTGTAAATTAAAATTAGTCAATATGCTCTTATAAACAGTTCAAATTACATATACATACTCACATTTACGTATAAAACTATCTGCTCCAAAAATAAGAATTTTAATAATTAAAATTATATTACAAACATTTAGCCTATTAATAAACTATATAGCGGCCCTAAATCTATAGAACATATTAGAACTATGTTCTTTTGTAAAATGTGTTTCGTAGTTGTTTACTGACTTATTCATTACAGTTATGCAGGAAAGTGAGAAGTCGTTATATTACAAGTATTGAATGGGACAAGATCTTATAAAGAAGGGATACTCTTATACTTTATATGACATTCCACATATAGTCTAGCAAAATATGTCTCTCTGTAAAATATTACGCTAACTAGAACGTAGCCCCTTGAATCTAATTTTACGTTTATAAAATCTAAATTTACAGAAATAAAAACATATTGCTCAAAAAGGGTATTCAAGGGAGGGTGTAAGCTAGCTATTTTATATTGGCATTATATTTTACTCCACCTGCCACCATGCCACAAAATGTTATATTGCGCGGGGAGTGCGTAATAAACGGGAGTATATTGCAAAGAGATTGTTTGTTAGAGTAAGGGCATTCAGTGATCTAAAGTCTTATTGAAAACGCTATAAGGGGATTTAATCAGGTAATATGAAAGAAATAAAATATTTCCTCCTATATCGTGTGGCTTCCACTTGACGAAATTATAAGTCGAGTAATTGGTAGACAAGAATTGTTGATCCAGTGAATAGAAAGAAAATAGAGAATAATAGATAGGAATAAAAACGAATTGTGGAGAATGAAGTATGACAAAAAATACCAAATATGTTTTTTAATTTTATATAGTTTATTTACCTTAGTACGAAGTTTAAACACAAAGAGAGTGCGTAATTCTGAATATATGTATAATGAAACCTAATGCAGTCTGATTGAGTTTAGCTTTAAACGACACATGAATGGGAAACTTGTATATAAAGGATAATTTGGCGATTATTACCAAAAGTATTCATTCGTTATAAAAAAATTTGGTTTCTAAGCAAATAATTTAAACGACAAAGTAATATCTATATAACATACACACAGTCAATAATTTATCTCTCAAACGCGTTTAAAGAATAAAGACGTCCTCAGTGAGTATGGCTACCGAAATATTGTAAACATGGAGAATCAATTTTGTTAGGAAGGACCTTTGTCCGAAGGGTCTTTCTAACAATGTTTTATTTATTAAAAGCACGTAGCTCTATTAGTAAAATTCTTAGTAATAAATTCCGTGGAGGACGAATAAATCGTAGTAATAAATCTTGGGATTTGTGGAGGACGATCGAGGTTGAAGACTAAGGTCATGTTCTGGTTTAATAGGAAGTCGTAATTCCCTTTGAGAATTTGAAAGGAAGTTTGTCCGGGAGTTTGTTATTATTGAGGAATAGGCCATAGTGTGTCCTGTTTGGAAATCCCTGGCATTACGGTTTTAGTTATTAAAAGCATGTCACTCTTAGTAAAAATATTCTTATTAATAAATTTCATGAGATGCAGTCTTGGCTATTCATAACGAGATCCCGTGTGTGACCGAGATTAGGTTTCATGAATGGATTAGCTCTGGATAAAAATCATCTAGGAAAGTAACATTATTATAGTCCTGAAATTCGTATAACCTAATTGAAAGAACACTGAAGGACAGAATGAAAGACCGTTATCGTCAGTCTTCTCTTTATAAACATAATCTATTGCACTTTTAAATCTTTCATCGAGTCAGCAGTTCCAGTATGGGAATCTTTACACTTTGCTGCTAATAAGGTTTTCTGTAACAGCTTTTATTTCAACGGACCTTAACACGTACCTTTTGGCGTACCTACTATGGTAAACTCTAAGTGCATCTCACTAAACGAAGGCAAGTATTTAAAGTACATCTAAAATTAGCTCATCAAAGAACGCAAACTTTTTTTTAATTCTTGTTTTTAACGTTTAAGGCAAAATTAATAATTGGTTTATATTTAAGTAGATATACGAGCTTGCATTTATCTTGTGACATAGACATAGTTATAAAATATAACTTGCCGATATTTAAAAAAAATTAATTTACCATTAAAAATAATATATTTACTTTAAATTAAAAATTAATAATATTTCATATGCCTATATCATCTTAACTATTGTTTTAAAAAAATATATATTTTAATGTTTATGTAGGCCTTATCGTGTTACATATGTCCAAGAAAATATGTTTTTGTTTTTGGGTTCAGGTAAGCTTTTTGTTCTTAGATCTAACACTACCTCTTTCACTGGTATTTACCATGCAATGAGAACGTTACACTAAGCCACAAACAATTTTGGACTATATAGATTACTTCCTTTATTCTTGGTTAAACAGAGATGCAGGACTCTATAAAACACAAACTAAGTCCGCAGTGGGTTGTAATTCTTCCTGAATTGCTTACCTCATTCCTACTTATATATATATATATATATATATATATATATATATATATATATATATATATATATATATATAATTTTCTCAATTACATAAGAAATAATAATCCAAAGTACTAGTGATTTATCAACAAATCCCCAATTCTCTTACATCAACCACGTTTAACCATCTGCTTCTTGAAAAATCTACAACACAAAATGACAATCATTTTTCTAAACACATGCTGTAGACCAATTTTTTTCATCCACGCTATAAACATACTCACTGTTTTTACGTCTATTAGTAGTTTTATTTCAATACACGATGCAAAATGACGTTATTATCCCCTGATTCATATTTTACGTATGCCCACATGATTCAATGAGGTGATTCTTTCCACAGACTAATAAGGTAATATTTGCAACTTTAGGGAAGAAAAGTGGAAGTAAAGCGTGAGGGGGTCGTGGTGATTAGATGTAATGTTTCACTTCTATACAAGTTTTTACTTTACTCTCGGTGAATTATCTTTCTTAAATAGTTTTCTGTGTTAAGGTCAAAGTTAGTTAGTTTTAAAAAGTGATTTCTGTAATGAGTTTAGCAGGATGTGAAGGAAATGAGTCTATTTCAAGTTACCAGAGGATAACCTTGATTAAAATGGTAATGTTCTGTTAGTCGGTGTTATAAAAAAGTTAATCCTATTAGCAAATATAAATAATGTAAGTTACGCAGAAAGGTTAAACGCAGTACTTTAAGGATTTTGTTTATACTTTTCAGTTTTGTTACTATGTTTATGATTTTTCTGTAAAACAATTTTTTAGTAACTTAATACTTTTAATCCGAAGCAATTTAATGATATATCATGTAAATGAATTCTCCGAAAATAATACCAAAGGATTTTGAAAAAAGGGCTGTAATAGATTTAAAATAATTTTATGTTCAACACAGAATAATTTATAAATCAGGCAGTAAGCAAAGGAAAAATGTTAAAATATTGTGAAATACTGTTGTCTTATTCTAATAGACAGAATGTATATTTTTTTGCAATATCAGCCATAGATTATGTTATTAATTTTAACGCAAAGCGGTTCTAATTATGTTTAATTTGCATTTTCACATGGTAAGGCTCACTAAGGCAAGTGGTACCTTTGTATATACAGAAGTCGTCCCCTTTTCTGGCATTCCTGTAAACAACTTTACGAAATTGTTGTTATATTTAAAACAATATAACAACCATAACAGTTTGGAAAACGTATCATTTCTATATACATTTCATAACAACGTATTAATGCCGTATTGATGATGGCAGCTAACATTGATGTATTTCGTTATGCTGGTGGTATGACCTAGTGTAGCGGTGACGGACTTTAGGTGTGTGACAGAGGCGGTAGTCTTCGTACTTGTTGGTTAACGTGGAATGTTAGAAAAGGTCTTGATGAAATGAGGCTTCAATGCGTAAGATATGCGAATTAATATAAAAGACAATTTGAAAAAAATCGCAAAGGTAATGCAAATGTTGAAAAATCACTTTGCACTGAGTGGTTATGCGTACTATTTAAAAAAATGTATAATGTAATTATTGGACACAAACTGGGAAAAATTTGTAATACAAATGAAACATAAAATAAATGCAATATTGTCATAAACTTTATAATAAATCGAGACAATAAATAATAATAAAATTTATAGTAAACATATGAACAACAAACAGAAATATCTTTCCATGCAGTTCCTAGTCCTGTTTATTTAGGTAAATAATTAGAGTAGAGGCTAAAAGAAGCAGGACCTTAGATTAGGCATACCTACAGCTTATTGTTATTCAGATCGTTATTGTCATACGACTGTTGGATTTATATAGGAATTGGGACAAAGCCAAAATGAACTCTGGCGCCAGCTACGTATGTTCTCTTAAGTGTATTGTTGTTTATAAAACTATACTTAATACGTTTTGATTAACACTGGAGTGCTCGCGTTGTCTACTATTGTAGTCCAGGGGTGTTGGGTTTTTTTGTTTCAGTGGGTTGACAACATTGCACGACCTTGAGGCTTTCTTTATCTTTTCATCCCACCCCTAGATTAATTTCAGTGGAATGGTATTATCCCACTTTAGAGTATTGATTATTTACAAATTTTATATTAGTGTGGCCTATTATTGTAGTCCAGGGGTGTTGGGTTTTTGGTTTAAGTGGGTTGACAACATTGCACGACCTTGAGGCTTACTTTATCTTTTCATTCCACCACTAGATTAATTTCAGTGGAATGGTATTATCCAACGTAAGCGTATTGATAATTTACGAATTTTATATTAGTGTGGCCTACTATTGTAGTACACGCGAGTACTGTCGTCACAACTAATGACTTTATGCTTTTGAATGTATATATAAAATTTCAATACCATTGTAATCTTTTCTCATATGTTTTTTTTAATTTTATAATTTGTATAACATAAAATGAGATTTATGTCTCATAGCAGATATTTTTTATTTTATTGCAAAGCTTGCATAGGCTAAAACTATCAAAAATGTTGGTATTATTTCTTTATAAAATAAAATGATATTTTCTATATATGCATGTTTTATACTTCCTTTAGAACGATTCACCATATTATAAAGGTATTAGCTAGTGACATCCGTACAGAAAAAACACAAAATATACTACAATAGTAGTCCACGCGAGTACTCGTGTTCCAAAAATTCCACGCGAGCACTCCAGTGTTCAGACGTGGAGCAAGACAGAACGCAATAAGACGCAGTTTTGTAAACACACCGCAAATGTTGTCTGAATATTAGTCAGGAAAATACAATATACGAGATAGTCTCGTATATTGACAAGAAAATTTTGTACTTTGGTTTAAAATAAAATAATATGGTCTTTCTTTACAAGATTTTGTTTTAAAAAATTATGTTTAGTTACTATTTCGCAATTCCCGTTGACTGACCCTAATATACTTCACGCTTTTTAAAAAAGTTTGCTTTTTTTAAATTAACAGTAGTTTTATATATAGTTTAAATAGTTAAAATTAACCTATTTCTAAAATAAATTACTAGGAAGATATATCAATTGTTTTAAAGCGTAAAATACGTAGACATATTCTTTGTTTCTATTTAATAACCTTGGTGGATGTTGGTGTGATTTTTGGTGTTTCAGGAAGCCGTGAAACTATGGTACTTGGTAGTTAAAGAGTGACAGTTCTTTTTCTATACGGTTTCGATTATCGATATTACCGAATTCGACTATCTAGATGTATCTATAAGATTACTAAATAATAACTATTTGCCCTTTAAACAATAATTGTAATTTAAAGTTGCTGCGCGCCCATACCGCATGCATTAACTACCGACCCCGGAATATCTGCTGTGAGGTGCGGAACTGATGGATGCCTAACACCTAAATGATTGCACAGCCCTGGACGGCACCCAGGATTACAACCATTCTACTTTCAGGGAGGCCCATCTCTACTGATAAGCGCGTCGCCGAATGACTCAACTGCCAAGGGTGGGCGTTGGCTAGTAAGTAAGTATTAATTAAAACAAGCGATTAGATGTTGGGATAAATGAGACGATAATCCATCACCTACTTGAAGCATACCCATTGTTTGTCAGAGTTCATGAGCAAGAGTTATTTAATGCCATGTTTGCAAATGTAATGTACTTGATTGAAATAATACTATAACAAGCTTACATAATAATAGGTGGCAGCACTGATATACAATAAATATTTCTACTCAAAATTTCCTATAGAATATCAGATTTACAAAATCGCAATAAAAATTATTTATATAAATATTTCTTTACGGTGAAATATGCGTCTAAAGTAAAATTTATGTATTTTTCCTCAATATTTTAACTTTTGTTCGTTTACAATGTTTACAGTTTTAACTAGAAACGTTATATTGCATAACATAAAGAAATATATTAACATGTTATTTCATAACGGTTTTTTCTATTAAAAATTGAAAAAAATGGCATTAAAAATATCCCGATTATCAGCCAGACGGAAGTAATAAGTATATTATATAAGAAGGTAAACTCCATTATCGTGATATCACTCAAAACATAGTTCTATAAGATCGAGATATAAAAAAAATGTTATTATAAAAACGAGCTATATTTGAATGGAATAATCTAGAGATGTTCAGCTAAATATCCAGAAGTAGGCTACTCATTATGGGGTATTTCAGAAAACAATAAAAGTTTGATTTAAAAACTATTTACCTCAAACTAAAGGGATAAAATATTTATTCCCGTTATCTTCGTTCACGGATTTGCGCAATTTCAATCCGCTGATTTTACAGTATACGGTAATTTGTAGTACTGTGTGACAATAGCCTATGTGCCAAATAACCTAATTAATCCATTCTCAAAGAAAGTATCTGTATGTACCTTGAATAAAGATTTCAGTCTGGTTAAATGGTCGATTTTGCAAAAACGAGAACAAATATTTAGAAAAATATTCAAACTATTATATTTTATAAAATTGCATTTTTGATCCAGGCCCGACTATAGTTAACAAAAATGAGCTGTTTACATTACGTCACCTATTACACTTTCCATGAGGTTCGCTTCTCTACACAAAAAAGATATTTCCATCTATCCAATCCCACTATCAGGTATTCCACAATCTGTGTCCCAATGTAGCTTTCTGTTACATCTCCGTTTTCCATTGTGTTATTTTCGTTACACAGCCTAATTGTCTCATTTTCCATACATAGTTTTGTCCTATGCACATAAGTCACACCAACTTCATGACAAATTAAAATTGGATAAACAAGTTTTCCTTGATTTTTGTTTTTATAAAATAATGTTGATAAACATAACATGTTACTTTTTATAAATTCAAATTACTCACTAAAAAAATAGGTTCAGTTTTTATTTCACATTTTTTAACTGATAGCATTTAGTTCACTAGCGGTTTTCTAAACATTGTTGTGTAATTTAACAGGAGTTTATTTTTATTTAGTATTTAGCATAACCCTCAGGTTAATCCATTTTGGTATTCATTAATTTGTATAATTATTCTCCAAGGTCGTAAGTAGCATATATGGGAACGAATTTTTTTATTTTTATGCTGAATGTCATGCACACCTTTTGTAAGATTATGAAACAATCGTCTGGTCAAATGAGATCTTATTCATGCCTGTGTATATCGCTTGTTAGGAGTCCTGACGTTTACTTTATGCTCTTCGTTACTCGGGAAGCGTTACCTATTTATCCTCTCCTACAGTCCAGGGAAGTATAGCGACGTCAGATCGGGATTGTTAAGGTTGTGACTGAAAATATTTAAAAGTATGTGGAGTGCGTAGATACTGCAAGAATTGCCGTTATCATTCATCTGAACAAATTCAGAAATTAGCATGGCTTTTATATCTTGATGAGCGGCAAACGGCTCAGGCGCCAAACTCTACCGCTCAGTACTGAGTGCAAGAAACTGTGTTGACGCCCGACCCCATTGTTAAAGCCCGACTTGATATGTAAAAACTTCCCCATCGTCTTAATGTAACCAACGCTCCTTGTGATATTTCTTTGCAATATTTAAGATCACCTGTCTTGTAAACCCTACCATCCATCAAGGTATTGCCTCGTCCCATCGTAAGGAAAATTCTTCATTCATCGAGGTGATTATGTTGTAAAGTAAACACAGGTGAACTCATCTTAGCAACAAAATACTATGTTTGTATTATATGTTTTTATCCTAACTGATGAATAAAAAATTGCCCTTAATAATAGCTATATAGATATAACCCACTACCATACAACACAAAAAACTTGATATTCCCAGATAAAAAATTACTCCACATTGCTCAACAAAATTAATAATTACCTTAAATAAAAAAAAATACTTTATAGTATTACATATTGTGTTGACTGAAAGCCTTTGAGGTTTTCCTATGCAGATGAAATAAAGCCATAACTCCACACAATGTTTTTGCAAGTTCATTACGAATTTAAATTGTCAGACGTCCAAAAAATACGATAAACATTTTTACAAAGACTATGTTTTATAAAAACAGATATTCTCCGACTTTATTTTAATAGTTTTTATTTTTCAGAGTAATTTCAAGCACAGAACATATTCAAATTTTTAACATTTACCAATAAATAACAAATTATTTTAATTAACAATTTATTTACAAAATCAATCAATATTTAAGTGATTATTTAATATTAGTAGTATCAGTAAGAAATAGAATAATTATGGCTAAGTAACCTTTAGCTTCAACTATATGACGTATCAAGGTAAAGAGTGGCTAAATAACACTCATATGGCCACTGTGTGGTATATGAGCAAAAAAAGAAATAACCCAAAAAAATCAAAGGAGTCGTAGATATTTTATTCGTAAATATCCGATAAATGACAAATATATCATTACATTTAGCAACATCGATACTGTTTTTTTTTATTATTTTATTTCTGCTTTCGACAGTATAGGCAGTGACTTCAATTTGAAACGAATAAACTTGAGAATGGAGTTTTTGTTTTTACTGGAAATATAATAATTGCCTGAATCTGATTGCTTAAAAGTCACCAGCTAAAGATTTTTAAGAAGATTCAAAGAAGTGTAATAATTTGAAATATTGATAGTTGTAAGTACTAAGAGAATGTAGGAAAAAAGATTAAGTGTTTAAAGAAACAATGAAATTGTATTTACATTTACAAATTGTGTACATTATAAGTTAAATATACAGGAAAATCATACACACACACACACACACACACACACACACACACACCATAACGTAGTGTTTTTAAACAAACAAGGAGCTAAATGAAAAATCCACCAATTATTTGAGAAAATTCTGTCTACAAGCTTCACTACAGATACGAAAAATGTCTCACATATAAATGTGTGTGTGTGTGTGTGTGTGTGTGTGTGTGTGTGTGTGTGTGTGTGTGTGTGTGTGTGTGTGTGTGTGTGTGTGTGTGTTAATCTATAAAATGAAACCTTTCAATATTTTTCCCCATATTAATGGGTTTGGTTTTTGAATCATAGATAGAAGATTAAATTAATCGGAAAAAAGCTAATTGATATAGGACTTGGAACAGACCCATGGCATCTTAGACACACATATGGAATTTTTATGGATTCGCTGAGAAGCTTTGGGTTTTCTCAAACTGTTAATTCTATAATTTAACAATTAATAATAATTTTGGTAAAACGAATTTTGTCTGAACATGTTACCAAAGATACAAGATACAAAACATATATCAAATTGGTTTGCAACTGTTCAAGTTCCTTTCTAATTAGTGTAAGTCAACCTTAATATTATTGGTATTATATTATTACTGTGACTATAACGTTGATATTCCATGAAAATATATTTTGAGTAACGACAACAGTTTACAATACTACCACTCTACAACAATAACATAAGTTTTTATAAACGACTGCATAAAGAATATTCCATTTTCATAAGTGATGTTCAGAAAACGAAGAAGTTTCGCTTACATTCCGCTTGGAGCGTTTCCAATCCTCGTATTTCTAGGTCAAAAGCAACACAAATTCTGAATGGAGCATAATATATTAGTTGACAAGACGGACCATAAATTCTACGATTTTTTGTGCCGTGTAAAAGACAACGTAATATTTATACTTCTGAGAAATTGTTTTTTTAGTATTTAGATTCGTTTGTGCTATATATTTAGCCTCATAATATCTAAGAACATGATCGTTTACAAGAATAGCGGTACTGCTAACTGATTAGCTATTCGAATTGTTAAAATAATCGCTATTCAATTCGTTAAAAATAATAAATTACTTTCATTTTATGCTCAACGGGTTACAACAAAAATTTTAAAAATGTAGGTAGTTGTATAGTTCTACAACATACAACACCTATTATTAGATTCGTCACTTAAAAGAACATGCTTAACAGGATTACAAACGTGCTTGAAAGTAATTAATTATAAATGTCGTAACAAAAAATAATTGATAAAATTTGTGATCAATATAAATGCAACCTAATTCTTGAAACACAGAACAAAATTATAAACTCTATGTATCTTTGTAAAAAGAACAAACCTTAAACTATATAAAATTAGTATACAGCTATATTTTATAAATTTGAGAATAACTATGTTTGGGATAAAAAGATTTAGGAGAAAATATTTTTGTTACTTTATTTTATAAACATTCATTGTTTAAACAAATAGTGAAAGTAGTACATTATTTCTAATTTTCAGTAATCAAATTTTATTAAAAATAGACAGTTGTTTCAACTTTAGCGAGACTTCATGAGATTGTATTGTTACTGACAGAAAAAAATTTAATTTCAGAAAATTTATAATTTAGAAAGATTAGGTTTACTAACGCAAATAGATCATATGTTTCTTAGTATGAATGCTTTTGTAATATTAGAAATATTGAGGCCACTCGTTTAATTCGAGAGTTAGTTGAAGCCTTTAGATATATTTTCAATAATTTTCCCAGTCTTATTCTTATAGAAAGTCCATTCTAACCGCACACATTACCTGAAGGTATATTTCAATAAGTAAACATGGGTTAATGTAGTACTAGAATTATGTTGTTTTACTGGAGCGTTGCAAATGGTGGCCTCACCTTCCCTTCCCCAAGTTCAAGCATCTATTATTTTTTCCCCATATAACTTATCTCACCGGATACCCTGTGGCTTTGTAGTAAGACTGTAATGTGAAAAAATATCTTCATCATATTACGATATAGAGTAAGTGGTTACATCATGCTCTTTTAAACTATTTTCACATTTTTAATGCAATGTAAGTTTCGATTGCAATGCCTTCTTCAATGACAAATGAACGCTGTGAGTCTCTGAGGATGACAACATCACTACCGGAACCTGTATCTCAATAAAAATGTAAAAACAGAATTGAGAATTGAGTTTATAAAGTGCATGTAGTATTTAAATATATCTCAAAGGCTTACATACGGTTAGTAGGTTAAACAGCGTTGGTAGTGTAAATTTACCCTTTTTTTTTGTGTAGTTAAAATTTAGACAACTATATCTGATTCGCTACGTTTGTAATAAATGTTATTTATAGAATTATTTTTTGTGTAATATATATAAAAGTTAAATAATTAGGAGGTGGTACCATAAATTGTATATAACGACCAAACTAAAATGGTGTAGTTTCTTTAATCATAAATATCGTTTTCCACAGTAAACCAGCTAAAACATTCCAGGTTTCCTTGTATCCCGTATATTGAATTCATAAATTATATTATAATGTAATAATAACACAAAACGTAACATAATTTTTTTTTTTAATATTTAAAGTAATAGTTAATTTGAAATAAACGTTATAATAATATCAGAAGATAACTTAATATTTACATAAATATCATTCAATTTGAAATAAAGATTATGATATCATATATAACTATTTGTTTCCAGAAACCAAAGAAAATCCAATTTAGTAGAGTAAGTGATAATGTTAAGTGTTAAATAAGGGTTTGATTGCTTTCGCAATATTTTAATTAAACATTTTTTTACATAGTTTGACTATCTCAGAAGAAAACAAAGCGACTTTCTTAAGCATATGAATTCAAAGATCGTAGATGAATAAGAATGTTAAATAGTTGGCGTAGTTATCCTTCTTGTTTTCAGGAAGTTTTTTAACCACTGACTGTTTAACAATGAAATTTTGTAAAATTTGAGAGATACACGGATAGAACAGATGCAAGCATAGACATAGACTCAACTCAATATCAATCAGTATGAACAACCTAAAAACTGTTAACAGCCGAAGATTGGGGGAAATCAATATATCAGGAGTGTAGGCCTATATATAAAGTAAAACTCTTTCATAACTTGAGGGTGTTAGGGCTTGGAGAGTTTCTAAGTTTTAAGTAACAGAATTCCTAAACAGCGCCATTTTGCTGGAACTTATGGTTGAATATGATTTACGAAGTTCCAAATTGGTATCCCGATTCCTTTAAATAGAAACCATGAAATGGAGGGAGAGAAAACCAGTAGGTAGTAAATACCCGAGTTGACTTTAAACTCAGGAAACTGAATAGGTTGTACTATAAAACTCTTAATTAATTCAGAAAAAGTATTAAGGTTTAATTATAATAATAAATTTAAATTTTAGACATGTTTAACAAAACTATTTGGATTACTAATCTAATTTTGATATTCTGTTTTTAATAAGGTTTAATATTAAAGTGTTTCAATTATCAGTAAATATCGTACTCTTCTCTTTACTTTATAATGGTATTCGCTTCAGGGCTATGACGTCATACACAAACAGATGTTACTGTATTATGAACAGTTAACTGCAACAGTGTTGTCTAAAACACAATCGCTTCGTTTACATCTATTTCACAAATTTATAAAATGAAATTTTTTTAAAGGAAGAGACACTTTAAACGGTGTAGGAAAATTGTATTAAATATCTTCCAAACAGTATTTATTTTTTAGATTACATGTTTGTTGATCTACTAATAATTACGTAGGACCTAGAGATATCACATCAGAAATAGCTGATATCAAGGTCAATGGATGTTAATAGTTGCTGAACACAATTATAGAATGGGAGACTGCTGAACACTAAAAAATTATACTTTCTTTTGTAATTTAAAAAAATGTTCCAAGTTGAACTTCACAAATCTCCTATCAGCCCTCTTCGAATATACATCCTTTTTCTTTCATATCTATTTATACAATTGTTTCACCCTTTCTTTTAATACTTGTCTTTCTGCTCACCTATGCGTTCTAGGCTATCTACTATATGTCTTCTATACAAATAAAATCCATATCTCTCCCAAAGGCTCCCAGGTCCTTTACCCATGTAACGTCATGCTTTCACTAGCTCCTAGAGCATTTCGAAAAATCACAAAGTTCATCTAGAGTCAGTGAATTATGGTAGCTACCAACAAATGTAATCATTTTGCTTCATCAGGAACAAACGAACGCACCATCACCATCATTCTCGAAAAGTCAACCAGGTGCAGGCGTTCGGTAAATATCTGTATACCCTCCGCGACAAATACCTCTCTCCCCAAGCTACTTCCATCCTCTATCTCCCTATTCCTGTTTCTACTCAGTCCTATACGCAGTCATTTACGTTGCAATTCTACTGGGTAATCATCTTGTTAGTTTTCTTACTGACTGATGTATCCGTCATTTTACTGTAAGCTTAGATTGTTGTTTTTTGCTGTTATAATATTGCTTTCTTTGTGTGGTTTTAATTGTTTGTGCTTTTGAGTTAGTGTTATACAGTGTAAAATAAAAAAATTAAAAAAATAATAATAATATAAATACAAATCGAACAGAAATGTTTTGAAGTGGGTCTGCAAATCATTAAATGCGTCAACAATTGCATAAGATGTTTCTATCTTATTATATATGTCAATTGAGATTGCATTCACTCATTTCCTATTAATTTATATTATGACAGGTTTATTTTGACAAAGAATGAGAAATGTTTAAAACCAAACATTGATTTAATTTTTGTGTTGGGTATTCATCATTATATATCCAAAGAGCAATAAAAAGTTAATCAATTAATTAATAGATGAATGTTTAGTGAACTAATTCTGTATTTGTATTAAACTCCAGCAAATAAATCCAGAGTGTTCATTTATTACTTAAGCTATAATTGTATAGCATCGATTCACACATTAAACAAAACTAACTTGCAAAGATAATCATTAGTATTTTACTAAATCACATTGTTTCTAAAATGAGACTATATTAACAATTATAATAACTAAGATCGCAATCTAAATAATAATAAAAGTTGTCAGTGCAATTTAGGCTACATAAAAAACTTATTAATAAAAAATTTTAACAGCTATACGTTTCATATTTAGAGGTGATTTTCTATGTCTGACAAATATGCGATATTAAATATTAAAGACATGGAAGGTGGAGAAATCCCTTTTTTTTTTAAATAGCACTTTTGTGTAACGAAAACTTTTTTGTATATTGTAATTTCGGTAACATGTTTTGAAAGTCACTGTCCCGTTTAAAACTAAACTTTAGAATTACAAAATAGAGTATTTCTGTTTGAAATATGTTTCAATATCTTAAACTCTTTGTGTCATACATTACGTTTTTCTAAGTGTGACGCAATGTGGTTTACTACAGCCAGAGTCGAGCTGTCTAATGGACATCAATGACAATAATGATGTCAGCATAACGCATATTAGGACTAATACCACATGTTTATCGTGTGAACTAGTTATCAAAAGGGAGTTGATCTAGAAACTGATAATGTGGCAATTAAAGGTTTAATCAAAACCTAAATTGTAACCTTTAGATTTACAAAACTTTATCGCCAGAACACAAGTGTTGCGGTGAACGTTTCTTTGCTACAAGCTCTAAGGGTAGATTCATCTTACGGAGCTACGGAAATTTATTTTTTTTAAATGGTTCGTAGCTATGAATTTCACTTCATTGCTAGTTCACCTAAAACTAGTTTAGAACAACTGTATTATAATACACTACTTAATTGTCCGGGGGGGGGGGGAGGAGATTGTCTAGACTAGGCTGTCCAAACAGTCGATGGGCTAAGGTTCTATGAAGTGAAGTGAATCAACTGTCTGAAACACTGTGTTCAGCAGAAACTACAAAGCCCTTCAGCTTCGACTGTGTTCTGCCAATCAAACATAAATATTATTAAAAAAAATATTCCAGACCACTAGTATCTTTAGAGATCATACTATCTATCTCTCCCTCCCTCTCTCTCTCTCTCTCTCTTTTATTATTTTTTTTATTTACTAAAGCTAGGATAATTTTAGTTTTTTTTATTCTACTATATATATATATATATATATATATATATATATATATATATATATATATATATATATATATATATATTTTTTTTTTTTTTTTTTTTTTTTTTTTTTCATCATTTTTTGACGTATAGTAAATGACTGTGACATAGAAACAGGGCAATCTAAATACGTTTAAAGCAGCTTTACTCCATTCTGTTGTAACGGAAGTTATAAAATTAATTATTTGTGTTGTGTTCATGCTTCAATTTCATCAGACAAATCCATAAAATTATGAGTTTATTGTAAATAAGTAAGTAATATTTCATATCTCTGTCGTGATTTTATAATTAATATAACATTGATATATGAGTGTGTGCTAAAGATCTAAACCCAATCTATGGTGAGGTATATCTCGCGAAATCTCGCCCCAGGGATTAATTCAAGGATTGGCCTAAGTAAAATATCGTTTAACGGATATTCACGGTGGAAATTGCAATGATCCCTTTGAGGTTTTCTTTACTTGGCGAGTTCTTTATTACATAACCTAAAGAACCGAGACGTAAGAAATGGATGAGCCATAATCTGATTGCACGTATTCATGAAAATAGTTTGGGTAAATGATTTTGATAAATAAATAACAATAACCCTTGCTACAAATATTTAAACACCCTTGATGTACATTTCGCCAACACAGTTAGCATCATCAGAAGGTTACAAACATACTAAATGATTTTGTTTTTAATATTTTAGATAGAAGAATTATTAAATGTCAGCCAGCAGCAATTGTCATCTAAAAACACAGTTAATCATTCTTGGATCTGGTCTTGTATAAGAAATTATACTCTAGAAAAATGAACCAGATAGTGGAAGAACTTGAAAACAGAGAAGAATCAGGTTTTGGCAAGAAGTAAAAGAACACCAATATAGTCTTTCTAATTATCGTCAAGGGCAAGATTTTTGAGAGGTGTTTTCAATTATAAAAAAATGTCACATTGTGTACAATTGTGGTTGACCTATATTGAAGTTACCAACTACTTCATTCCAGAATACTTTAATACTTCATTAAGCACTAATGTTTTTTTTTTTGTCAGAGATATAAACAAACTTTACATTTTACGAATTCTGAACTAACAAATAATTAAGTGCCAGACACTAATCTAACCTGTAACACCCTGTAAATAAAAGAATTTGTAGGCTCTACTAATTCTGTTCCTATCTGACAACGTCCAAAATTTTTTTTTGTCATATTGCCGCATATTAGGGTGTTAAAGCCTTAATACAAACTAAGCGGTTTTTCATTATACAATACGTATCTGTCCTAAGTACCCGTTGTTTAGCATGTATGTTATGTATGTATTTGATTATTAACAAAATAATAATGTTTTTTACTCACATTAATTTCAAATGTCTTAGTTGTGAAATTATAAAAAGTGTTTAAGTTTCGTTTTTCATATGAAGGCGAGATCTGTGCCCTGCCAAGAGTTTGGTGTGTTCATACAGCCTCATAATTTGTAATGTACATTTAGGTAGTACTATGAGGGACCAGTTGACGTTATGTTCTACAAACGGAAAATTATGGCTTTGGCAGAGTAGCTCCATAATGCAGCCTATAAGGCACTCGTTTCCATAGGGACATAATAAACATGGTGAGCGTTAATATTGTAATAAGATAATTAGTTATTTGCTAGTAACGCCATTATTTTCTTCAATCGGCCCTTAACAGCCCTGCTATTGCATTTTATGTAACTACAAGTAGTTAGTTTATTCTCCAATCATACAGCCAAAACAAATAAGATTCATAAAATACTATCCGTTGATACTGGAAAAAAAGATGAGTATATACTATATTAGCCATTACTGAACTAACATTTAACGTTTTATTAGATAATGTTTTGTAAATAGTTTACATAGGTCGACTATAGTACAGATAGAAATACTTAATTTTGAAAAATATATAAGAGGGTTTATTGTTAGATATGTAAAGGACAATTATATGGAAAGAATGTACGAATTCCCTCAGTCAAATGATGAATAATCAGTCCTTATATGTCTAGATGGGATGCATTAAATGCCGTGACCCTCAGCCGGAACCATTGTGTTGAAGAATTCGTGTCCTACTACTTGAAGATTTTTTGCAACGTTTTATATCCAATTATTTCAATATATATCCAGTTATTTACAATTATCTACAACTTCACGGTATGTTTCTCTTAAATGCTTCGTACGATTGCAGATACAGGAGGGTAAACGTGAAGAAGATGAGGTTAGAAGAGTAAACAAACCTATTCTGTTCGATATGCAACTTTATAGTAATAAGTTGAAATTTCTAAAGTAAGGTTTTCTAAAATCCTAAAATTTTTTTACATAGCCCTTTCAGAATAATGACTCTATATCCATTGTCAGAGGGCCTTAGAGAAAGGTATTACTTCTCCAATGCATCTTAGTAACTGGACACCTTTGCCTAAATCTCCACGTTCCAAAACCTGGAATCTTTCCTTTTGCTGATAGAGGCTTCGGAGAATTTTATCTTCTACAACAAGCTGTCCAGCTTACAAAAGGTTGGGGGGAGGGACGAAAACCAATCTATGGGTCAAACTGCGGCCCACTCCTACGTGTGGTGCAGAGTCCGAGAAATCTATTTACCAGGGGAGACGGAAGTAAAACTACTGCCCGAGTAAACCTTTTTTTAGAATAGTTGCAAAAAGGTGAAATTTGAGACTGTCATATGGCTCAAACTGAGTGATACACTGATTCAATTTTGTAGATTTTTATCAAATAAATATTTAATTTCTATTTTGAAAACAATTGGCGTGCCGCACAGAATAGGTCTACGGTTCGCATGCGGCTTCCGGGCCGTCCTTTGGACAATCCTGATCTACACTATCTATGGTATCACAGTCCTCGGGGAAGCTCGCGCACCTCTAAACACACACAATCGCTAACAATATTACATCATTGCACCACATTTTTTGTAGAGTCTTGACTCAATGGCTTTAAACTCTTTGAAAAAAATTCTCCGATACTCACCTTTCTTCTGTCTAAGGTAGTCGTAAAGAGTATTCCTCACTTCTGTATAACTTTACTGACCTTGTATGAAATTGTATTCATCTGCATTGAGGTCACCCCCTTAGAGAAGGGATGTTTTTCTTATTCAATTTTTTTCAATAGTAACTTCTAAAAAAAAATTAAGTTTAGAATTAATAAAATTCACAGTAATAATTCATTGTATATTAAAAATTAAAATGTAGTCTAACTTATGTTATTAATTATATAAGAAATGCACACATTAAAATACCTCTCCTAAAACACAAAATTTATTGGTCATGACCTATTTTCGACATCCCTGAACTATATTAAACTAATATCATATTTCCCTTATCAATGAATAAACCTAATGATTAAGTGTAGGTAATCACTAAAGAGGTCAATATGGTACCCCCAAAACAGGTTATGATACATAAATTTGCCTTTTATGTAAGTTGTTACAAGTGTGCATTTCTTTTAAACTCATTTATAGGTTATTTAGAACAAAATGAAGCAAAAATCATAAAACTAATGTATCTCAACTTATCCCAATCAAAGATGTTTCAACAAATAGATATGCAAGTTGAAATAAAATACATTTATAAATTTCTAAGGTTTAGTAAAACAAATCTAGGTTTAAAATTTCTCTACTTGAATTTTCAGATTTCCTTGGTCACCAACAACTTAGACTATATTAAGCTACAAACGTCCATAATAACGTGCTTGGAGTAACTGTGGTGTATTTTATGATTTTTAATAAATATATTCTCCAATAAAAATTTAATTTTTTCCCTGATCTGCATTACGATTTCGAGGAAGATGATTAATCATTAATCGAAATATGGAGTAGGACATAAATAAAACGTTTATATGGCTTAATAGGATTTATTTATTAATAATGACAAACTTCAACAATCGAGGAATGTTTGTGATTATACCTTGGGAAAAAATTGATTTATTTAAAGCTCGAATAACTGTGACTAACAAGCTGTCGCACGTTGTCTTTAGTTTTGACGTCACTTAGCTTGTTACGTCTTCATGAAATATTAACATAAACTTTTATAACTGTATGCTTATCACTACGGCAAACAGGATGAATGAAATAAAACTCGTTCTAACGAACCGTCTTTATATTCTAATACTGTTGCAGTATATGCTTTGGAACAAGTTCCAAGGGCTTAGTGTGATTAGATATACGCATTGAGCCCAGTGAGTCAGGTGGGTTCTTGTGTGTGATTCGATACTCCTTTCTCGCCCTCTTCATCTTGAAGTCTCTACTGTAAGGATATGAAACTACTTCGTTTAGAATGTACATAAGGTTGTATTTACATATATTATTAATGTAACGACATAAAACTCTTCGTACGAAAAATTGTGAACAATGTTAATATTAGAGTAAGGACATAAAACCAATCTCTATAGAATGTATGTTGATACGAATAGGGTTAACGTAAGTTGCTTAGTGTAGCATATATGGAAAAATCGTAAATACGGATGAGAATAAAGAAAAAGTGTAAAACTCTTTGTTTAGAATACATGGAAGAGCTGAGATTACGGATAGTATTGAGGTAAAATCGTGAAATTATGTATTTAGAAGTTGGGGAAATTTGAGAATAGGGATAGGATAGTAGGAAAAGCATACAACTCTTTGTTTAGAATTTAGGGAAGAATTTGGAATATGGATAGTATTGATGTAAAATCGTGAAATTATGTATTTAGAACTTTGGGGAAATTTGAGAATAGTTATAGGTTTATAGGAAAAGCATACAACTCTTTGTTTATAATTTAGGGAAGAAATTTGAATATAGATAGTATTGAGGAAAAATCGTGAAATTATGTATTAAGAGCTTAGGGGAAATTTGAGAACAGGGACAGGTTTATAGGAGAAGCGTAAAACTTTTTGATTAAAATATAGGGAAGAATTTGCAGTATGAATAGTATTGAGGTAAAATCGTGAAATTATGTATCTAGATTTTAGGGGAAATTTTAGAATCGGGATAGGTTTATGGTAAAAGCGTAAAATTCTTTGTTTAGAATTTATGGTAGAGCTGGGAATACGGATATTATTGAGATAAAACAGTGAAATTATATATTTAAAACTTTGGTAAAATTTGAGAATAGGGATAGGATTATAGGAAAAACTTAAAACTCAACGTTTAGAATATTCGGAATTCAATTCTTTCCTATAGAATTCTTCTCTGTACAATACGGATAGTGCGACGGACCGCGCACAGCGCTTACCCACAAAGCCTCCGCCCCTTGGCAGCCCCGCGGGCCGTGCACCGCCGCCTCCAACCACTTCCGCTGCAAGATAAGAATTTTGAAACGGGCCGATCCTAGTCTGAATTAGGATACTGTGTAATCACCCGCCAAAATCTGCCAGAGAACAAGTCACTGACTTTAATTAAAAGACCTAACTTGCTGAAATTTAACCCTTTGGGTACGTATTTCCCGGTGAATGAGGTCTTTCGAAGTCATCTTTATGGCGATATGACCCTTTAGTGTTATGAGTGTGTAAGAAATCTGTTTTAAATAAATAAACTATTCCTTTTTTGGCAAGTTAGTAAAAACTACCTTTTTTATTTTACCCTTAATTAGACATTACAGCACAGTTTGTAACTATCTTACTTGAACTAGCTGTTGAAACTTTTAATAATACATTGCTGTCTAATATTACTTCACCTCTTCCTTTCCTTACTAAATTTAAATAAACTTCTTGCTGAATCTTTGTTAACATCAAAAGTTAAAAGGACAATTATCTTTAATTATTTATATTAACATACAATTTTAATTTAACTATGTTCCATTTACCCTTTAATAGTTAAAATCAAATTTAGATCATTTTTTTAAATAAAATTGTCCTTATCTTTAAAAATACTTTAGTAAACAGTTTGAAATAAACAAACGCTTTATTTTGCTTTTGCAAGTCTTGAACATTAGATTTTAAATTCTTATACTTAAAATTAGACAATGGAACTTTTTAAACATTGTCTTCAACAACTAATTTTAACCGTTTTAATTTAACATTTGATACTTTAAAAGCATAAGTTATATTCATAGGCAATTAACCCCTTGTCAAAACATATTAATAATTTGAAAACATCAGTTATATCGTTAGGCAATTTATCCCTTTAATTAATTATTATTTTTAAAGAACATCAGTTATATCCAAAAACTATGTAACCCATTAAACTAAACAATTGTTTTTTCAAAATCATAAGTTATTTCAATGAGCAAATTTTTACTTCTTTAAAAACAGTTCATAATTTGAAAACATTAGTGATATCAATAAAAGGTTTTATCCTTTTTAATAAACAACTGAATTTATGAAAATCATAATTTACATCAATTAACAATTTACTCTTTTAAATAAACTTTTGATGTTTTTCTTAAAAACATAAGTTATTTCAATAAACAATTTTGCTCCATTTAAATTATTAAATATTTTAAACCATAAATTGACCAAAAATCAAATTTTTATATTTATATAACTAATTAAACCAAAACCTTATGTTAAGCTGAAATTCTGAACCTAACAATTAATTCACTAGACACACATAATCTTTACTGAATATTTACTGTTTAATTTTACTGTATACTTTAACTAAAAAAAGATTGTTTCACATTTTAATTTTGTCCCGTTTTTTTCTATTTTCCAACCCTTTTATTTGAATTCTAAATAATTTTTTAAAGCCCTCAACCCCATTATGTTTTAATTAAAACTCAATAATAAATTTTAATTATTTCCCATTAATTAATCCTAACCCCTTTCTTAAAAAATAATTTTAAATAAATAATTTTAAGCAGTTTCTCTAAAAATAATTATAATTAATTGTCATTAAATAATTTCAACTCTGTCTCATTTAATAATTTCAATTGATTATTATTAATTAGTTTTACCTATTAAACGTTAGTCTAAAATACTAACAACAGAGACCTTTTCTGTCTAGCAATATATCTTATTAGGCTTCTTTTGCTCAAAACTCATAACAATTATCCTAACACCTCGTATCTCCAATTTCTTTTTATATTTAAAAAGCCTTTAAATCCTAACTTTATTTAATAAATTTCTTTGCGAACAATTTATAAATTTCTTTTTAAAAAAAATTTAATTTAATAACAATCTAATTTTATTTATAATTTAACGGCTTGTTTGGAGGAGTCCTCCTTTTTATGGTGGGAATTTCCCCCACTAAACACTACCCCCTAAATATTACGTTTTAAACAAAGCCATTGCTTCAAAACCTTACAACTCTAAAAAGAATATGAATTTAATTTTAAATTTATGGAATGTCTATTTCCCCCAAACATCTTCAACATGATATTTTATTTAACTGAAAAAGAGAGAAGCTAAGATCTGAACTTTACACTCAGTATCGCTCCTCATTCCAGGTATATTTCGTTATCTTCACCCTCTAGATAGTTGTTTGGGGTGGCCATCTTCAAAGTGCAGTGGTCTCGTTTCAAAATGTACGCGTTCCTCTCTGCCAAGTCCCTTGTCGTTAGCGTCCCTAATGCGTCTCTTTGTTTAGAATATAGAAAATCGTATAAGACATTTTGTTTGGAATATAGGAAAGGATTGGGAATGGGGACAAAATTTAATTAAAAGCGTAAGACCCTTTCTTGTTTATAGTGGGAAATGGGAATAAAAATAGGACGAAGATAAAAGCGTAAGACCCTTTCTTGTTTATAGTGGGAAATGGGAATAAAAATAGGACTAAGATAAAAGCGTAAGGATCTTTGTTATTTATATTGGAAAGTTGGGATAAATATAGGATTAAGTTCAAAGCTTAAAGACATTTGTTGTTTATAAGGTAAAATGGAAAAAGAGATAGGATTAAGTTAAAAGCGTAAGGAACCTTGAGTTTATAGGGGTAAGTGGGAATAAAGATAGGATTAAGATAAAAGCGTGAGCCTCTTTGTCGTTTATAGGGGAAAGTGGGCATAAAAATAGGATTAAGAAAAGGGCGTAAGGATCTTTGTTGTTTATAGGGAAATATTTATAACAAGGGATAAAATTAGTGAAAGAGGAGAATGATGTAAAAGGAGAGGGGTTTCTGAAAAATAAAAGAATAACGCCTTTATATTTATACTTATACATAGGATTTGCTCAATATACTCAGAAACGCTATATCCCATTCCTTTTTTCAGTCTTAGTCAGGTTATATTTATCTTTCGAAAAAAGCACTTTCGGGTAGCTACTTTACAAAATATATCAGACGATAATTACCGTTAAAACTGGTATCGTTGTAACATATTTTCTCTCTCTCTCTCTCTCTCTCTCTCTCTCTCTCTATATATATATATATATATATATATATATATATATATATAATGATAAGGGTTTTTTTAGATTGCAATTTAGTTCTACAAAATAACCGGTTTTTTGGCATCTCAGCTACTATGTTCGCTTGAAATAGAAAGAGAAAACGTAAAGCAATGTAGGCTCCTACTTGATGTCGTTTTGTTCTAAGAACACTATAATGAACATCAACATTTTCGATCGGATAAAAAGTGAGACGGTTTATTTATAAAAACAGATACAAACATAAACAACAATACAAAATACGTAAACTATACTTAGAAATTAGGTAAAACAAGAAATCCTAAATACTACGGATATAAATAATATATACAAATAATACAAAATAATAACCTAATAATGGCAATAATACAAAATAATAACCTAACAACAACAATAATAATATACAAATAATACTGTTCAAGTGAAGTCAACAGAAGTTGGGTTCAAGGTTGATGTGGTTCCTATACTTGTGACAGGAGTTTCTGTAATTGTAAGTGATTTATTATTACATTATAAGTAATATATAAAATCATATAAAGTTTGTTGTTGAATTAAAAAAAAAAATTACCAGTAAAAAATACTATTAGGAATAACGTGTGTAATGCAAAGACAGAATTGTATATCTGCATTATTTGAATTATCTCCAATTGTGTACATTTCTTCAATATTTCGTTATGTAAGCATATAAATTTAATGAGATAGGTACTGCCATTGAAATTAATAACTAACTCTTGGATCATATTAGCAGATAAACGTTATAGATATTTTCTTTTTAGAAGAAATAAAAATCACTTCGTTTCTAAGGAAACAAACATTAAAAGAACCAATTGTTAAGTTAATACTGTACGTATTTATTTACCGCTACCGAATGAAGCCTGAAAAAATATTAAAGCCACTTTATAAAATGCGACAACCTGTTATACTATCCTCATACTATACCGCAGAACATTACGTACGAACAAATATTATCATACCAACAGAGACGTTTAAAAATGGAATGACGATTTATATGCTTATAGATGGGTTGATTAACCGACCTGAAGTTCTGATGCCTGGCAATATAAACAACATATATAGCAAACTATATTTTATAATGGGTCTATGTCCATCTACTGACTCTGTAGTTGCACAAACGTATGGCACGCCGATTACGAGTTAAAAACACTCCTTCGTTCTGTCACGCCTAACCTATCTGAGAGGATCTACTATTTCAGTTAGAGTGTTTTGATTGTATAGTCAATGTCTTAGTTATTTATTTGGAAATTCTTAAAATATATTGCTCGTCATACTGATGAACCCCCCTCCCCCAAATACACACACTGTAACGGGGTATAATGTGACATTTAAGCATTACAATAGAAGGCTTAAATTAGAAAATTAAAAAAAATTAATTTCATAGAACCGAGGCATGAAGCTTTGTTAATATGCCTTATGCTAAACCGTTATTGCTTTTTATTTTAAAAAGTTAATTATTAAAAGATTATTAGATTTTTGTCCGTATAAATATAGCAACTAATGAAGAAAGTTACTGATTAGCAGAAAGATAGGCATATATTTATTATGAATATAAATAGATCAGAGTAAATAATGGTCGTTTGTTAAGTCATATTGTTCAGATATTTGTTAGAATCAGGATAGGTTCCCTATGAAACATGTCAGAATCTAAAGGCATTCCCCACCTAAACGATTCCCTTTTTATGATAAACAATGGAAATATTTTTTAAAAATTTTAATTCTTTTGTTTTGAAAAATGATATAGGTGCAGCAAAACAGTGTCTTTTCCTATCGAACTTATCTAAACAATTTAAATGAATTTAGATGAACGTTCATAAGCTCATATACAAAATGAATGCGATAACATTCTGCCACTATACATATATTACTTAAACTAATTACCATTTATGTAGAGCAAAATATTTTCTCTGAAACTAGCTATTTTAAGATTTAAAAATAAACAAAATGTATAACATTTTCTTTTTTATATGCAACTTTTACCTGTTTTCAATCTAGATCTAGGATAAAATAGCCAAACTGCTGAAGCAAAATATTTTATATTTCCTCCAATATAGTCACATTTTTAATGAATGATAAGAGAATCAGTAAAACCAAGGTAAATAATTAAGGTTCAGAATGGTGTCAAATTGGAAGTGACACGATTTGTGTATAACGCGGCTTGTTTTAATCATCTTGAATTCACTGATTAGACTATAAGTTATTGTCGCGTATACTAAGTGAATACCTTAGAACGTTGGCGTACTTGGTGACTTATTTTAAAACTATCATTTCATTTCCGTAAGATTTTCAACTTCGAAAATAAGACGATTGTTTGAAAACAGTCCAGCATGTAAGTTCTAAAGTATTCACTTAGTTGTGCAAGAATTATTCATAGATTTTATATGTAATTTGGATAATCTATTCTCACACCTAAAAAAATATTAGAGCAGGAATAATAACGAAGCCTTACTTTAAAAATCTATGAGCTACATTACGGATATAAATACCCATTTTGCTTTTTGTAAATAGAGTGGCTGGCATTTATTGCCCGTAAGGCTACAGTGTCTCTTGAAGTCAAATGCATTAGAAATGCTGGCTAACAACTACCTTTCCGTCGAATGGAATCACATTTACAAGCACTAATCGGTTATGGGTGAACCAGCAGAAATGGCTTCTTTACGACCTTCGAAGTTTCGTCTCCATTTGGTTTACACGTATAATCACTATGAAGGCGAGGTTTTGGCCACTTTTCGTGCCTATGAAAGGATTTCAACTAGGTTGCGGCTCTAACTAAATTTTAACGCTGCTGCCTATTTCCTCTACATTTCCCCAAAAGGTGATGTTGTTACAAGGTGCAAGGATGGCCTATTCCAACTTTTACCCAGAAAATAAAACGTTTGACAATGGTCAAAGAGAACAAGCTAGTGAATTTGGATTAGAACGTTAGCAAGAAAATCTCCCTCTTGTCACCCTCCATCGTGCATATATATATATATATATATATATATATATATATATATATATATATATATATATATATATATAAAGAAATAAGACAAAAAACAAATACAAGAATAATTATTGAATTTATAGTTCAAAGCTTTTCGTTGGCAAACAGTACCAACATTATCAGGAATATTAAAAAATTAAAATCAACATATGTGCAAACTAGATCAAATAAACAGCGCTGCCAAATCTATTACAATGTTTTCAAACTTTTATTTTGTTGCTCTAACATTACAAACACTTTGTATAGTATCAAATTTAGATTTTGCTTGTATTTGTTCATTTATCAACTCATTATTAATATTATATTTAAGTATTTCTAAAGCCTCATAAATATTCATTCTCAAGCCTTTATTAATTTCTTTTACAAGTATCAACTTATCTATATTAGGAAACATGTGATTATTATTATTACAATGACTAGCGAAATTTGATTTATAAATTTATAACTTTTTATTTGCATTAAGACACTCTTTTTTATATCTTTAAGTTTTTTCTTAGTTTGCCCTTTATAAACCTTATTACGATAATCACATTCTAATTTATATAAACCATTTATATCAACCTCCGTTTTTTCATGCATATTAATAATGTTATTATTATTTTTCATTATATTTATTAATTTATTATTAGTATTATATGCGAATTTGATGTTGCTACCTTTAAACAATTTTGTGATCTTTTTTTCATAACCAAAAAATGAAAATGAAATCCATATGATATTTTCATTATTATTTTTGTAAATTAAATTATTATTTTGTTTCTTTAAAATATTATAATTAAGTTTATCAACAGCTATATTTTTATAGCCATTCTCAATTTCAATTTGATAGATAATGTTTTTCTCTCTTATTTTATTTTCATTATTTATAGGTATTTTATGTTATCTATATAATAAATTTCATAAGGCAGTCATTTTTTGATTATACGGATGGTTAGAATTATTAGGTATTATTTAGTTAGTTTGTGTCGGCTTACGATATATGTTAAATTCAATTTCATTATTATGTCTTATAATTGTTATATCTAGAAAGTTGATTTTTCAATTTTTCTCCATTTCATAAGTAAAATTAATATTTTTATTTATCTCATGTATATTATCTAAAATATTTATTAAGTTATACCACTAATATTAGATACATAAAAACCATCATCTACTTATCTAAATCATATCTTTATCAAATATTTGTAGGCCCTATAATTTTATTTATCTTATCATCTATTCATTGTAAAACATTTCAGATATATTCGAAAAGGAGAGCCCATGGCAAGACGATCTTCCTGTTTGTAAATTTTATTATTATATGAAATATAATTTTGATTTAATATCATTTTCAATGTATTTATAATTTCTAGTATTAATTTTCTATCTTTTTCATTTCGCTCTAATTTAGATTTAGTTAAGGAATATTGAGAGTCTCTTATATAGAAGTTTGTCTGTGTGTGTGTGTGTGTGTAATTAAAAAAACAAAACCGTGAAAAGCCGTGAATTTATAATTTCTGTAGCTGGACAATCTCTGGCCAAGGTATACGTCCCACTTCCTCCTTTCGTTACTTTCCTTTAACTTCAGCATCTTTTAACTACTGAGAAATTATTTCCCAAAGTTTGTGTAAAGAGAAAGTATTGTTGTCTACCTACTCTGTTTGTATTCCCGTTCACTATTTAAATAGTCTCTTATAACTTTACCAGTGACGTCAGGAAGGTAGTTAACTAGTCAGAAATGCATCACAAAATTGTTCCCTGTGATTCTTCTGGAATTGTCTCTTGGATTAAGACATAACGAATTTAAGCGAAATAAACGCTACCCCTGACATTATAGTTTAGGTATAATATTATTACAAAGCAAAAACATTATAGTTACGTCACAATTTAGTTATGTTACAACGAAACATAAATAAAAGTAACTATTTAACTGAAGACTATTGTAACTTCAATATGATTAGAACTTACTTTATAGTTTAATAACAATACAAAGTTAAACCTAATTTAATGCTACGATAACGTTTAACAATAATATAAAGGTATCCTAATAAAAGCTGCTTTATAGTTTGATGCTAATACAAAGCACTTTAATTTTTAGTACGTTCAACTTTAACAATAATATAAAGCTACAGAAACAAAGGTCATATAAGGGTTGAATTCTAATACAAACCATCTTATTTTACGCTACATAAAAGCAGAAAATAAAAAGTATATCATAGTTTAATGCTAATACGAAATAACCTAATTGAAATTTACGTAACTATTTTACAGTATATTAAGTTACTGACTTCAAATTTACTTTATTTTTTTATTAAATTTTGTTACCTGTAAAACGACAACGGCCTAATAGCCTATATTTTGGAAAATCACACAATCGTTCTCTGTTTTATTGATACTATTAAAGATGTTTGTTTTCTAGTGACCGTTATTCTGGGCTTATATCCGTTTTGGTAGTGGCCGGAGTATTTTTGTTGTCATCAGGGCAACAATATTTCTTGCTTTACGTGCGTTCCTTAGTATGATATCGACACATCCAGTATACAAATGTAGATAATGGTTTATATAGGCTGTACAAAATAGTTTTATATTAATATAAATGCCCCTATGTACAAACTATATAAACTAAATAGCCAATAATAAATACGCAATTTCCTTCCTTGGTAACATTCTTTATGCACCGTATGATTATCTCATTGGGTACGACATTTAGGGACAATAATGTTTCGGAGGCAATGCAGCGAGCAGCGGAAGACAAAAATACCGGTCTTGAGAGCAATCCACAGTAGGTATTTGCACTACCATAGTGTATATAGATATGCCTGTACATTATGCGTAGGTGTAATCTTAAAAATGTTTCAGTGAATAGTAACGGTATTCAGCAAAAGCTTTGAGTGAACTTTCAAGACCTCAGCATCGAAAGTATCTGCACCTACAGAACAAAACCAAGATCTATTCTACTTAGTAACGAAGACCCAGTCTCACCAAAGATCGTCATATCAATCCTGACTCGCGTCAGCTCTGTGTGAAATCCTGAATCGTCCACTGGTTGATAACCTTGTTCGGGTAAGGATCATAAAGTTTGCTAATTTCATACTGAACTATACATTTTAGGGATTAACCTATTAAATCGTTAAAGACATGATAGATGAAATCTTTCAATAAAACAATAAAACAGTTATTATTATACGTAATTAAAATAGAGTTTAAATGATTTTATAAATAATTAGTTTGTAAGTTATACTAGCCATAACTATGTCCGTTAATAAATTGTTTTTTAGTCTAAATTGCCTTATAAAAAATTGAATCCCTGTAACAATATAACATATTTAATTTATATATAACTAAATAATACAAACATTTGTTAACATGCGTGTTAAGAGTGTCACACAATAGCAGGTGCTCAGAACTAAAAACTATGTGTATAATGCTTTCCTGATGGGTATTGGGGTATGTTCTCGATTTATAACCTACCAAGTATAAGTCTGAAATAAAGGTTTTCTATCTCCTTCCAAGTATAAGGCATTTTCTTTAAATAAGTCATGTTGAATTTACATCATATCTTTCACTAAGATTAGATATACATCTATAAGCATATGTTTCATTCCCACCGTCATTGCAAATGTCTCTTTTTGGATTCATTATCTACCAGAAAATAGCAATATAAATGCAATCAGCATCAACAATTTACCTTTACGAATTGTCACGTAACTCCATCTGGGGTGAGGAAAGGTCAAGCTCGAGCTCAGCTTACTATGGTTTACTAATTTGTTAGTAACAAACTAAATAGATTTGTTGTGAGTGTAAAATGAGTCCACTATTTTCATTTCTCGTAAACCCCACCATACGTTCACCAATCCAGCATCACGCATAGCTGTGACTATGATGGTAGTTGGGGCACTGTCTTACAACATAAATAGTTCCTCAGAGAGAGTAGAGTCATGGCCACTTAATTGTTTCTCGTTCTACCAAATGCCTACGCATAAAGCATCGAAAAATTCCTGCTGGTCGTATATTATGATAATTATTATATTAACCTCGAATTCCTCTAAGAGGGTTAAAGGGTTTTGAGGGGGAAATCAAGTCTCTATTTTTATTCCACGTAACCAGTAGTATTTATGACCATGGTAATCAAGGATATATAGTATCAATCGTTCAAGGATTTCTATTGAACGGGTTTACGGTGGTAGAAATGTTACTATATCTCGAAGTAAGTACACTCTAAGAATGTAGTAGGTGGAGAATCAAGCCTGTTTATGTCTTGTGATCCGTAACTACATGTGTACCAATCAGGCGTCTCAGGCTTCGGGGATCGTCTTCACGATGACAGCAATCCTACTCTCAAAATATGACCCACGCTGTACGAAGGCGTTAATGTTTGAAAGGGGTGGATCCTGCACTAAGGCGATATTCGTTATTTCTCCTAGTCTCAACTTTATCCCTTACCAATTTATCAAATTAACCCTGTAGGTTTCGAAGATCACCAGACTTATGGATAAAGTTTCATTCATAGTTTTGTTTATATCCTTTACTAGTGTTCTGAGTACTGTTGCAATATATATTATTCATCAAAGACTGTTATCATGTCTCGTGGGCGTACAGTAGTATTCTTAAATTAGAACCAATAGTTGTAACATTAAATAAGGGAGGAATAATCGGTAACACATTTTAAATACTTATGCATCGAATCTAACTGGAAACGTTCCCGTTTCTTTTGAAATACAACAAAAGAAATAACGATACTCTGAATATATAACACAGCAGAGGAAAAGCAATTAAATACAAATTCTGTTACTTAGCTAGAAATTTCAACCTATGCACAACTCGCTAATACATTTTGTTCCATTAAATAAAGTATACAATTACGAAAAACGGCTCATTTCAATGTAGTGTTGATACAAAAAAGGATATTTCGGTTCAGTGAAATCTATTTATTTTAATTTAATGAACTCTATTTTCAAAGAATACTAGAAGCATAGGATTGTTTGATTAAATTGCTATGATGAAATAGTAATAAATAAACGCATTTAAAAAAAATACTGAAGTAAGCAATTACGTATTTACTTGGTTATGTATTTTCAAAATTCGTTTATTCAGTGAATTCAACATGATTACACCAAGCAACTTCAATAATAAATAGTTGGATGGAAAAATCAATTTAAAATAAAGAGTAACTTCTTATTGCTCATTAGTTTTCTATTCCCAATTTTGATAATTAATTTTATAACAATATTTTGAACAATTTCAAAATATACGATGCACTTTTCCGCTTAGAACATTTGGGTATTTTCTTTGATTAGTGAAAATCGCATAAATTGCAATTGGATTTTTACGTTGTATTTTATTAAAAATAATATCAATATCGTCTATTTTGTCTCCAAACACGACTGCCAATATCATACCTTTGTTATTTTAACACTTGTAGGTTTATTTTTAGAGCATTTTGTTTTACAGGTTTTTCTAAATACCTATACTGGAGCTCATTTTTACTTACAAACTGGATTAGAGCATTTACTTCATTGAATTCGTAGCCTAACTTACATATCACAAGAGAGATCTCTGTAAGATTTGATCTGCAACATGTTCAGTATTGCTTTTGGTGATGATTTGGTATGAGATGAACAGATGCTTCATAAATTATTGAGTAATTATTCTAAAGTAATATACATATATATATATATATATATATATATATATATATATAAATATATATATATATATATATATATATATATATATAAAACTTTTTTTTTAATCACAAGAAACAATATTTTTCATTTTCTGAAAACTATATCAGGGTGGATCTTGATATCCATAGAATTTCAGAAATCTAGCTAGTTAAATATCTATTGTTATCAAAACACGTGTTTAGTTTACGATTACCTGTTAATAATATTTATAATGAGTAAATATCTTCTTAAAAGTTCAAAAAGGCTTGGTTTACGTCAGCTCACTGCCTTTAAAGGTTAGAATTGCAGAGTAAATAAGTAGTTGAATGCGATACAATAGGATGTAAGAATGACCATCATTTTATAGGACGGAATGTAATACGCACAAGTTGTGGGAGTCACGCTCTAAACACTTTATTTAGGGAGCCATTCCATTACGGAACCGTTGTAGCTTTTCGATGTAACCATATTGTTTAAATATTCGTAGGATTTGTGGATTCTACAATACCTTTATAAACCATATACTTTGGACTTATTGGTCAGAATTTAAGCTTAAAAACCAAACATTGGATAGAAACGTAATAAAATTATTATAAAAATACAATATTATAAAAAACATTTTATCTGCTAGAAGATGTTGAAGAGCAAAAACTCATGTTTAATGGTGTGTACACGTTTCAATTACGATTCGCACAGAGAACTATCATTGTGTTTGCCGAGTATAATGTTTGATAAAGTAATAATTTCATTCATTAGAAACAATTTGTCAGTCACCATATATTGTCACGTTTTTAAACAAAGTATAAGATAGGTTTATTGAACGTATTATGGATGAAGCACCCTAAATGCTTTTAAATTAAAATTTGTGTATGCTTAGGTTCCTTTTACATTGATTGTGACGCACCGCCATTGTTCAGAAGGCTCAAAATCTTTCATAATAATTATATTCATTTTATTTTTTTTCGGATGTACTTCTCATGGGTAAAAAATTCCACCTTTAGTTGAAAATATAGCTTGTTTATAAAATTCTTTTTTTTTTCGTTACATACCAGTTTTGTAATGTTAGAATACCCTGGAATTTACACTGCAAAACCGAGATTAGTAAACGCAACCTGACCTTAAAAACAAGTACGTTTGTATGCATGTTTGCGCGCGCGCTTGTGTCTGTGTATGTATCAAGAGTTGTTTTCTTATAACAGCTACTGAATTATAAATATAAGTTCAATGCAGAATTTAAGGGAAGTGACTTGTCAAAGAAAAAGAGATCATTAGGTGAACACCGAGAAAAGTAAATAAATTGTAGTAAGACAAGTAAGTGCTTTCTTACAGAACAATTTTGTGTATATTCTAACTTAAAAATAGAATTAAAAATTATTTTTTAATCAAACAGTATTTATATATTAAATTGTATGTATAACCGAGGTCTGATCCTGGTTAGTAACAATATACAAATAAGCCTTATAGGCTAAATGAAAATACAACAGGTATTTTCAGGTTCGAGGAAAATATATTTGTAGCAATAAAGCTTGTTGTCATTGGCAAAAGAGAAAGTAAATAATTTATGATTACACTGGTGTTCTCCCACTCCAGAAGAAAAGACCAAAACCGTAAGCCCGGAACCAAAAATAACCGTTCTGTTGGTAATGGCTTTACGAGGACTACATTAGGGAGATTGGAAATGCTTTAGATCTTATTTTACACGATCGTAAGTTGGGCACAGTATATATACGCGAATACTATATAAAATAATTGTTACTAAAATACGATCTGATTTCAATGGTGGGCTGTTTAGGTTTGTTTATATGATGTAATTTATACACGCTCGCATGTTGGCCATACTAGCTATATATTTGTACTAATTAAGTTAAGCTGATTCAACTAAAATCGGCTCTATGGATTTTATTATATTTTGTTTAGATTTATTTATTTATTATTACTTTCCTATAACTTGAACTGATTTGTGCTGTTTGATTTATAAACTCCCCATAATTAGCGCGTTATTATTTTATACTTGCGCCTATATTATTTTTTCTTTGACTTGTTTTAACGATAATCTGAGATACTTGTTTTAGTTCCTAATTTCAAATCATAGTTGATTTTTGTTTCAGATTAATGCATGATGATTACAATTGCTCTATATAAAATTTTAGTTTCGTAAATAATAATGTTTAAAAACATTTTCCGTCAAAACATTTATAAACCTTGATCCATACATCTTAGGTAAGCCCCATATATTAATTGATTGGCATAAATTTTGATTCCATTGAAAAATCTTTTAGAAGTATTTTTAAGTTTTGATTTAGCTAAATTACCAGATAAATCGGCAATGAACAACTAGAATCATTACTTGAAAGTATAAGTGTATATACATATATTAAACAATAAAACGAAAATACAATAAACATACAATTATACAATAAAACCTATACTATACAATAAATTCTTCTCAATACGCTTCGTTAATGTTAAGAATTAAAATTATGAAAATATTAAATAATTTCTGTCATTAATATTATTAAATATTTTTTAAATTAGGCCTACATTATGTTGCTTGACAAATCTGTATGATAAACAGATTACAATTAAATTATTATTTCTGAATTTGACAACAACAAAAACGAAATGAATTGATTCTTGAATTTACTTTAATTTACTATAGGTTTACTACTAAACTAGGTGGACTGGGGTTAAGCTGTGCCCTAGACAGTGATCACTTCTAAATATACTTGGAAATACACCACTTAGGAACAGCCATGGAAGGTGATTACCCAAATCCAAAAAACAAATATAACAAGATCAAGATAACAGACTGGAATTTGTCTAAGTGAAACCTGGATGAGTATAAGTTTCAGTATAGAATATTCATAGTAACGTAGAAACGAGAGAGTACAAGTGTCTTCAATCGTGCCAGGGTATTGAGCAGGAGAACTGTGGTACAAACGAGTCCCAAAACCTGGAGACAGTTGTTCAACTCTTTTAAGTCTAAGTAACAAGAACTTATAATTTTTTAATTAACTTAAAGAATTCACATTAAAACAAAATTTTTTTCTTGGTGAATACCAATTTTGGTTACCATCGCTTACCAACGGAAGTGTCTAACACAAAATACTTTACATATGACAATAAATATCAAATATCCAGAATACCAACCTTACAAAAAAATATAATTCAACAACAAGAAACTATATAGAGAGTACTTTATAAAACTTACCAATAACAATATAACAATAAAGATGTAATAATTTTTATACAACTAAAAATAACATTAAAAATACAAACAACAAATAACAAAATAATAACAAAGAACAAAATAAAAATAAATAAATAATAACAGTAAATAAAATATAACTATAAGTAGCAATTCAACAATAAAGAAATATTAATAGCACTATAACAAAAAAATAAAAAATATATATATTTTAAATTGTCAACGTTTTACTTATATTATTGTTCACCTTCTTTAACGCTCATAGTCTATCCTTGAACAGGTCGTATCTTAAAGTTCAAATTACACCCTTAGATTTACCCACATATTCATTTATACAAGATAATAATTTACATTAATTTGTTTTATTGCATGTCTATATAACCCATTCATGAAAGCAACAGGTAAAATTATTTCTTAGTAATACTGTGTTTTAATTATTTCTGTGCTCCCACCCATAATTCTGCTGCACTTTAGTAAGCATTTCCCTTGATTTATTTTTAATCAATCATTTTTTCTTCATATCGGATATAAGGACATAGAACATTTTAAACTGTGATTAGAAAGTAAATCAATTCATATTCTTTTGTTTCAAGATTCTCTTTTTAGTTACGACTTTAACTTATAAATACAATACTTTATTTCTTATTTTGAATATCAAGTGGATAGACTAATTTATTCGTTAAATAAATGTTACTTTATTCATTTGCTTTCCATATCTGATATTAATTACTGGAACAATATTTTATTTTATGACCACCATTTAATGAAGCTTTTTGAAAATAGGTCAATTGCTTATACATTCTCTTAATTTTAATTTACTTTTTTATTAATTTATGATTTTGCTGTTAATTCAAAATCTGGTAATTATTCATTACAAAATTAATAAATTTTTAAAAATTGGTTTACACTATTAAAATTTAGAATTGCCGCAAAACTTTCACTGTGATTGTTCCTCTTGTCCCACGGAGGTTGTCCTGGAATCCTTGTGCCCTCCTCGGATGTTGTTCTGGAGTCCTTAGGCAGGGCAGCAATCGCGCTAGATCGGTTTAAGGGCAGTCTTTATTACTTTTCTGTTGTAATTTACATTTTACAAAAATAATAAAAAGTTCGTTCTCGCGGAAGCTTGCAAAGCAGACCATCTTCACGTCCATCTGTGGCTAGTTGTGGTCTTTAGCCACGGAACATCATCCTGGAAACGCCTCTAGATGTCCTTGCTAAAAATACGTCCGTTCTCCTCTAAATCTAGTATGCGCCCTCCCACTCGCTTTTTCCAAGGGCGATTCCCAACCCCTTCTACAAGCCGTATTTTATTTACTTTAGACAAGGCAGTTCAGATCTGCAAGGGTGGTTGTCTATTAAACTTTTTCTTTTTCTTTTGGTTCGATTTTTGCTAGGCCACGTAATTGTTCCTTGCGGTGCGAACTTCGTTAATTCCTTAAACCATGGTCCATTAGCATGATTTGAGATGCTGCAAAAAACTTGATTAACATTTCTAACCCTTTCCGTTCGTGAGTTGCGCTACTTTAGTCATATTTCTCCTTCACTCATCAGTTTATCGTTTTTTGGCAATTACTCAACCTTAAATTTGCTTTTAACATAATTATATTTTATCTTATTTTATATTTAGCTTCAGTGGTTCATATATAAAATTTTATACTTACATTTGCTACGTTTGTTAATCTAATTAACAATTTTCTACTGTTTTTTCATAAGAATGTTTGAAAAGATTTTGGGCTAGCCTAAGTCTTTTCCCTTGAGACGGTTTTGGCCGTCTCAACTTTCCCCGCTTTAAAGAAGAAAATTTAATTATTTCCCTTCTTTTTGTTTAACTTACAATTATTTTAAATAATTTAATTTTCTTTACATTTTAATAGTTCCTTTTGCTACTATAAATTACACTCCCCTTCCTTTGCTGTGATTTAGATCCGTTTTCATCTGCTTACTGTAATCTCAAAAGTCACACAGATTATTTCTTATATTTTTCACTGTCAACTTTCACATTTCACATATGTTTTTCACCGTCTTTTCGGTGACAAGCCATTATTTTAAAGTTACTTTCTTTTTCTTAATAAAAATATATAAACAACGACTTTTACAACTAAGATATCTTTGCTTTATTTCAAATTACTTTAAAGTGGTTTCTATGTTTTCTTACTTAACTATACATTTTCAACAATTTCCTTATGTACTAATTTTTTACAAATTTTATATTCTAACATGGTTTCTTAAATCATTATTGAATTTATTTACATAATACAGAACAAGTTATTTATTTATTTATTAACTATTGTATTCCATGTCGAGTTCAACTTATTCTCTACGTCCCTTATTCAACTTATTCTTTACGATTCTTTTATCAATCGATTTAGTTCGCCGAATGTTTAATCAGCCGTCATTTGAAGTTTCTTCAGAGCCACGGTCAATGTGTGTTCAGGACCTTATTCCATACAAGAACATTATTTATTTAAAGTTCAATTCTTTACTTTTGACGTTCTCTTCTGTTATTTGCTTGCTCATATTAGAAATCTAGCATTGTTTCTCTTATCTTACCTCCATTTATTTGCAAACATAATTTACTTTATATTTCCTTTTCAATTTTTACTTGTTTGAACTTGCTGATTAGCTGGCTCTACCTGGATCCCTTTTCTTCAAATTGTTTGTTTTGTAATATACATTGTTGACTCAGGCGCTCGGCTTTTAAAAAGTCGTTCAAACATATTATTTACTTTTCGGTTCATTGCTTGATTTTAACAATTTATTTATTTTAGAGACATTATATTGTTTTATTTTATACACTTATTTTACTTTCTATTACAAATTTTATTCAATTTCCCTATGACAAACTATTCAATGTTTCTTTTGAGCTACTTTTGATTATTACAATGAATGTAAATTACATGATTCATTCAATATATTTTTTATGGTTTGCACAATTTGTTTGTATTCATTTTTAATGTCTATACTGTTAGTTATCATTTTATAGATTTTGTTTCGTCCAATATGTGCATAGATTGTATGTATTTGATCTACGCACATTTCAATATTTCAGCGGGTAGTACCAGTTTATATTTCTGTTTTATCTTTTTACACATAACATTTTTTATTATTGCATAGTTTTTATACCTGTCCATATTATTTATTATTTGGGACAGCCCTGGTTGCTGTTCTTGAGTTGCTCGTAAGTTTTGAAACATATTTCTTAACGAGATGGGACATTCTAATTTGAGTTGACCAATTTTCAAAATTCATTACTCTTTTAGTTCCATTTGTAATTTTTTTCTATACTACTTAATATAGACTGGTCAGTTTGATCATTTCTGACTTGATAATAATTTAAATTTAGCCATTGTTTATTTTTTTCTTCTTTTGTCAATTTCTTCTTTTTCTTACGTCTCGTCAGATTTCTCCACTGTGCATATTTTTTTACATTTATTTTTGTCCTATGCCTTACTACTGTAGATATTTGCTCTTCTTTCATTTTTCAATTTGTTTTCTTGCCTTAGGGTTGTTAATTTTTATTGACTAAGTAATCCTACAGGGCATTTGAAAGTTAGGTCGTTTGGAGATTTTTATTGCAGCCAATTTGTTTCAGTGTTTAATTTTTCATTTTTGGGTTCTTCTCGTAATTGTTTCAGCTTAAAGCCTTTTTTAATTAATATCTTCCTTCCTCCTATCTTTCCTTTCTCCTCTACGCTTTCTTTCATTTCCGGTCTCTTAAGACCATTTTTATTTTTATTTTATATGTTCTTAGCCGCATTGTTGATTCCGCTTTACCCTCATTTTCATTTTCTTGCAGGTGACCATAAATGTTATCTACTCCCTTAAAACTTTAAATTTCTTTACTGTTTTTCTTTAATTTTTTATTTAATTTGTAAATCTCCGCCTTTTGGCCATTTTGTTCTTTACAATCAACTCCTTTAATCAATTGTTCCCCGCTTCTTCTCGGGTCATGCCCTGCGGATTTGGGATTATATATAGTTATTGTTTTTAAATTATTTAGTTTTTTTATTGGTTCATTATTCTGATTTTCATTTTTTAAGTGTACCGTGATTTTGGGCGTACTTAGGAACTCGTTCTTGGGTTCTTTTAAAGTACTGTTCTGTGAAGCGCTTTTCTCTTGACAGGACGTTGGATGTAGTCTATAGGATGTACTCCGACTTGACCCCTCCTTCTGTAGCTTAATCGTTGTTGAGTAGCTATTTTTTCTTGGATCACCGTATTTTTTCTCACGGTGACTTTCAATTGTACTTTTTTCATTTTAATTTTTATAATTTTTTTTGACCTCTTCCTTGCTTTCGTTTATTGTCATTGTTGATTCTTCTGTTTTTAGAGGAACCGGTTTAATAATGTCCTGGTGTAGCAACTTTCCATGAATCTCGTAAGTGATGAAGGAGCGTTCCAGGTTTATTCGGGACTTCTATTTTCTTAAAGCGTTCATGCCTAGTAAGAGGTCGACCCGTAGGCAGTCTACAATTAAAAATACCAGATCCATGGTCCCTCCGTTCAATCTTTTTGAAAATAAGTCAATTGCTTATACATTCTCTTAATTACAATTTACTTTTTTATTAATTTATGATTTTACTTTTAATTCAAAATCTGGTAATTATTCTTTACAAAACTTTCACTGTGATTGTTCCTATTGTCCCTCGGAGCTTGTCCTGGAATCCTTGTGTCCAGCTCGGATGTTGTCCTGTATTCCTTGGGTAGGGCAGCAATTGCGCTAGATCGGTTTAAGGACAGTCTTTATTACTTTTCTACTTTAATTTACATTTTACAAAAATAATAAAAAGTTCGTTCTCGCGGAAGCTCGCAAAGCAGACCATCTTCACGTCCATCTGTGGCCAGTTGTGGTCTTTAGCCACAGAACATCATCCTGAAAACGCCTCTGGATGTCCTTGCTAATAATACGTCCGTTCTCCTGTAAATCTTGTATGCGTCCCCTCCTCGCTTCCTCCAAGGGCGGTTCCCCACCCCTTCTGCAAACTGTTTTTTAAATTTTTTTAGACAAGGCAGTTCAGACCTGCAAGGGTGGTTGTCTATTAAACTTTCTCTTTTCGTTTTGGTTCGATTTTAGCTAGGCCACGTAAGTGTTCCTTGAGGAGCGAACTTCGATAATTCCTTAAACCATGGTCCATTAATATGATTTGAAATGCTGCAACAAACTTGATTGACATTTCTAACCATTTCCGTTCGTGAGTTGCTCTACTTTAGACATATTTCTCCTTCACTCGAGAGTTTATAATTTTAGGAGCAGTTTCAAAACCATTACATCTTTAACTATACTAGTACATAATTTCAATTATATCCTTTTCATTAATTTTGCTTTTAACATAATTATATTTTATCTTATTTTATATTTAGCTTCGGTAGTTCATATCTAAAACTTTATACTTGCATTTGCTACGTTTGTTAATTAATCTAATTAACAATTTAACAGCTTTATTGATCTTTCCTGGCCTTCATATCTTTGTAGAATTTGACTAATTGCATACTTGATTGAGTTTTCATCTTCTTTTCTCTGTTTTCTTATTACACTGGCATAAGACTTTGGTTTATCAGTTACTTGACTCATACCTTGTGAATTATTAATAACCTCTCTAGGATAGTTAATGTTTACGTTATAGCTTGCTCTTTGTTTTGTTCCTCTCTGATTTCAATTTCTCTCTTGATAGGTTTTAGCAATTACACATCCTCTATAACTTGCTGGTTGATCCCCACGACAGTTATCAAATTTAGGTTTATCTTCTTTTTCAGCTGGTAATCTTTAGTAAGATGCTTTCCAGCACATTTCACACAAGCGAAGTCTCTCTTGCAGTAACCCGGTGTATGTCCAAATGCCTGACATCTCTTGCATTACGGTACTAAATATGCATTTCAGTTGCCAATTTTGTCAAAACTATTTGAAAGACTTCTATTAAAAAGACTTTCACAGATTATAAATGAAAAGACATTAGATATGATAAAGACTATTCAGACTTGAAAAAGATATCTGCTGGAGTACCCCAGGGTAGTGTACTGGAGCCTACACTTTACCTACTATATACGGCTGATATTCCATTGGGTAACAACATAATGACAGCCACGTTTGCTGATGATACCGCACTTTTATCAACAGATAGCTCTGTTACCATATCAGCCAATAGTTTACAAACTGCCATGAATAATCTTTATATCTGGACTCAAAAATGGCGCATTAAGTTAAATGAAACTAAATCCGTTCTTGTAACCTATACAAACCGAAAGGTTAAAACTCCATAAATACTGATAAATGGCAATGCTATACCAACAGCAAATACAGCAAAATACCTAGGTATGACACTGGATGCAAAATTGAAGTGGAAGGAACACGTGAAAAAGAAAAAAAGAAGAGCTAAATGCCAAATATAGAAAGTTATACTATTTGATGAGCCGTAGTTCTGAACTATCACTAAATAATAAAATAAGATTATACAACCGAATTCTTAAACCCATCTGGACATATGGTATTCAAAAATGGGGATGTACCAAATAAACAAATTTGAAAATGATTCAGACATTTCAAAAAGAGGTATTATTTTGGTGCATGGTAAATGCACCATGGAGCGTTAGAAATGAAGACCTGCACCGGGATCTGAAAATCAAATTTGTTATAGATGAGGTTAAGGTTTATGCCTTTAAGCATTAGCGTAGACTGCATATACATCCTAATCAGGATATTGAGCTAGACCTTGATGTGACTAGGCATGTCCGCCGTCTACAAAGAACTAGACACTTGATTTGGCCACTTTAGAACAAAGAGAAACTTGAGTTTTCCAACACCATTTTTTTTTCTATAAATTTAAGTCATTAGTCAGTTGCTTCAACTGGTCATGACAAAGGGAGGTGTTTTTTGTGAGTAAGAATCTCACATTGTTGCGTAATACGGATTGCGCAGCGTCTTTTTAAAGATTTTCACTTACCCAGTAAAAAAAAAAAATACAATTTTTTACTGTTTTTTCATAACAATATTTAAAAAGATTTTGGGCTAGCCCCAATCTTTTCTCTTGAGACGGTTTTGGCCCTCTCAACACACACAAAGAAATATATGTAGAAATATAATGACTTATAGCGATGACACGGTCAATGGCCAAGGCATCGTCCCTAAACCCCACCTTTAAAAACTACGTTCCACAATAAAATATAACGAATATTTGCTAAACCAACACAATCCACTAAAATAAGTTTCATAGTGAAGATATCACCACAGTACTGACAAACTGGTGGATCTTCACGACGCATCAAATATCCATGAGTTGCTAGAGAGTGCCCAACGCTAAAGGGAGCCACCATTTCCTCCCTACGCTTTGAACAAATAGAATACATCAATGGACTCTAGGTATCTGTAATTTCCCTCCGCTTATTCGGAGTCGCGGTATGTCATTCGATATTCCATGCAGCAAGCAATAAATGTTTTGCAAAACAAACATAATCAGAGGCCACAACTCGTTGAGTAATGGGCACTAAACTTGTACTATTCTTCAGACTGTAACCGTGGTTACATCTCGGTAGAGCCAGGTCACATGAGCATCCCAGACCAGACTTTGTCAAGCTCTGACATTTTCAGCACTCCCAACGCACAACGGTTCTGACCAGTCAAAATCACGCACAGAGATGATGTGAATAGTAGTATGTGAAAATTGTGTTGTGGATGTGGTGATTGTCGAAAGTGTATGACATATATAACAGTGAAGGGTGTGTTGTTAGTAATGTGTATACTAGGCTGGGGTACCGCGAGGCAGCCTAAGGCTAGTACTCACCCTCCCCCTCTGCGGGGTTAAAAAACACTTATCAATCTTACTTACACCGTTTTATTATTCGACTCTTATGCGGTATATCACTGTAACTATATCAATCAATTTGATTTAAAGTTGTCACTAAATCGTTAAAGTTGATTATATTGACTAACATTTGATTATATTTTTATTTTATGAGACTCTGATATGTCAATTGATTAAAAAGTCTGTACTGAAATATATATCCCTATATACTCTCATATGCTCATATATTTACTAATATATTCTAGTGTATGAAAATAGACATTCATTTATAAAGTCATTTCTGTGACTTTATATATATTTACAAATATATATATATATTTATATATATTACATATATATATTTACAATACAGAATTATCGTAAATTGTATTTATTTATATATGTGTTAACTTCTTTTAGTATAGTAGTTTTTAGAAAGTATTATATCCGTCGTATATTTTTTATAAATTTATACCAGGAAAGAACTTTTTAATTGTTTATAAGTAATGAATCCTTTAACAATCTAACTTATAATCTCATATATAATATTTTTTTTTATATATTGTGATATATTTTTAACATGTTATTATATGATTTAAATACTGTTTGGTTTTTATTTGATACCGATATGTAACTACAACTTATTGTGTATTATAATAGGTTATTTTGCAGATGTAACTGTAGTAGGCAATTGGAATTCATTAGAAAATTGTATAATGGAATACTAAGTCTTGCTGACACAAATTTGTTTGAAAATACTAATTCTATACATTTGAATATTTGTACTATTATTAAAAAAATTAAATTAAATATTTTAATTATTTAAATGGCAAAAATATCCTTTACAACCTTCTTTTTTGTATTCAATACCTATTAAACTTTGATGTAATGGCTTCAAATCAAATACTCTTGTCTCCTGGATAACCATCTAAAAGTGTCAAGAGATTAAGTAAGAAACGGAAATTGTAAGTAAGTTTAAATCCAGTAAACTTTAATGGTTACAATAAAAGATAAATAATCGAAAAAATAATATAGAGCTAAGTGAGTTGAAGATAGCTGTCAATTATATTTTTATATAGGATGGGTCGAAGTTCTTAATGAGAAAGGCAAATACAATACAATACAATGCTAATTAAATAGAGAAATGAAAAAAATGAAAAAAATCACAATCTAAACTTACGAATGTCACTGAAATTATAATAATTATTTAGAAAATAACGAACTACAAAAAGCCATTGCTGTTGAAGTTTCCATTAATTCTAAGCCCCTCTATTATTTAAACACTTTAGTAATTTTTACATGAAGTTAAAAATCCAGTGGTTTATTTAAAAAACCAGCAATTGTATGCATTGTGTGAGTTCATTATATAAACTTTATATTATTTAAAATAATTTATCACCAAGTCTTTAATGTCTTGTCTTTCTAAATAGGAGCTAATCTTTTTCTAAGAATTTATTCGCTTAAATGACATTCAGTTTGTTAGTAGTCAAGGCAGTGCATTTACTGTAACGATAACGTTATGCTCTCGGACCTAATAGGCCGGGAAATGCATAGATCAATGGAAATTTAAAATGAATAGCTGGTTATAAGATAATTTACTCAAAGTTTTACCTCGCTCGAGAAACAAAGAAATATGTCGAGTTCAAATAACTATTTGATCGCTTTATCATCTTCAGGCCTGATGTAGGCAATATAATTGGGTATATTGTTATATGTATTGAGGAATAATAAGAAAGTGCTATTTTTTAGAATGCGGAAAAATCTCAATGACACTTGTCCTTTTCTGCACGATCACGAATTGAACTACTTCCCTTTTCTCTCATTCTCTCTCTCTCTCCCTCTCAATCTTTCTCTCTTTCTGTGTTTAAATCTCTCTCTCTCTCTCTCTCTCTCTCTCTATATATATATATATATATATATATATATATATATATATATATATATATATATATATATATATATATATAAGTTACGTTTTATATTAAGCAAGAAAGGTTTTTAAAAATGATTTTTATTTTTAACAAACCTTTGAATTTAATAAACAATTAATTTAGAAAACTGTTACATTAATTTTACTTAATAAAACAATACAATTGATATGCACTCAATCGGAGTGGAAAACGTCTGTGCTATACAGAGGCGACTTACACACTGCCGGGGCTCTGTTCTCACACCTATATAATACTAAAGCTGCGTAAGCAGGAATTTTCCTAGCACGCATTTAATTATGAAATGTTCACATAAAATGTTTATATAACTCCTCCATCCCTAAAGAAAACTTCGGGGGTTGGCGAAGTTTCGGCATCGGTTGAGGTCCTCTTCATCTTCTTGATGAGGGTGAAGTATATAAGCTGCTGAATAGGCCTCCGTAAAGGGCAATTTTCGGCATGGGTTGAAGTCCTCTTCACTGGAGAAGGTCACCAGGCAAAGGTTGATTTCCAAGATCCAGTTAAACGGGTGGTCTGCGATTTCCAACGCAGTATCCTCGTAGTTTGTAGGCGTTATCGTTTTTGATGATGGGCATTTTACAGTCTAAATTTTCTGTTCATTATAATTCAACTGAGCAAAAGTATTTGGAATTGATTAATACAATTTATAATGAGTCTTTACTATCATAGGATAGATACAAAATGTTTATAACATATACAATTGTTATCAGAATCTAATTTTTGTTCTACAAAATTTACATTGATTACAATAAAAGTTTTATATAATTTTTCATAATTTTTACCATCATTTACATTCAAATTGCCTGCTATAGATTTGATAAAGGATTCTAGTCAGTTTATAAGAATTCTTTTTGTTTTGTTATCTCTTTAAGAGTATAGTTTCTAATTTTCTTCAATTACATTTCTTTTTGTGATTAACATATTTCAAATAATTAACAATATTTATTACCATAATTAGTTACATATCATTTAATTAATTACAAAAGTTTGTAACACATACAATTAATAAAAACAATGTTGTTTAAACGTTTAATAAAGTTTCTTGCATAGAACTAGTGGACAAAGGTATGGTAGGGATTTTAATTTGATTGTGTCGAATATGAACAAGAAGGATTTTGGTCATTAATTACATTTTTTATCTTCTTAGGCCTTTTAATTTTCGACAAATGTATTTTGTCTTTTGTGTTATGATGTCTAGGCTTTATTTTTCCAGTTTTTCTTTCTTTATCTATCGAAGCTATTTCTTCCTTGCTATATCTGTTTTTAGTTTTGCTTTGCTTCTGAACTGATTTTATATAAACTTCAGATGGTATTTCTGGAAGTGGTTCTTTGTTTACATTCCTTTTTTCTAAAACTTTTTCTTTAATTCTTTGATTGCTATCCCTAATGTTTTCGTAAAGTATTTTTGTTTTTTCTTTATGGTTTAAAACGTAGTCATTTACAATTTGTTTTTCTAAATCTATATCTAATAAAGAGTTTGAATTTATGTGTCCAAATAAGACTTCGCACGGCGTTAATTTTGTGACTGAATGAATGCTATTGTTATAGGCAATTATAGCATATTTGACTTTCTTAATTATACTGTCTTTTTTAAATTCGATTTGATTGTTTAACAGCCTTATGTGTTCTATTAAGGTGGAATGAAATCTTTCACATAATCCGTTTGATTGGGGGTTTTGTGTACTGATAAAATGGATTTTGATTTTATGCAGGTCTAATATCTCCTTCACAATCCTGTTATTAAACTCCGTTCCATTGTCTGAGATAATAACTGTTGGTAAGCAGAACTGCGCAAAGTAATCTAATAACTTGTCTGCAATCGCTGTAGCTTGAGAGCTTCCCAAGCGATAAGCTTGAGCATACTTTGTGAAACTGTCGACAATGCTGATAAACGCATTCTTTTCTAAAGAGATAGTGTCGATGTGAATTATCTGGAAAGGCCTTGCAGCTGTAGGCGTCAAGTTCATCTCTAATTGTAAGGGGATTCTGTCATATTTGGTACTTTGACATATGTCACACTGATTTATGAAATTTTGGATTAGTGATTTTAAATTAGGCCAATAATATCTTCGCTTAATTTGTTCGTATGTTTCTTGTATCCCTCGGTGATTGGTTTTGCTGACATGATAATTACTTATCGTTTCTAAGGTATCTTCTTCCGAAGTTAGGTCTAAGAGTTTGTTATTACACTTAACCAAATTTAGTTCAGTTTGTTTGAAATTTTTGGCTACGCATGATGCAAATTTCTCGTAAAAATCGTCTTCAAAATATAGATTATATTTTATTTTGGGTACCAAATATGATTTTACAAAGTTAACTATGTCTTCTTTAAAGTTATTTTCTGATATTTCGACCATTAAACGAATTTTTGAAGTTCCGAATAGTTTTATAATTTTTACTTTCTTTGGCTCATACTTTACCAATGACAAAAATATTTGATTTCTCCCAAAGTTTACAGGCTCGTCGGAAATTGGTATTTCAATTTGGGTGTTCCCTTCGAAGTTGGAATGCACGGTTTGACTGTCACTTTCTTGATCGTACTCTAAGTTGGCATTATCTGTTGTGTCGAGTTGTACGACCATAGACTCGTTATCTTCATTTAATTCCGGGAAGAAACGTTGGATTAATCCAGCTGGAGATAAATCAAGGTCTGGTTCTACAGTGTGTTGGGTGTTTGTTGACCTTTTATTAGTAATGTTCAATTGTATTCTAGATAAGGCATCGGCGTTTTGGTTTAATTTGCCTTTTTTGTATCTTATGTCATAATCATATTCCTCTAATTTTAATCTCCATCTTAAAAGCTTGGAATTTGGTTCTTTAACTGAAAATAACCATTGTAAAGGTTTATGGTCTGTATAAATTTTAAATTTTCTTCCAAATAAATAAGGCCTAAAGTGTTTAGTGGCCCATACGATTGCTAGTAATTCCTTTTCAATCGCGGAGTAATTAGTTTCGCTGTCGTTTAAAGTTCTGCTAGCATACGCTATAGGAAGGTCCTTTCCATTTTTGTCCTGGCTTAAAATTGCTCCTAGTGCAAAATTACTAGCGTCTGTTGTTAGAGTAAACTCCTTTTCAAAATCTGGGTATTGTAGAAGGGGCTCATTAGTCAGTATATTTTTACATGTTTCAAAACATTCAATGAAGTCTGGATTTTCTATATTTATTTTTGCATTTTTCTTTAAACAGTTAGTAAACGGTTTTGTTATCTTGGCGAAGTTTTTAATAAATTTTCGAAAATAGCCTATTAGTCCTAAAAATCCTTTAATTTGTTTGGTGGTTTTGGGTATTTGATAGTTTTTGATTGCCAAAATCTTTGCTGGGTTAGGTTTTACGCCTTCCGGTGTAACAACATGCCCTAGATACGCTACTTCTTTTCTTAAAAATTCTGTTTTATCCAGCTGTACTTTAAAGTTGGCTTTGCGTAATCTGTCGAATACTTCTTTAAGTCTTTGTATATGTTCTTGGAGGCTAGTGGAGTAAATTATAATATCGTCTAAATAAACTAAACATGTTTCATTTTGGATTCCTCTCAGAATGTTATTCATAATTCTTTGAAATGTAGGGGGGATATTCTTTAGTCCAAATGGCATTCTTAAAAATTCATAGTGTCCCGTTTCTGTTGAAAACGCTGTTTTTTCTATGCTATTTTTATCCATTTCTACTTGGTGAAATCCTGAGGCTAAATCTAAAGTTGTAAAATACTGAGATCGTCCTAATTTATCTAATATGTCGGTAATGTTTGGCAAGGGAAATTTATCGTCAATTGTTTTCTTGCTTAGTCCTCTAAAATCTATTACTAATCGAAATTTTCTTTTGCCAGAAGCGTCTTGTTTTTTGGGTACAATCCAGACAGGAGAGTTCCATGGAGAGTTTGAAGGTCTAATAATTCCTTGTTCAAGCATGTCCTCAGTTTGTTTATTAATTTCGTTCTTGTAAATCTCTGGATATCTATAATTTCTGGAGTATACGGGAATTTCATCAGTAGTCCTAATAACATGTTTTATTTGGTTGGTAAAAGTTAAATCGTTTCCCTCAATATGGAATAAATCTGCATAATCTTTTATTAAACTTGTTATAGCGGATTTTTCTTCCGAGTTCATATGTTCCATTCTAAATTTTGATAAATCTAAATTTTTTCTTCTCGAATTTTTTTGTTTATAATCTAATAAATTGAAATTAGCGTTCATTTGCATTGCATCAGGTCTGAAAATATTATATTCCTCTAAAGATTTTACTTCTAATGGTTTACTTATTGTTAATTTTACATTTTCTTCCGTATTGTTTATAATAGGGCAATAGGCTTCACCCTTATGCACTGAAACTATACACTGCGGAATTTCTAATCCGTTCACTTGTTTGTGTGGTAAAATACCTTCTCCATTATGAATATTTTGTATTTTTAATTTAACTGTTTGGCTAGTGCGGGCTTGTATAACATTAGTAAATTGTTCCTGCTTTATTGACGTGCTGTCTGTTTTATTACAACTTCCTTTTTCAGTGTTAAAATATTGAATAGGGATTTCCTCATCACAAAGTATTAATTTATTATTTATAAAGTCTAAGCTTATTCCTAAATCCTTTATATTGTCTAGCCCTAGTAATAGGTCAAAATTCTGACGAAAGTCAAATAAATAAAATTTAATTGCTTTTTTAGACAACAGAGGTATGGTGCAACAAAAATTTTCTTTTGAAGTGCCGTGTGCGGTGATTACTTCAATCGGCTCTTTTTTAATGCTTGTTTTAAAATTTTTCCAGCCTAAAGATTTTCGCATAAATGATCTAGTACTGCCTGTGTCAATTAATATTCTAGATTTGGTGTTTGTGTCGTATATAAATGGTAGCTCGTTATTTTCGCTTTGTAGATTCATTATTGAAAATCGATTCCGAGGCTTGTATGTCCTAAAAAATCGTCCTGATCGATTTTAGCGGTCTCTTCTTCGTAGTTGTTGGTTAAATTTTGGGATTCTTCGAAGTACTCTTCTTTCCCGAGATCTTCTTCAAAAGCGAATGATTCTTGTCCATTAGTCTGGTACATAGTGTAATCGTCTTTTTCGGCTCCTTGTCCGGTCATTTGATACAAATTCGTTTGTCTAGAAGGCCTATCTGTCTGTCTAGTGGAAATACTCATAGGGGTAGGTTGATAACCCGTATTTCGCTGAGGATACTGAGGTTTAGTAGTGTTGTTGTTTGGTTGTCCCCTTTGAGGCTGACCCTGATTAGCAAAAGTTGGTGGTCTATAGGAAGGATTTGGGTGTTGATAAGGTTGTTTAGGTATTTGGTGGTATTTAAATTCAGTATGTATTGGTCTTCTTACGTTATGAGTTTGGCTTTTCTGAAAGACTGGTTGTTTGCTTGGCTGAGTAAACATTTTATTATTTTTAAATTGGAAGTCGTTTATGAGCATATTAAGTGCTTCACTAAGAGTGTTAGGGTTCTTGGTACGCATTAGTGACCCGATGGGTTCATGCAAACCCCTAAGGAGAACTCTTAAAGCTAGTTTCTGAACGTATTCTATTAAAATGTCTTTAGCCATCTGCCTTTGAGGCTCTTTATTCATAAAAAATGAAATTTGTAAATTTAGTAACTTTTGAATTTTCTCATAGAATTGAAATGGTGATTCGTTACTTTCTTGTTTTAATTCTGACATCTCTAAGTTTAATGTGAAACAATCTCTTTTGTCTGAATAACTAATTAATAATACTTTTCTAGTTTCGTGCCAATTGTAAGAGTTAGAGTTTACAACCATTTCCAGTGCTTGGCCTTTTAATTTAGAAAGAATAGAGGAGAACAGATACTCATTTTGAAAATCCTCTGGATTTTCGCTTACATAAAACTTATTCACTATCTTATCACATATCGAGATAAATCTGTGGAGCATAGTGGGCTCTCCACTATACTCGGGTATCATGTCAAGATACTCCTTTTTTAATGTTGGCGTTGCCATTATTTAATATTATTTTTCAAAATAATAAAAATTAAAAATCAATTATATAAAATTAAAAAGTATTTACTCTACTTTTTTCTTAATTCTATATCTTAAGATCTACTTACAAGTTGATCCAAAATACTTTGCTCATTTGAACAACTTTCACTTTTCACTTTTCACCTACACGATATTCGCTCGTGTTCTTAATAGATATGCGCTCTATTAAGTGGTTGTAGATATTCACTCTACTTAAGGTTTTCTCAATTAACGGTTAAAACCGACGGACGTTATATTCACTAACTTCCTTGAGGTGTCCTACCGACTGCGCCAGTTACGTTTTATATTAAGCAAGAAAGGTTTTTAAAAATGATTTTTATTTTTAACAAACCTTTGAATTTAATAAACAATTAATTTAGAAAACTGTTACATTAATTTTACTTAATAAAACAATACAATTGATATGCACTCAATCGGAGTGGAAAACGTCTGTGCGATACAGAGGCGACTTACACACTGCCGGGGCTCTGTTCTCACACCTATATAATACTAAAGCTGCGTAAGCAGGAATTTTCCTAGCACGCATTTAATTATGAAATGTTCACATAAAATGTTTATATAACTCCTCCATCCCTAAAGAAAACTTCGGGGGTTGGCGAAGTTTCGGCATCGGTTGAGGTCCTCTTCATCTTCTTGATGAGGGTGAAGTATATAAGCTGCTGAATAGGCCTCCGTAAAGGGCAATTTTCGGCATGGGTTGAAGTCCTCTTCACTGGAGAAGGTCACCAGGCAAAGGTTGATTTCCAAGATCCAGTTAAACGGGTGGTCTGCGATTTCCAACGCAGTATCCTCGTAGTTTGTAGGCGTTATCGTTTTTGATGATGGGCATTTTACAGTCTAAATTTTCTGTTCATTATAATTCAACTGAGCAAAAGTATTTGGAATTGATTAATACAATTTATAATGAGTCTTTACTATCATAGGATAGATACAAAATGTTTATAACATATACAATTGTTATCAGAATCTAATTTTTGTTCTACAAAATTTACATTGATTACAATAAAAGTTTTATATAATTTTTCATAATTTTTACCATCATTTACATTCAAATTGCCTGCTATAGATTTGATAAAGGATTCTAGTCAGTTTATAAGAATTCTTTTTGTTTTGTTATCTCTTTAAGAGTATAGTTTCTAATTTTCTTCAATTACATTTCTTTTTGTGATTAACATATTTCAAATAATTAACAATATTTATTACCATAATTAGTTACATATCATTTAATTAATTACAAAAGTTTGTAACACATACAATTAATAAAAACAATGTTGTTTAAACGTTTAATAAAGTTTCTTGCATAGAACTAGTGGACAAAGGTATGGTAGGGATTTTAATTTGATTGTGTCGAATATGAACAAGAAGGATTTTGGTCATTAATTACATTTTTTATCTTCTTAGGCCTTTTAATTTTCGACAAATGTATTTTGTCTTTTGTGTTATGATGTCTAGGCTTTATTTTTCCAGTTTTTCTTTCTTTATCTATCGAAGCTATTTCTTCCTTGCTATATCTGTTTTTAGTTTTGCTTTGCTTCTGAACTGATTTTATATAAACTTCAGATGGTATTTCTGGAAGTGGTTCTTTGTTTACATTCCTTTTTTCTAAAACTTTTTCTTTAATTCTTTGATTGCTATCCCTAATGTTTTCGTAAAGTATTTTTGTTTTTTCTTTATGGTTTAAAACGTAGTCATTTACAATTTGTTTTTCTAAATCTATATCTAATAAAGAGTTTGAATTTATGTGTCCAAATAAGACTTCGCACGGCGTTAATTTTGTGACTGAATGAATGCTATTGTTATAGGCAATTATAGCATATTTGACTTTCTTAATTATACTGTCTTTTTTAAATTCGATTTGATTGTTTAACAGCCTTATGTGTTCTATTAAGGTGGAATGAAATCTTTCACATAATCCGTTTGATTGGGGGTTTTGTGTACTGATAAAATGGATTTTGATTTTATGCAGGTCTAATATCTCCTTCACAATCCTGTTATTAAACTCCGTTCCATTGTCTGAGATAATAACTGTTGGTAAGCAGAACTGCGCAAGAAAGGTATATTAAGCAAGAAAGGTTTTTAAAAATGATTTTTATTTTTAACAAACCTTTGAATTTAATAAACAATTAATTTAGAAAACTGTTACATTAATTTTACTTAATAAAACAATACAATTGATATGCACTCAATCGGAGTGGAAAACGTCTGTGCGATACAGAGGCGACTTACACACTGCCGGGGCTCTGTTCTCACACCTATATAATACTAAAGCTGCGTAAGCAGGAATTTTCCTAGCACGCATTTAATTATGAAATGTTCACATAAAATGTTTATATAACTTATATATATATATATATATATATATATATATATGAATATATATATATATATATATATATATATGTATATATATATATAAATATATATCACGTGATCTGGATACAATTATTTCAATATCATAATAGGAATTTACAAATGAGAATTTTTTAAATCCCTTAGAAATACAATATGAATTTGATGAAATAACGGGTTTTTGTTAGTGAATGATTGAACAATATAATACAACATTCTAACTCAACATTTTTTATTCAGTTTATCACCTCAACCGCCAAACACAAGTTTTATTTTAAAACTCGAAGCCTTAGGCTATGACTCTAAAGATAGTTTATTTGCTTTATTATAAACAGGATTTTTAATATATGACTAACCGTGTAGGTATTGCACTTTTTTTATTGATACATGTATATTCTAAGAACTCGTTTGAATAAAACTGTGAAAGAGAAAAGACACAATTTATTAAGAAATCTTATAAATTGTAGTGAATACGAGCATTACAAACGTTTTATGGCAAGAAAAAATTGAAATAAACCATTTTTAGTGTAAAGCATCTGAAACGTTTTTAATCCTGCCATAAAATCAAATAAACATTCCTGAAATAAATTTATATAATTTTTGTGTTTGAATATACGTTGCCATTATTTACTAACAATTTAAATACAAACTTACGAAGCCTATTGCACGGAAATGAAACAGAGCAGTAATTCTGTTATACTGCTGGTCTACTCCGTACAATTATAGACTACTGTTCTACTCGGTATATGAATAAAATCTCTCAACCTAAACATCTCTTTAAACATTAGCAATAATATAAAGCTTCTAAAGACGATACAAACCCAAAACGTTTAATATTAATCACATATTATCAACATTGAGAGAGAATATTGTATTTATACACAAAAGTTGAATTTAATCTCCCGTTATCGTATTTTCCTTTTAACTCGTAGTCTACCTCTAGAGTTTGTTTCGGGAAACACACAGATGTGTAGACCATGTATTTGGCCACAGCTGCTCATTCAAGAGATGTTACACTTTAATTACTAAAGCAGTAACATCTGAGGGAGCGGTAGAAATTGCTATACGAGTAGGAGGATGCTTTATTTTCCAATAATAATACAGTTATATTAAACTCATTCTGTTACTAGGCAGAATAACATTGCGGACAAAGAAGGGAATACTAACATCACTACTACCGGAGCCAGTAAACATTGAGCATGGAAATTATTTGAACTTTGCCACTCATGTCGGCTGCAATGTTTAATCGGGAAAATAATGGCAGCAAAATTCTCATGGTTGAGACTATAAAGCTACGACGGAAAAGTGTTTGTTAACCGAAACATAAAATATATTTGTAACATATAATTATTTATTCAAATATCTTTTAATATTTATTTAATATGCCTACACAATATGTAGAAAACTATTTAGCTACTTTATTATACACCTAAGAAAACATTGTTTTTCATTGCTTAACAAAAATGTTAATTTCTTTTCTGTTAGAATTTTTACTTCTATTTTTTGTTGTGGTTAGTGATTATAATATATTTTTTGGTTATGGTTATAATAGGCTAGTAACTAAATGTCAAAGTTGTATCACAGTGTTTAACTTGAAATTTTGAGTTATACTTCTAATTATTGAATAAATTAAATTGTAAATTAGTAGGCTATTTAATAATCAGTCAAACTGGGTTTTTAAAACATGGCAATCCCTTAAGTATGTACAGCCCAGCAATACGTCAGTAAACGTCAGTGCCAAACCCCAGTTTCTTAATCTACAGCAGTCTACCAACTATTCTTGAAAGACATTATCATTAAAATCACTTAAATAAAAGAATCATATAGTTTTTATCACTATGCGCCACGAATCCTTCCAACAATTTATTTCATTTTACTTTCTTGCTTCATAGAATATCCTCTAGAGAACAATGTAAATAAATATCAAACTACAAAATTTCCAATTCTTTTTGATTCACTAATATTTTTTTTTTTAATATTTCATTATGAGAAAACAAAATATGCCAGTAGTGGTAACAGGAGAAAAGAAAATACCTAACGAAAAAAAATGTAATTATAAAAAATGTAGTTATAGGTTTAAAAATTTACTAAATAGAACAAGTAATTTTAAAAATTCAATTAACTTTGTTCGTAAACCTCTAAGTTGTTCCTAAACATACTTTGAAAAATTGAAAATAATATTATTCACTAATCTCACTTAATTGTAGTAAGATCTATTAAAATAATAATTTGTTTTTATATTATATCAATAATAAACTTTGAGTATTAAATTTAAACCGTCTAAAATGCCAAAAGTAAAATAACCTACGGTATATTAAAAGGAGGCATTGTGTGTACGATACGTTTGGGTTTATCGTGTACACATATCTATATGTAACATAACCTTACCCTAAAAATGTTAATATTTCTTATCATTTTTGACGATTCAGTGTTATAAGATATACTAAAATATAAGTAATTAGATATCCTAGAATATAAATCAATATTCCTAACAAGTTATAATTTTCCTGTGATTGTACTTCAACTTAATCTATTACAACACAGAGATATACGAGTATATTAACTAATAATACAACATTAACTAGGAGTAACGAACAGCTGTTGCGAACACTTTTATGATGCCTAACGTAGGTAAATTTATTGCGAATACCAATGGCATGTAGTTAAGTATTAGGAAAAGAATAAATGAACAGAAACTGATCCCAAAATGTGGTTTGAGTAATAAAGAAAAGTTTCGTCAGTGTTATAATAAGGTCACTATATAAATATAAATAAATGCCACTAATATTTTGGATAAAATATTTCAGTGAAAATTTAGGACAGTTTTGTAGACTGTTAAATCCTTTACTGAAATGCTCACCTTTGAATTTCTAATTTCTTATTACTACTACTAAAAGCGACATTGAAAACCCGCTGGGTTAGAAAAATTAGCAGTGGTTACGTAGTAGCTCGAAGGGGCAATCTTGGCAATTGCAAAATAAAGGCAAATAAATTACATTCCCTAAGGCATGGCGTTGTCTCTCTAGAAACGAAATTTACAGTATTTTACAGCAGATGTATTATTTGCTTTCTTTCAGCTTACAGCTGGCTAATCCATTTCGAGTTAATCACAGAGGGATTCTAATCAATAGAATTAATTGATTGATTTATCAATATGGCAGTAGACTCTTAGGTTAGATTCGCTCTACATATTAACTCGTTGATACAATTATCAACATGCCGTTGCTCTAACTAGTGTATTTAATTACAAGAATAAAATGAAATGTCGAATAAACATTGATGGATAGTCTATATAATATATATTTAAATTTATTTTCGTTAAAACTATTTTTTTGTGTTTAAATTTAATTAAATCAATAACATAAAACATGTACATAGCTACTAAATAGAGGCGAATGTAAACTCTATAACTCGACTTCCGTTATTTGTTTGCATTTGCAACTAATTTTTTTTGTAAAATATTTTATGTATTATTTTAAAAATAAGAATTTCATCTAAGTATTTTTATGAGATCATCGGTTTTTCAGGTCTCCAGGACGGTTTACAACACTTAAATAATTCTGATTTGTAATACTTTTTAAAAATAATTGAGTTAATACTCTGGTGTAGTAGAATTACATCGCCATATCCCCGAAGAAAAGCAGACGAACATTTTTTCATTCATTTCGTTCCTGGGTACCTTCCCTAAGTCTAACTGGTGCGCAAGCATAGTCTTATACAAAATATAAAAAATGTCAATAATATATAAGGTCAATATAATCAGTTGCCAAGTCTTTTCTGATCAAGTCATGTTTACTTGGGTCTTTTCTGTTTGTCAATATTTATGTCTAATAGTAATCGTTCCGTCCCGGCAAGCTGGCCTGAGCAACCGGGCGGGTCCACAGGTGGCGGATAGTGGGACGGCCTACAGAAATGTAGGTTACCTGTGAATAAGGATTCCGGAAGGTTTCTGAATATGCAGGCCTGGACCAAGGCTATGGTTCAAAGGTGATGAATTATCCCTCCTCGTCAGTCTACCGGTTGGGGGCGGTAGAAATAACTGCTCGGACTGGGGAGACTGGGGTAGATGGGAATTAAGTCCTCACAATGCTACTCTCACCTCCCGGGTGAACCAAGGGCAATGCGACAGTGAAGTATGGGCGGGAAACTACCCTAACGACACAGTTGTAAAAAAGAGAGTAAAGCAGGCTGTTCGCTTCATGAGCAACAGTTAATAATGTCCTGAACTTGGGGTGTGCTTCAAGGTCAGTGACTGAATACCCAATCCAAGGTGGAAGGCAACGTGCCGAAGGATGAATGGCTGCAGGGTATAAAATGCAGTTGCAAACGATCCTCTTGAGGAACCAGACAAAACCTCATTGTATGTTGTCTTGCCAGGGCAGTGGGGGCTCTGCTCTGGTCGACCGTTATTTCCCCCATACTCGTGGGACTTTAATGGACCAAGTAAGTAAAAGAATTGATTTCGAGACTGCACAGACAGTGGGAGCCAATGAGACGGCAAACCGTGAGTCTGTAGCAGATGTGTCAACGGCAACCATCACTGGGGATGCGGGGGCGGCTGTCAAGCTGCCGACTGCAGAAACCGGTGAAGTGGCTGTAGAGTTGAGCACGCTGTCTAGTCCTGGGGCTGCTCTGTGGACCCAGGCGACTGCACATTAAGCAGGACAGAGATCAAGATCATCCAAGTGAACCTACAGCATAGCAGGGCGGCGAGTGCTGTCGTGTGTAGGATGCTGGACAGGGGAGAGGTGGACTTGGTTCTCATCAAGGAGCCATGGATTTCTGGAGGACGAATATGCGGGCTGGCGACATCTGTAGGTAAGTTGTTGTACGATAAGGACTCCGGTGTTCCCAGGACGTGTATCCTGGTTAGGAGGGGGTTGAGTGCTTTTGTACTAACGGACTTCTGCGGCAGGGACTTAATAGCAGTGACGGTGGAGCTGCGGGCGGAGGGGAGGATGAAGAGGCTGAACCTTGCCACGGCATATCTCCCCTTTGACTACGCGGGGGCTCTACCAACAAAAGAGCTGAGGAGGCTGGTCGAGCACTGCGGGGCTGTGGATGAGGAGCTGCTGGTGGGGATGGATGCTAACTCCCATCACACTTCGTGGGGAAGTACAGGTACCAACACTAGAGGTGAGGAACTTTTAGCTTATCTTAGCTCTAAGAATGTACTAGTCTTAAATCAGGGGGAAGAGCCGTCGTTTGTCACCAGGGCCAGACAGGAGGTCCTGGACATTACGGTGGATCGAACCAGACGGCCAGGTATGTACTAAACTGGCATGTGTCGGATGAACCATCTTCTTCTGACCACAGACATATTAGGTATGATATCTCTCTAAATCCAGCCATGCTTCGCCAACCTGGGATCCAAGAAGAACAGACTGGGACTCCTACAGGAGGGACCTGGGAGTTCGGATTGAGGAGGCTAGATTGGAGTATGGTGGGAGGAGAGAGCTAGAGGACTCTGCCGCATTGGTTGGCGAGGCTATAGTAGAATCCTTTACTGATAACTGCCCTCTTAGTGAGGGGAGATAAGTAGGGGATCCGTCATGGTGGAGCAAGAAGATAGCCAAACTTCGGAAGACCACCAGGAGACTCTTTAATAGAGCAAAAAAGAACGGGGAGTGGGACCAGTAGAGGAAAACACTAACCGAATACAACAGGGCAATTAGAGAAGCACGCAGGAAGTCCTGGAAGGAATTTTGTCAAGAGATTGACAAAACTCGGGAAGGGGCACGACTGCATAAAGTGTTATCTAAGGACCCAGTTAACCCGGTGGGGATGCTAAGAGCCCCACTGGGAAATATAACAAAAACTGCAGAGGAAACTGTGGAAGAATTAATCAGAACACATTTCCCTTCCAGTACCCTGAGGAAACTTGGGGGAGCAGACACTGAACCAGTTGCCAAACTCTCCACAAGACGTGGTAAGAGGGAGGACTGGGAAGTGGCAAGGAGGATAGTAACTCCACAAAGGGTAAGATGGGCTCTTGACACATTTAAACCCTACAAATCTCCAGGTCCAGATGGGATCTATCCTGTGCTGCTGCAGCAGGGAATGGATTTGCTGGTACTGGTACTTACTAAATTATACAGGCTAAGAATTGTTTTAGGGCATGTGCCGGCAGCCTGGAAAGCTAGTAAGGTGGTCTTCATACCTAAGCCCACCGGTAACCAATCGGAAGGGAAAGGATACAGACCTATTACACTCCTGTCCTTTGTTCTTAAGGGACTTGATAAACTGGTTGATAGGCATATTAGGGGGGGGGGGTGCTTTGGCCATAAAACCACTGCATTGGAACCAGTATGCTTATCAACCGGGGAAATCCTGCGAGGGAGCTCTCCATCAAGTGGTTGGTAGGATTGAGCAAATGATCGCCAAGAAAGGTTGTGCCATAGGTGCCTTCCTCGACATTGAAGGGGCTTTCAATAACCCCTCAGTGGAGACGATGGTAAGTGGTGCAAGACGTCATAGAGTGGATGCAACCACTTGTGGTTGGATAAGTTCCATGTTAACAAACAGAAGCATTTCTGTAGAGATGGCAGGGGAGGTCAGAAGGGCGGAGACAAGTCTGGGCTGTGCACAGGGGGGGGGGGGTTCTCTCTCCTCTGTTGTGGTGCCTAGTGGTTGACAACCTTATTGAACTCCTGAATGAACAGGGGTACTTCTGTCTAGGATATGCGGACGACATAGTTGTTGTGATCCTGGGCAGATTCCCTGATACAGTCCTTGAGGTAATCAGAAATCCTCTACGACTGATTGAAGAGTGGTATAAAAAGGAGAACCATAGGGTAAATCAAAAAAAGACTGCTCTCATTAACTTCACCAGACAGCGAAAAGATCTGACGACCAGGATGCCTGTTTGGTGAATACCTTGAGTTTGTGGGGGAGGTGAAGTACCTGGGAGTTACTCTGGACAGGAAACTCACCTGGAACCCACATCTTGAGAGGACAGTTAACAAGGCCAAAAGGGCAATGATGACTGTGAGAAGAATTTTGGGTAAGAAATGGGGACTGAAGCCATCAATGATGCACTGGATGTATCTGAGGGTGATAAGACCTATGATTACCTATGGAGCTCTGGTGTGGTGGACAAAGGCCAACCAGGCACAGACAAGAGCTAAACTGAGCTCTATCCAGAGATTGGCCTGTCTGTGCACACTGGGAGCGATGTCAACTACACCAGGTGCAGCAATGGAAGTAATGCTTAACCTCCCTCCCCTTGAGCTTGTCCTTAGGGGAGAGGCGAGGCTGGCGGCATGTAGATTGCGCAACTCGAGCAACTGGGCTAACCTCCCAGATGTCTCGGGACATATGAGTATCGAGTGCGTGGTCAAAGAACCCGTCTTGGAAATGGGCAGCGACCACATTACTCGAATGTTTGCACCTGACCAGGTCCACCAAACTATGATGGAATGGTCAGGGACACTTACATCGGGAGCTCAGATCTGGTACACAGATGGCTCCAGGATGGACTTCGGCACTGGAGCGGGGGTGTATTGTAAAAACCCAAGGGTAGAACTAGTTTTTTCCTTGGGGAGGCATACCTCTGTCTTTCAGGCCGAAGTATATGCTATAAATGCCTGTCTGGGAGAGATAGCGAGAAGGGAAACACACGGGACCCGGATTGCTATTTTCTCCGACAGTCAGGCAGCAAGTACGGCACTAAACGGACACGTGGTCACCTCGGCTAACCCTTAGGAAACCTTCCTTGGGGCTGCAGAAGAGTCTCATCTATCTGTCTAGGCAGGAATTGAGGATAGCCACAGGTCTACTCACGGGACACTGTGGACTAAGGAAACATTTGCATAAAATGGGTATCTACAAAGATGAACCAGTGGGCAGATTATGCGGGCAGGAACTGGAGACTGCCACACACATTATTTACAGATGTGAAGTACTTGCTGAGAGGCGCTTCAACCTCTTTGGTGATGGAACGGCTTTGGTGGATGCTGAAGGTAAAACTCTAGTCAGGAAACTCCTAAACCTGGTAAGAGGGAAGGGGCTATTTGACTAGATCAGGGAGGTAAGTACAATATACCTTAAGGTAGCAGTGCTTCGGGCAATTCAAACCCGCTCCCAAGTAAAAAAAAAAAAAAATCGTTCCTTAATAATACTAGAATTAATTATTTTATTAATAAATGAAGAAATTAATGATAGTAAAACACACAATAGAGAAGCAAAAACCAGAAGAGACTTAGGTAAACATTATGTAGAAATAAAGTAACCACATTTTAAAAATAAAAACCCTACTACTTGCAATAGAACAAAACTTGAAAAGACTCCTCTAGATCGTATGATTTTGCTGCCAAATGCGAAATGAATATTTCCCCTTTATATCCTTATTGTGATTGTCATTAAAATCGATATACTCACAAAATTCACAGCACAAGAATCATTCTTAAAAAAGTAACTAATTCCCTCCATAAGATCCTTTACGGGTGCTTGTTCTCTATTAACTTATTTGAACAGTTTTTAAAATTACTTGAGTATTTTAGCACAGTGCATATAAATATCTTTGTTTATATCACTCATTTATTTAGCACGAATAAACGTACTGTAGAATATAGAGCACATGCAATTTACACAGTTTTAAGATTCTTCTTTATTATTTAGAACCAATGAAACGGCCAATAATTCATTTTTAACGACATATTTAATACGCTTGCGTAACGTCATTGCAGTGACAGATAGCTCTGGTAATTAAACATCAACTTTAAAGAATTTACATGTCTTATAAATCTGTGTAGCTGTGGCACTGTCCATACTTTCATTTAAAAAAATAAGATTATCATTCAGCACAAAATATGGTCTCATAAAAACAATTACTTAAAAAATTAACGAACAAATATGACCGCTTCGCTAAGGTGGTCATATCCCGTCTTGTCCATTGGTTCGTCTTTCGAGATGTAAAGGGTGAATTGGAAATGCGTTTTCAACACCCATTGCGATATTTAATTTAAAGTGACGTCCTCTGTAGTGTCAGAATATAGGAAAAATCGAATAAATCATACGTATTCCCAATACGCGAGTGAAGCTTTAAACTATTACAAGATTTCGACTTATAAGTCAAAGCCAATTCTACTGGCAATATATATTTACAACATCCTATAGGTACAATTAATAAAAACATGATTCCGAATTTACTCTTAATACTTTATCTAATGTTAAAGTTAGTGTTTCCTAAGCTTAATATTTACAAAATTATTATGTGCGAAAATATCGTATATATTCTTGAATTGTGTTTCGTTCTAAAAATAAATTTCTAAATTTTAATGATCAAAGAATATTTTACTTTTTTGTAATCTCAGGAGTGCAAGAAATCCCGAGAGTGTATAAAGTTTTTAAAGAATGAAAATATCTTTGTTTCATTGCCTTTCATTTTTCTACAACTCTGAAACACTTGACATTCAACCCTGGGTTTTATTTAAACCATACGATTGTCAAGAAACTCCTAAACCTGTTAAGAGGGAGGGGGCTATTTGACTAGATCAGGGAGGTAAGTACAATATACCTTAAGGTAGCAGTGCTTCGGGCAGTTTAAACCCGCTCCCAAGTTAATTAAAACAATAAAAAAAACATACGATTATTTTAAAACCGTTTATTCATTCCTGTTTAATCTAAATACACACATATTTATGAAACCATTGTACCGTCTGTTTTATGTGCAAGGGGTAGTATAATGTTCTTTAAACTGTGTCCGTAATATTGTTTAAATTCTCTACTTCTGGTTGATAGTTATTTTTGTAAAAAGTAAGTTTAGTTTACTGATAGTTAATATTGATCAAAGTAAAACTTAAAGCGTTCTTCTCCTATATTTGATATCCATTTGGTATTTTTACTTTTGCCATAAAGATATGGTTAGGGTTTCGTAAAACACTACTTATGAAATAATATAAAAAAATACCCAACTCCATATTTAATTTAGATTTATATTAGTTATGAATAATATGCTCTAATTAAATGAAATAAATATCTTTCAAACAGATAATTCCACACTACAAGGTAAAATATAATAAAAAAATATATTTTTTTTTTATTAAAAAATATATGTCATGATATATAATAATTAGCAAAATAATAAATAAAATACTACGCAACTCTTTATTGTCTCAAACAAAACTATCTAAAGATAGTTAAATATCACACATCAAAATTGAGTGATTAAATTTAACTTTGTAAATTATATAAAATAATGGCCGATGTAAGGTAGTCGCTGTTCCAAACAAAACACAGATATGATTGTTTCAGAATAGTAGTTTGAAGGTATATAATTTTAAGCCTTGTATGATATTATTTTACTCATGAAGGAAATGCATATAAGGCCCTTCATGGTTAATAAATTAAAATGAAAAAAAAACTTTTATTTGGGAAGCGTTCTAGAAAAGTAAGTGTAAAATTGTCATTCCGTTTTACAATTTGATACTTAGAGAAGTTCAAACAAATAACCACTTTGTCAGATTCTAAGTATTTAATTGTAATGGAAGGTAGAAAATATATTGCGAGTTTATTATTTTTTTCTTGCGCTAAAGTTTTTTTTTGCCAGCCGACGACTAAATTATCTTCGAATCATACGAAATCTTTAGGGGTTACAAATGGCTAGGATTACGAAAGAAGAACCAGTCAGTAGAGAAGTGCCCCTAGCCACTCTTTGAGATTCCAGTGAGACCATAAGAAGACGATATATAAGTAAATAAGTAAGGTTTAATTGGTAACAACCTTTTGGTAGGTGTATATAGGTTGACACCTGTGGAGTGTCGTTCCCCTGGTGTACCATAAAGCCAAACGTTAGCACATTTTCCTCTCTCTCTCTCTCTCTCGCTCTCTCTCTCTCTCTCTCTCTCTCTCTCTCTCTCTATATATATATATATATATATATATATATATATATATATATATAGAGAGAGAGAGAGAGAGAGAGAGAGAGAGAGAGAGAGAGAGAGAGAAGAGAGAGAGAGAGAGTGAGAGCTTTGTTTGAATAATTCATAGATTTACATTATTGCTATTTTAACAGAAATAAGGTAAACATATTTCTGTTTTAACAGATGATTTCTGTTTAGTTAGTTAACAGATGATTGATCCGGGTTTTCTTTGAAGCAGTGTGACATTTCGTTTTGTAATGGACAATAATCTGTATTGTGTTTGCCTGTCTTATAAATCAATATAGCAGAGGCAGCATTTAAACCATTCGGTATATACGGAGAATAACAAAAGGTATATTTAAATATAATGTATGTTGTGTACTTGCTTGTTTAGAACAACGTTGTCTAAGCACGAATGCTTTTCCTGTCTGGCAAGGTTCAACGTATTCATTACTTCTAATTTACAACAGTAATCGTCGGAAGCTGTGAAACTATGGTAAAATTAGGGATGCGAGGAAATCTCGAAATTCGATAGTGCTTTACAGAATCTACCCTCAAACTTAAAATTCACCCCTTAAACAACGCCCCTCAATGGATCCCGTTCCCTGTCAGAGACTGGTTGCGACTGACCGACGTGTTATATAATGATTATTATCAGTAGAAGAGTTGGAGATGCAAGGTAAGGAAGATGTCAAGGAAAGGTAAAGGTCTAGTCTGACAACAACTCAATTAAAACCCAGAAATTGTGCAAACCTAATATACGAATGCAAACCTAGTTGTGAAGTAGGACGAATTTAATGCTCTCCCCACTTTAATAGCTACCGATTCATCCGATTGCACGTAGATAATGGTTTTGATGGGTTTGATAAAAGTAAATATAACATTTAGTGACGTAAGAAGAAAATGATACTAAATAATGAAAGGGAATAAATGCTCATAAAAATGTTTTACACAATTTATTCATTTTACAGTGTTAGCGAAATTAAAAATTGAAATACTAACTTTTTTTGAGTGTTTAAAAAATTGATTTGATTTTTAAAAATTAGCTTCTTTTTTCAAAATAGTTCAACCAAAGAAAAGTCATATCTTTTCAAATGCAAAATAAATAAAAAAATGAAGCCGTATTTATTAATTTATTTCATAGCTTTGCTTAAGTAGTATGTTTTTTGTCTACGGAAGAGAAATAATATTTGTACCAAAATCTTTCCAACAATAATAAGGTTAAATAAACCGCTACCTACAAGACTTGTTTAGTCAGGATCTCACTGTAGGCAACCCTTATGTACAGGATGTGCGCAGTGAGCAAAAAAGTTACTATTGTAAAAGCAAAAGCTGAAAGTTGTAAAACTTTTTTTTTATAATAAATGCTATTAAACCCTTAAACCGATATCTACTAAACAAATACATTCATTTTTTTTACTACACAGTTCAAAGTTATTTATTAATTTCAAATATTTTCCTTTTATTAACCTATGCGCAGCACTTACAATAAAGTTCACAAAGTTCGCATTGAAAAGTAAATTGGAAGAAGCAAATAAAAATATTAAATACATACATACATGAGATAGAGAGGAAGCATACAGAAATACATATAATTTACACAAGTAAATTACTTTGGTGTTGTATGGTAAATGTATTTCCAGTGTAAACTGTCTCGAATGAGGGTTTATACATTAAATATTTAACTGCATTGAAAAATAAACCAAAATTAAACCAGATCCAAAACAACGTCCAGCAGTACTCCTTCTGAAAGACAGCACATGTCGTCTTCAATATTTCCCTCTTTAGTTCTATAAATTGATTGATCCTTTGCCTTACATAATTTGTAAATTACTTTCAGAAAACGTCGATTGCACTTACGTTCATTACTTTGATATTTTAAAACCTACTCAGACTCTGTAACTTATATAATTACATAATACATAATCTGACTCAAAAATATCAAAACATAACCAAACTCTCTTTTGGATTTTGTGAATTAAAACCTGTATGTATAACACCATCTGGTATGGAGGCTAATGCAAACAACAATATCAAATTAATTAATTGATTCTTGAAAATCACTGAAATTTATCAGCTCTGTGTAGGTTTAGAGTTTGAATTATCTGATACATCTATGTGAGGATATCAACTGGAAATTGGCAATATAACCTGGGCAATGTACCAAGAAAATAATGATATGGTCTATAAGATGGCTGCAGAGACGGTAAAAAATGCAAGTTAGCATTATTTCCGTAATGTATTTATAGACAGGATAACAACTCCAAATTGAAATTATCGTATACAAAAAGCTACAAGGATTATAAGAATTGAAACTCGGAATTACGGTGTTTGGGATAGTTGTACTAATTATACAAACTACCATTTCCCTGTTGTACAAAATGCAAATTAGAAAAAAATTGTCACAGTTGATTGCAGAGATAATAAAAACTTTAGCTTGATAATATTCTTGTGATATATCTATAGACTAGATACGTCTGAAAATTGTATTAATGGTCTCTGAAATATCTTCAGAGAAATTACAAAATGCTATTACCCATTGTGGTACCTGGGACGTCTACACGGTTAATAGGAATTGTAGTTAGGTCCTCTAAAAAGATATATATATATATTTTAAAACCTAAATTTGTTGTTACCCATTACAGCTTTTCTCTACTTTTAATAATCATGTGCCACACATAATCAAATCATTGAGTTTTAACGATTTCGATTTAATTTAAAACATGTTTAACATGGACATCAATTAACCAATTAGTACCACACACACAACACCGATCTTAAATAAGGGGGGGCAGGTTTGGTTGACATTTAAAGGCGCCGGGCGTTTAGAGGCTCCTGATAAGTTTACATAACATAATTATAGGGAATATCTTCAAAAGATATTTCGAGGAGCTAGAATAATTAAGCATACGTGTATATATATAACAGATAAGGTGTGGCAATAATTAGGATTTTTTTCTCAGGCAAAAGTTTATTTTAATTGAAAAACTAAAAAAAATAACTATAATTTGTAAACAGTTTGACCGTTATCCGTTGTTTACTTTTAAATTGTTTGAGATATTGAAAAATTTCTTTTTTTATAAAAGCCTTTTGTATCCTGTGAATATATTTTGCATGAAAATCCAATGAGAGAAAACTAATCAATTGCCAGATTTTTCTTTCATTCAAAATAGTGAAATAGATTCCAAATTAGAAATCAACATTGTTCATCTTCACATTGTTCTTATAATAGTTATTTCCGATACAATTGTGTGAAAATATCATGTTGTGGAGCGAAAGCACACGCGAGCGATGTTCATCGTACGAGTTACAGAACACCTTACAAACGTGATCGTTAGTTTTCACAACGATGAGCGTGAAAGAGATTTCTAAAATACGACGTGAGCAGAATACGATGGTTACAATTGGATGTACAATTCTTAAACTTTTAAAATTACTTTTCTCATACAAGGGCGTAGAAAGAAATCTTGGCCGGCTAAATGCTAAAGCCTAAGGGCGTCGCTTCGCTACAAGCACATGAAGAGACGTGCGATACAAACTAACAGAAATGGGATGGCGATTTATCTCCCAGTAATTTAAATATGCGTTGCTAGTTTTGTGACATAAAGAGACTTTATAAACGCATTTATTTTGAACATAGTCAGCAATAAGAGTCTGCGGAAAACTTTCATATCCAGTGGTTTACGGTGGTGGCAAAATAAATTAGATGAACTGTTTGGAAAAGTAATAAAACAATGGCCATATTGGGTTAGACATCATTAAATGATAATATTATCTTAGTCGGCAATTAGGATTAATGAATAGTATCAAAATAACGACGTAATTTTTGTAACGTGTTATAAACGGAAAGATATAGATCTAATAATATATACTGAATACATTTAGGAATAATGGTTTGGTTGAGTCTTCTTTTTTTAAAATTGTGCTTTATGAAACTGAGGAAATCCAACGCGAACGGACCTGGTGGTCATTTCTACTACAAATTTATTACTAAGACTTAATTACTAATAAACGGGATTTTTATTTCTTTCAATTCTTTTAAAGTTAGAATGAATTTATATTTCATTTTCATTAATAATAAACATCAGACAAAATGTATTCTTCTCCTGTTCTAGGAGTAGCAAGAACTGCTCTCTATCCATATTTTGTATATTATAATGTTTAAGGCCGCTATTACTAGTGGCGCTAAAATGAGACACTAATCCGGCCGATGCAGCCTTGTCTTGAACAATGCCTATTAGCTAATCTATAAATATAACAATAAACAATAAAATAATTAGAGGATTTCGAAAATAAGAGAAATTTAGAAATCTGAAGTTCTGAAGTGGAAAATACTCCCGGGCATTTTGGAATGTATGAGTCCTAGAAAAGTACAATTCCTGGAATAGCATTTTGGTGAATTTAGTTTAATATCTTAAACCTGAGGTAAAACAATTTGCTTATGAGACAGCTAATATACTCTCTACTACAAGATGCATTAAAGAAGGATTTATTCTTAATAAAATGCTTTAGAGATTTGGAGCGTGTTATCAAGTATGTAACACAAATATACTTTATTTCCCCTTCATTCTGCCATTCTCGTTGCATAGCAACCATTAGGGTATCTTCTATCAGTGTATATAATAACCATAGCTTGTAGGAAACGCAGAGAAAACATGAATAAGCCTACAACTCCTCAACTACGACTCCGTCCAGAACACTATGCACACCGCTCATGCACGTTGCAAATTTACTCAACCGTTACAAATTACGAACCGTCATAAAGTACATTTCTGAAAGTGAACATAAATAAATGATACCTCTAAACCACAAATGACTTTTTTTCTTTTATTTAAAACTTTATGTACATTTCTATTGCATAATAATCATCCTTAGGTGTAATTTACAATAACATACAAGTTTTTTTATTGTAAATTACCTCTGAGGATGATTGGTTTGTAATCTAAATGTACATAAGATTTTAGATAAAAGAAAAAAGTCATTTGTGATTTAGAGGTTTCATTTATTTATGTTAAACTTTACGTCACAGTTATATGTGAAAATGGCAACTTTGAATACATTATTCAATACCTAAACACTCGCTGTATGGTTTATGACCAAAGTTAGTTCTAAATGAATTTATTGTTGGTCCTATGATATTTGTTATTGCTGACTCCACTTCATGCTAGTAGATAATATAAACTATAAGTAATTATATCAATGAGATAACACCGTGAAATAATATTTATCACTAAATAGGTACATAAATATTTTAACAATTTAACTATTTAATCTTGTTCGGCTAGATTTTTCTGGATTCCGGCTATCAACTAGGATTATAATAATAAGTGAGAATTAGTAGCTTTTATGGTTCATTGGTTAAACAACCCAACGCATACTAACTCTTTTTTTACCAATACTATGCTCACTATGAGTTGAGGGTTTCTTTCTGACCCACTGTTAAGATTAAGTTCACCTTTTAAAAGCAACCCTTCGCACAAAAGAAAAAACTTCTCTTACCCCTAGGATCAGACCACTGTTTTATTCTTCCATTATTTTAACCCTTATTCCACATATTCCTCGTCATTCTTCCCCCTCCTTACCTCTATTTTTCTGTGTTTTGTCTCCCCTCAATATGACACCGCGATTCTGAGACCTTATTTTGTCCACGTCTCATACAATAAAGAGATTTACACTCACAATCTTACTTTTGAAAGTAATCAGTATTTATACTTTCGAAGATAAGGTATCCGACGCCTGGAAACATGAACTGTCTCTTGTCCCTGTTCCAGAAATCTGGTCATCACATAGGACCGACCAAGAGTAGATGAAAGTCTATATTACACGTACCAGAATGAATATTTGTCAGTAGGTAAATAAATTTTCCTTTGCCTTTTATTTCTGCAATGTGGACAAAACCATAATCTTTTGGAGAGACCAATCCTCTCATTTTAGTAGCAGGCCGGCGATCAGTCTGATTAGTTTGCTGTAAAACTGATACGATAGACACCAGTTGTTTATAATAGACTGCAATAAAATATTAGTTTACATTCATTGTATTAGTGTTGACGATAAAGGAAGAGTAGAAAAGTTATTGAAGAGTAGAAGATTCATTGTGAATATTATTTACTTAAGTATTGACCTTTGTGTGTTTGAGGAGCATGTTAGTAGACGAATGCAGGCAGTCATTTGGATGAGTCAAAATGCTACAACTTCAGACCAAAATTCAACACCATAATGGCTCCTACTCCATTACTCGTCCAAACTCGATAGGTGGAATCATGGTAATTCAAGCTAGTACTTACTAACCTTTAACCATGGCAAATTTCCCTTACGTAAAGAGTCCATAAATTTCGTATTCTAGGAGATGTTTACCAGTCCACAGTAACCGCCTTTTTTCACCAAAGTAAAATTAACCTGAAGTTTACCTAACCTTTTCAATTAAATTTTAAGCAATTATTATTACTTAAATAGTCTGCTAATTTTAAACAGATTGCCTATAGTAGTGAATCAAATTTCTTATCATTTGATAATCTTATTTTTAAACGTTTTTTGAGACTTTTTATTAATTATTTGTCTATTTGATCTTCATTTATAAATAAAACAATAGTTTGAACATTTTTCAAACACATAGTAAATTATCGTCTTGTAGTAGATAAAAAATCAGAAGGCACAAGTAAAAGACTCCAGTAAGCGTGGGATAAGAAGAAAAACGTAATTAGGAAATAACAAACATCGATTAGTTAGGGAAGCAAACAAGTAGATATATAAAATGTGAGATATTCACGTACGACTGCTAAGAAGAGGTTCAGACATATGTACAAGTAAAGAAATACACGTATGATGATGCTGTTGCATACACAACCCCATGTCACAACTCCATGACAGTGGACTAGGTTTTTTTTTCAATTTTAAAGCGATAAGTTGTAATTGCTATTTTCGCCTCTGAAGGACGAGAAAAATTGATAAAATAAAAGAAAGAATTAGGTAGGAGTACAAAACCCTTAGGTTTGGGATATAGGGTAGGATTTATATATTACATTTTTATAATCAGCTCTTCCAATGAAATCTCTATGGCTTGCATTCATATGAAAAGAAACAAGTATGCATTCACAAGTGATTTTGATCTAACAATTGACCCAAATTTTCTCTATTGCACGATACGGAACACCCATCCTAAACTTAGACCTTATAATCTTTTATTTCTCAATTTTCCCTCATTCTAACAATTATTCCTTGTCTGTTGGTTTAATCCATGAATGGTTTATCAAAACGGTCTCATAGACATCTATTATACCAATGATATGTCCAAAAATACACCGGAAAAAATGAAGTAAAGAAACGCTAGGATACGACTATTTAATTTTTCCTTGAGACTAATGAGTCGTCTCTTTCAGGTGATAAACACAAACTATAACTTTAATAGGTCAATAAACATAAATATCAAGTTAGGTTGGATTAATTAAAGTATTTACATGAAGATTATTTAGAGTTGTTTTAATTTTACATTAGTTAGAGGTTAGATAGTAATTAAAATTCATAACGGTAAACATTTAAACAGTTCACTCTAAATCTCACCACACTCTAGATCATTAAAGCAAACATACTAGAATCGACGACTTAGTGACATTCACCAGCTTTTGGATGAAGAGTCTCTTCAGAGCCAAACGTGACTCTTAGTCGTAGCCAACCACTGACCAAAGTGACATCGTCGTCGAAACTTGTCTGTTGGTTCTAATAAATAGTGTCTAGAGATTTAGAGTGAAGTGTTTTTAATTTTATCAAGTTTTTTAGTATTGCTTATAGAAACACCACAAAACCAGTTTTAATATGCAGACCTATAACTATTTTCGAGAGATTATTCCTTTGTATTCAAATAGATTATCAACATTCTGAGTATTATCTTTGTCACAAAATTGCGACATCTCAAAATATTTTCTACTAATTTTAGTCTCAATTCCTTTCACAAATCCAGTCACGGTCCGGCTACATAATTTCTCTTGTCTGTCTATCAACTGTGTAATTGGAATAGCTAGCCACTCGAGTTTGAGATCAGTTTTAAAAGCAAAACATCACTTTGAGGTTAATCTGTATTTAGTTCAATCTGTAACCTAATGCTTACCCTTGCGCATTCGTAAAGGGCAGTGCAAATACCGCTCCACAAAAAGGATAATTTTAGGAGAGTGTCTTGATACACACACACACACACACACACATATATATATATATATATATAAATATATATATATATATATATATATATATATATATATATATATATATATATATATATAACATAACACTGCTTTTGTTAATAAAACTATTCTCAGTGTACTTTATAAAATAGACCATTACAAAAAATAAATTATTTTTTTATGAATGGTCTAATTTCCTGTCTATTACAAATTCACAAGCTTTATTACTATTTTGCAATAAATATTTAACTATTTAACCTTCAGATATAGAGGGATATATATATATATATATATATATATATATATATATATATATATATATATACCATATTATATTACTTCATGATGATGTGACTAAATTGAAGTCTTATAAAACCTTTGAGATTAGTGGAAAATACATATAGATCCCTTAAATATGGGTAATGACTGTTATGTTTCGTAATTTTCCTAATATGATCTCTTTAACCCCTATTCTTGCCTCTCCTTCCGCCTCTTTTACTCTTCATGTATATCAATCAAGAGATATAACCATCGTCTAGTGTATTTTATTAGTTTCAAATATAAAGATAGTATTAGGGGTAAGAGATATATCTTACTGTTTTAGTATATTTGCGGGTATTTGGACTTTTTTTCATTAGTCGTATCTATATAAAAAAACTATTGGGATAGAGACTAACTTAACCAGTCTTATATAGATTGTAAATAGGTCAAAATGTTTTAATTGGTTTCGTAATATTTGTTTACAATCCAATTTATTTCACCTCCGCTTCACCATATCGTAAACAAAAAATTATTGTTTGCAGTTTCATAGGCGTAGAATTTCGTCAGGACTAATGACGTAGCAGTTTCGTATTAAGTATTTGTTTGGTTCTTGGAGTGTGAGGGCGTTTGTGTTTGTGCTCCGAAAGTTGAAGAGGAAAGAGATAACGGCTTATGCTGTCCGTTTAGACTGGCTCTAATGCACTAAAGCTATAAAGGTACTTGTTACGATTACTCATTTTTCACTTTATTTATTTCATTGAACATTTTTATCTAAATTCTATATAATTACAATAGTTTTTATTAGTAAGAGTTTGTTTCACTGTTGCAGTACACTTCATGAACATTTGAGTGCTTTTAATTTAGTGCTTATAATTATTAGATATTTTATAAATTAACTTGATTGGAGTGAACTTGTATTTATCTAAATTTGTTGGGGGATAAATAACAATCACCAAATGGAAATGGACAAAATGTTTCAAAAAAGTAATAAAATAGAAAGATCGCCTATGCGAAGTAGAAGTAATACGGTATCTGGCAATAGTAAAATTAATTAATAGCCCTTAGAGAGTACATCCAATCAAAGTAGTTCAGTCACTGAAATATCATTAGTGTACCTATCTCATGGTGTGCTAGAGAAATCAAATTTATTAGAGAATCAAATTCTGTTACCTGGAGCAATGCCAATGCCCAAACAATTTAATCTTCCAGCGACATCAATGCACAAGGATAGGCTACGTGTTAATCAAGAAGCTAATGAGACATCAGTTCGTGGCTCAATAGAATCACAAAGAGAAATCAATATATTAAAACGAGATATACAACCAGCTCTAAATACAATAAGAGACCTGAAAACAGAAATATCGAAACTGAAAACTAAAAATGTCAATGTATGAAACTTAGAAAGTCCAACCTAGTCCGAAGAGGAAGATATAGTGAACAGAGAAATAGCCTGGCTCACCTGTGGCTCTAAAAAGAGAAGAGCTGCTGAATCTCCTAAAATAACAAGGGGAACAGAGAATATTATAAAACTGAACAAAACAGCAAACATAACCAAACCGCCCTACAGTATTGGTAAGTGAAGTCAGAAATTACAATGAAATAAAACACTCATTAAACATGAATAAATAAACTACCGAGCCAATTGCTTCTCCAATGACCAGGTAAAAATAAATATAGATGCACCTGAGGAGTATAGAAAAGTAGTAGGCATATCTCAAGAGCAGAAGTTGCAATGACACACTTATGAAGATTAAAAAAATCGACCAATAAGAGTCATGGCCAAAAATATACATTCGTCATAGAATCTAGAAGAGATAGTTTAAGAATCAGCACTACAAGATATTAAAATCATAAGTGCTTACGTAAAACGTAGAAAAACAAAGGAAAGCCTGGTAGACTTACCAATGTTCATATTAAGGGAGACAACAACCCAGTAGAAATAGGGAAACTAGTTTTAGAAAAAATAAAGGAGATAAGAAGATAGCAGCAGTTCAGAGACTAAGTAGACAAAACCATTTTAAATAACAAGAGTAAACAAATAAAGAGGCTTATCCGGAAACTCGAACAGGATTCTTTAAACTTGTATTTGGAGAATATGGACGCAACGAAAGAAACAAGTTATTCCCTTCGATAAGCCAACAGAAATAACAAGAGGCCAGCTACTTCAGTACCTCCAATCAGGAAAGACAATGAACGATGGGCAAGAAATGACAAGCAAAAAGCAGAATTATTGGCAGAACACTTAGCAGACATATTCCAGCGTAACATAATGATAAACTATTATGATTTGGATGATAGTATCTATATAATGTCAGACGAAATACCACTGGCAACTATAAAGGAAGTGGATCAAGAAGTTCGGATAAATCTTAATTCCAAAAAAACCTCAGGACTTGATCTCTTCACCGGACCAATATTGTAAAAGCTCGCAACAAAAGGAGTAGTCATGCTTACTTATGTTATTATTGCAGCATTTAGACGTAAATATGTGCCGGATATCTGGAATGTAGCAGACGTTCTAGTGTTACCAAAACCAGGAAAATCGCCTAATGATATTACATCATATAGGCCGATATCGAAACTTCTTACAATATCTAAGCTTTTCTAGAAGCTCATGCTGATAAGGCTTAAAACAGTCATAGAGAAAAATGATCTGATTTCAGAATACTAGTTTGGATTCAGAGAAAAACTGTCCACTATAGGTCTTAGAATAACGGGTATATTCGAAAGAGCCTTAGAAGATAAACAGATTTACACTGCGCTATTTCTACAAGTAGCCCAAGCCTTTGATAAGGTGTGACATGACCGCCTGATCCATAAATTAAATAAGATGCTCTCAAAGAAATATGTTTCTTTGTTAACATGTATAAGAGGTAGAACATTCAGAATCAAACAGAAGGGAGAATACTTCGAAATTAAGGAAATCAAAGCAGGAGTATCCCAAGGTAGTGTACTGGGATCCGTTACTCTACCTACTTTACACCTGTGATAAACTAACCACCCCATTAGTAACCACAGCAATGTTTGCAGATGACACAGGATTGTTAGAAACAGAAAAAGACATATATATATATATATATATATATATATATATATATATATATATATATATATATATATATATCTACGGACAATGTTCAGATAGCAACAAACAAACTCCTAGAATGGACTGATTAATGGAAAATCGAACTGAATGAAGTGGTCAGTCCACAACAACTTCACAAATAAGGTACTGAAAAATCCTCCGTTAATGGATGTTAACGGAATCATCATCCAATATGAAAATAAAGCTAAATATCTAGGTACGAACCCAGATGCTAAACTAAGATGGAACACCACATAAAGAAAAGAAGGAGGAATTAAATATCAAATACCGTAAGCATTATTGGCTCTTGGGTAGAGATTCAAACCTCTCATTAGAAAATTAAATAAAATTCTGCAATCAGATTCTGAAACCAGTATGGATGTATGGCAGTCAACTGTGAGGAAGTGCAAAGGAATCTAACTTAAAAAATCTCCAGATTTTCCAAAATAAACTACTGAGAAATATGCCCCTTTCTATGTAAAAAACCAAGATATTCATCGAGATCTAAATATTCCGACGATACCAGAAGAAATAAAGAAGATGACAAAAGAACATAAAAAGAGACTTCACCTTCATCCAAGTACAGTGGCTCTTCAACTTCTCGAGAAACAGTCCATGGTTAGAAGATTGAAGAGAACCAAACTACGAGTATTTGAGTTAGTGTAGCGTTGTGTTGTACTGTGCTAGTTCTATAATATAATATGTATTAACGATATTCAGACAAAACTTAATTAGTCAATGGGCACTTTATTGTTATCAGTATTTAGGCTCAGATAATGCAAGGAAAGTTAATGGTTGGACTAATAAGCCCAGATTTATTTTTATTTAAAAAAAAAATAATAAAAAAATATTAGTCTCAGCTATAAAAAAACCTATTAGGATAGAGGCTCATATCGATCGTAAAGAGGTCGAAGTGTTTTGTTTTGGTTAGGTAATATTTGATTACAATCCCACTTATTTTATCGCCGCGTCACCATATCGTAAACCAAAAATTATTGTGGGCAGTTTAATAGGCGCCAATTTTCGTCAGGACTAATCTTGTAATTAAAACAAAATTGTAGTTTATGAACTGGCAACTCAAGACATTCGATGATTAACTTTCGTAGAGACTCTATCATTCGATCATTTAACTAAGTGAGCCGTTTCAAGCTTATTACATTAGGAAACTTTAGCTAGACCTAATTAATGTAGGCGAATCCATGTTAATGGCACGGAACTAGATATGGACTAAGTTTTATATTTGAAAGTTTAAAACTCCATAACGTCTTAGCAGTAAATCTTTGAGTTAAATTATTAACTCAAATTAAATTATTAAATAACGATTTTATGCTTGTTTTATAGAATTAAGAATTAGATTGCAGTACATTCATATAATGAATTCGGTAATAAACAAAATTTGGCATTATTTATGTTTAGCAAACTTAGTAAACAATTACAATTTAGTTACAAGATTGTGTCCAAATCTTATTCTACAATAGGTTACATATGACATGTCCCCAATTACACTGATTAATTGCATGACATAATCTGAAATATGATATCACCCTCATTGTATTGAAACAGTCTAACTTTAACTCGCTACAATTCTACAAGGACAACTTTAGCAAGTCAAGATTAAATTCAACTTTAATTACTCTCACTTCAGATTAGTCTCACAGATAAAGATTTATTTATTTCCTAAATTGTTGCTATATTTTGCTTCGAAACTTTAACTCGATCGTCTTCAATAACTGAGATTTATGGACGAAGCGATCAGAACAGAGAGATACAATGCCTCATGATCTTGTATGAGTATAAGAAATTAAAAAATAAATTGGTTCTAGCAATCAGGAGTTTCGACATGAATGATAATACAAGAATTATTACGTATTTTATTCAATTTGTACATCTTTAATTGAGGAATATATTTAATAAAGACAAATATTGACTGCAGTTAATAATAAAATATTGTGAAAGCCAAAAACATTTACTAGATGTTTAGTGTAATAAAAATACATGACTTGATAATATCGTGAAAATTGAATTATTTCTGTTTAGATTTATCAATATTTAAATAAACTAATATGTTTACTAATTGATCAAAATTCTTTAATATTAATCTACGTGTAAAACAGCTATTCTACAAAATTAACCTATAACAAAAAAACAGCTGTTACGTGAAATCACATGTTGTAAGGTGTATACTGTAAGATAATATATATATATATATATATATATATATATATATATATATATATATATATATATATATATACTGTAAGGTATGCGTTTTAGAAAAAGCGTGGTGCGAAAGAAATGATTTAATCTCATGTTTTGATCACTGCGCGTAAAGACGTCATCACTTGAAAAAGTTACAATGTTTTAACGAACATTAGGGATTTTATTGTTGTGATAATTTTTGGACAATATTTATGTATAGCATACTGCGGTTTCCAATTTGTTTAACTTCTAAATTTATTTTAGAAAAACAGAGTTCTACGGGCATTAATCAGTCATGTAGGTTCTTATAATTATTTCTTGTCATTACCGCTATGGTTTCTTGTACAACAAAATAGTGCCCTACCCCAGTTTCACTCTCCCAGGCCCAAATCTTTCTTTTTTTTGAAAGACATTATCATTAAAATCACATTACCCTCATAAAACACAGTTTTCATCGTTAACCACGAGACACGCCATTTATCAAAGTAAGAATCAAAGTTTACCTAAACAAACATTTAAATTAAAAGTTGAGGTTAATTAAATTGTTGACAATTTGCCATAAATTGCGCAATAGTATTAGCGTAAAACACAAAGACGTATAAAAAAGGTTTTTAAATTCTGTATCTGTTTTCTCTTGTTGTGAATATTCAATACTGACTATAAATGTATATAATACTAGCGATGGAAAGGGTTGAAGTTGGAATCCGGGAGATGAGGAGTGGGTGTGTTAAATTGATAAGTTGCTGAGTGTCCGGATAACGGGTAGTCCTATGGTAATCCACGTTATGATTACTTCTGGTAGGCTATGGTTCTGAGCAAATCCATATTTTTCCAATTTGCCTGTATCAGGCAATGAAGGTCTTTCCTTTTTCCGTAGATAATAATGCGCGCATCATAAAACTGGACATGTAGCTTCATTTAGCATTGCGGCAGTGTTTGAAAAATAAAACAGTGGTAAAAAAAAAATACAGAATTCATTAGATATGGCTAATGGGTCTACAGAAAGCGCAGTAGTGTAATAACAGATTTAGTTTCTTAAAGATTTCCCAAAGAGGTATCGTAGAACGAATATTATTTTTTAGATATTGTAGTTTATGAAAATGAAAATTTGAAGTAAATACTAGAGACATTGTGTTTTCTTTGGCCTTTCAAGAGATTCCTAAATGAGTCAATATTTCTCACCCCGTATATGTACCTAAATTAATTTTTCATTTATTACATTTTCAATGCTGAATATATTTAATTTAAAAAGAATTTTATTTTAATTGCTTTTCAATTTGTGTCGAATGTTAAACATTACAAGCACTATATGTAATTTAATATTAAAAATTTTCTCTTCCGTGTATAAATTAAACCTTAGTCTCTATGAAATACACAACAGAAAAATTGTCGCAGTGTAACTCAATTCAGTGTAGCATAAGCCAAGAACGGGTATCTATAATGATTATTTGTTGAGATGTGAAATGTAAAAATATAATTTAAGAAATTGAAATATTAATTGTTTATTTAAAATTTTTGTAGTTACTGTTGTTTAATTAGATATCACGTTTTAATTTTTTTCAATATAAAACCAAATGAATCATATTTACTATGGTTTCACGCAAAATGTACTTTTATTCATTAACATTGCGATATTTAAATAGATTTGAATAAACTTAATTCACGAAAATTATTTTGTCAACAATGTTTCAGTAACATGAGTTTTTTATTTATATCGACGTTCCGTAGTTAAAAAAGAATTGCAGTTAATATAAAGCAAAAGCTGAAAAGATTGTGGAGGTAAAATAAAGAAAAAACTAAAAATGTTAATGTAAAGAAAAACTAAAGGTTAAATAAAGGTGATATAAAGAAATTCTAAAAAATTAAAGACGTCAGTATAATCGAAAGTCAAAACCTAAAACCTAAATTTTTATTACTATTGTCGATTGTTATGTCCTCAATTTCCAAGAAAAGCACTTTCTAAATAAAGGGTTTACAGGTTGATGAAAGACTCTCAATAACGATAATATATGTATTACAAAACACAACCATTGTAAATATTTATAATAATTGTATATTTTTAAATTTAGACGTTTTAATTCATCTCTATGAAACCTTAGGGGTGTTTTTGGAAAGGAGTGATATTAAATTGAGTGTAGAATAACGTTGATTATTGCCAGCAATGGTTTCTGAGGACAATTTAGGAAATAATGTTTGACGGCATGATATGAAAACAAAATTACACCGTAACGCTACCTTTGTGTAGGAGTTTATAAGAATGAGTTAGTATTTTGGAAGTGCTGATGTAAATGTATTCGTTGTATGATTAGGGCTATATTTATTGGGATATGTGTATAATAACCTGGGTTACCGCGATCAACGGCAACCCTCTAAAGCGTAATGTAAAGTTATTAGTGCCAGCGAAATAAGATTCATTTCAAATGAATAGTTAAACAATTAAAAACTATAAAGAGTACTATATGAATGTAAATTAGATAAGAAAAATAGGATTATGCAGAAACGAAATCACTATTAAAAAAAATTATAATACTGTAAAATATAATGACAGTACGATAAGTACAATGTGAGGGTAATACAGTGAAGTGAATCATCAGACGAACGATGAGATATAAAACCATAAAATATATTTGAGCATCATGAAGGTCACAAAATATAAAAACAAAATAGTGTTTCTGAAATTAAATTTCTATCTACTTGCACAACATAGGTTGAACGATGCTGCCTTACTTATTGTATTGAAACCATCTGTCTGGTTCCATCTGACTTTAACTCGGCACAAACATGTACAAGAATCAGTTGAGGCTAGTAATGATTAATTTCAACCACCTAAATCCAAGTTAAAGTTTTCTCACTTGAGACTTGTCTCCCAGGCAAGATTAATTTCACTTCTAACTTTGTCTATATTTTGTTTCAAATCTTTAACTGGATCGTCTTCTATAACCGAGATTTATTTCAAAGCGGTCAGAATACAGAGATGGCCTTATGGTCTTATACGTGAGTAAGAGTCTGGAAATATAATATTTGTTTCATTTTAAAAGACCTAAAAATTAACTAAATATTATGCGATTTACCAGAAAACTACTTACCGAAAAGTAAAACGTTACAATATTTGTACGAGAAAATTCGTAATCGTATTTTACCATATCTAAAATATGTTGTAATATTATATTATGTTTTACAATTTGGAAAATTATAACTGCACAGTATAAATGTTGTACCATATATCCATACGTGAGTCTACGTAGGATTCTAAAGTTGATTTGTCATTCTCGTTATCGTTCTTTTTTTATATGCAATAAAAATGTAATCACCGCCTGAATTTTACTGTAATCCGGCCTCAGTCTTACTTAAAAGATATCATCATTAAGTCCCACTAAACTCCAAAAGCGTGCAACTTTTATCATTAGGCACAACGCTCAGCCTGTACAAAGTTTCTAAACTTTCAGTAAGCTGAAAAAACATTATATTTAAATTTAAAAAAGAGGTTTATAAACCTAAAAACTGAAAATTTACAAAAGACTACATTACGTTCACTAGGCTATTAGTATGTGTAATACGCATATGTGTCAGTAAAAGCTTGAAAATTAAACATGTTTCTAACTTTAGATAGGTAAGGAGTAGAATTAAATTTAGAGCCTAGAAAATGTCGAATAGTGTCTCATCTGAGTATGATTTGGGTTGCGAGTAATGCATCTCTTTATATAGATCAGGTCTGCCTGAGGTTCGGAACATCTTTGGGTGCGGGTGGAGGCATCTCTTCATTGTGAATAGGTCTCTCTATTCAATGTATGTGACTAGCCCCTCTATATCATTTACGGAATATGGTAATAATAAACTCGCACCTATACTGAAAATCCTGTCTTATAATTTGAAGCCTAGTGAACCATAAACAGTCCTACTCGCCAATATATATATATATATATATATATATATATATATATATATATATATATTCTGGTGTATTAAAAAAAAATTACAATAGAAGAATAATTTATTCATACAATAAATTATTGTTCTGTAATATACCTATATTAATATATATATATATATATATATATATATATCTATATATATATATATATATATATATATATATATATATATATATATATATATATATATATAGGAATTTTTGGACTTGATAGGAGACTGACAGACTTACCTAAAGGCAATAGTCCAAAACTGCAATCTCTTTGGAAATAAGCAAATATAAAACACTTATATGTATACACTTATATATATATATATATATATATATATATATATATATATATATATATATATAAAGAGAGAGAGAGAGAGAGAGAGAAAGAGGAGAGTTGATAAATTTATGACTATTTATGAATCTATTGTAACAAGATATGATAAAACAAAAATTGTTTTTGATACCACTTGAAACCTATTTATCATTACATATTTAACTTACAAATTTAAAACAAAAAATTAGGAAGTTTACATTAATGAATAAAGTGTTTAATGAAACAATACTTAGTGATTAAAGTTAAATTTTATTCATATACCTATATAAAAAAATCGCTGGAATATTTGTGACTACAGCAAAGAGTTTTTCTCATTGCCAAAACGCTGTCATAGGCCTTAAAGATATTTTGATTGCAAAAATATGTAAGTCTGTAGGATCACTATATAAGTATATAAATTTGGTAATAATTGTTAAATACTTTAATTACAAGAAAATATTACATGAAAGTGAGATATCTATGTTTATAAAATAGAGTTTCTTGATGTAATCAAGGAGGCTTTTCTTCGTAAAAGGAACGATTGTTTGGAAACGCGCACAGCAAGTAATCACTATGTATTCACTTAGTTAAGTATTTTTTAATTATAGTTTATGAATTATTTAGCATACATATATGTAAGGATTTATTTAACTTATTCATATATATATATATATATATATGTGTGTGTGTGTGTGTGTGTGTGTTAATATGGGAGACTTCAAATACAACTCTGGGCCCTGCAGAGCGTTGCCGGCCGAAGAAGAGCAGTTTTGTGCAGTCCTACCTTCCCACAATTCAAGCGTTTTTGGTCAAGAAGTTTCTGCCTTCGTTCAGTCTAGTGAGTGGAATCGGAAACATTACGCAATATGTGTTTTTATTGTTTCAATTATTTTTTTTTATTTTGTTAATTCAAGATGCTCAGATAAAATGTAAAGACTGTAAGCACATTGCAAAATCAAAGTTCAAAGCAAATTTTTTGGGAGACTTCAGTTACAATCATTCATTGATAACTTTCACTCTGGGACTATCTTCACCATTCTAACTTATGGAACTTTTCTGATTAAGCTATTGATTAATAGTAGGGCAATTTTATTGGTTTGAACAAACTATTTAAAAAGGTAATATTTAATCGCGAAGTCACCGTTCAGAAGAAATATGAAGATATATGAAAAAAGGGATTAAAATTTAGTTAAGATAAAACAAACCGAGAAGATGGGAAGAGAAAGTACACATAAGAAACTCTCAGCGAATGAAGTTATAAATTAAATGAATCAGGGCTGCCTAATGAGTTGTAAAGCTTTGAACATTGCTAGCCCTTCAGGGGAGTTTTCACTATATAATATTGCTTTGAACTTTGATTTTACAATGTGCTTACAGTCTTTACATTATATCTGAGCATCTTGAATTAACAAAATAATAAAAAAGAACTTGAAACAATAAAAACACATATTGCGTAATGTTTCCGATTCCACTCACTAGACTGAACGAAGGCAGAAACTGTTTGACCAAAAACGCTTGGATTGGGGGGAGGTAGGACTGCACAAAACTGCTCTTCTTCGGCCGGCAACGCTCTGCACGGCTTAGAGTTGTATTTGAAGTCTCCATATTAACACATATATATATATATATATATATATATATATATATATATGAATATATTTATATATATATATATATATATATATATACTTATATATGAATAAGTTTAATAAATCCTTACATATATTTATGTTAAACAAATCATAAACTATAATTAAAAAATATTTAACTAAGTGAATACATAGTGATTACTTTCTGTGCGCGTTTCCAAACAATCGTTCCTTTTACGAAGCAAAGCCTCCTTGATTACATCAAAAAACTGTATTTTATAAATATAGATGTCTCACTTTCATGTAATATTTTGTTGTAGATTTAAGAGTTACATATCTAGTTAAGTATAAAGTTTGCTACCAGGGATTGGGATAAAAGACCAAGGGTAACAATTGCCAGAATATTAGACGGCGAGTTTAAGTGCTTTGGGGACGTTTAAGAGATTAAATGCGGGATAAAAAATCTGTTAAAAACTCTCTGGCTTGGAAAATAGTATTGTTTGTACGACTTAAGGAGAAGTAAAATCGCTTCCAATAATAAATTGTCGTCAACACTATCGGCGGCTAAACAAATTGTGCTAGACTTATACCTGGCTTAACAAGGCTTACGTTTTTGTAAATGTTTGATAAAAAGGATAAATTTGGATTACTGTCACAGACCAACAATTATTATTACAAATACGGTGTATATATAGAACATGTAATAGGAAACAGAAAAATATTTAAGAAAAATCTCAACTGGGATTGTACAAATAACATACATAAACCTTTTCATCAGACATATGGCGATGAGGGGGGACCGTAACTTGGCATGACGATGTACAAGTTGCCACTCAATTAAAAACAAGTCCTGAGCTCTTGACCCTTTAAATAATAATCACAATTACCTTATAGCCCTTTTGCATTGGGAATGTATGAAACATTTCATTTTTCCTTGAAGACGTTGAAATGTTGTGTCAAATGTAATTCGAAACCAGTGAAATACCAGAAACCTAAAGGCGCAAATATATTACTTTCTGAAAATACAAGACCTTTTCTATAAAACAAATAGCGACATAGCATTAGTCTTCAAGATTGGAAAAGAGTTTGTAGTCTCCAGTAAAGTCTGTGTATTACAAAACGGCAATTAAGGGCGACTACATAAATAAGGTACTTTTAAACTGATCATGAAGTAGAAAATATCTAAAGTAGAGAAGGCTATCGTTGAGGTGGGGCGCTTGGGCGGGAGCCAATAGGAAAGCCGGATTTGCTACCCCCACCCCTTTCCAAGATGGCGGCGCCCATAAGCGCGGGAACAAGATGGAGGCGCCCAAAAGCGCGGGAACAAGAAGGCGGCGCCCATAAGCGCGGGAACATGATGGCAGCGCCCATTTGGCGGGAACAATATGGCGTCTCGCTCTAGTGTCCTAACCTAAGAAAAGGTGTTGTATGTGTATGAAGGTTAGATGTGGGGGCGAGGTCGCCCTAGGGGTTGTTTTAAATAATATATAAAATTGCCAAAAAAACGATCGGTTAGATCAAATGACCAGCGTTTCAAATAGTCAACCATATCTGCGGGAAGCGGCCTATCACATTGCAGGCGCTCGGTAGGCTTACGTCTGACGGACACCCAACACACGGACGCGCTGCGAGTCGGGCTTGAGGTAAAGCCGCCTAGGAGCCAGGCCTTAGGTAAAGCTACCACTGAGGCAGACCTTCGGTAAAGTAACCGTGGAGTCGTGCTCGAGGTAAAGCCACCCAGGACATATGAATAGTCTATACGGAGCATGGTCTCAGGTAAAAGCCATCCCGAAGACTAACAGCCCATAGGTAAAGTAACCCTGGAATCTTACAATAAGTGGGGGTGGTTATCAAATGAAATTACCAAAAATGATCGGTTAGATCAAACGACCAACGGTCCCACTAAACGCTAATTTTAACCGACCAACAATTATACACCGAGTTCAAATAGTCAACAAGTTGAATCGACCAATCACAATGCAGGGCCCGGTAGGTCTACGCAAACGGTCGCTGTAAGACGCGAAGGCTTATATACCGTGTTAAGCCAATATATATATTAGAGCCCGCATAATGTGTTAAACAAATACGCAGGCCTACATACATACTATGCTAGGCCAACATACATGGGCCTACTATGTCTGTAAACACAGGCCAAAACCTTTATGACCTGTGCTATTTTCACCTCTTCTATCAGGTTGATCCTGGCAACCGTATAATATGGGAGGTACTATAGGGTACATCTACCAACGCATAACCTATCAAGCCCACGTAAAGATTTAATATATTTGATGACGTATCCGCGTTCGAGCGACTCTATGCAGGTATTGGGCCCACCCTAACGAGAGGGGCAAAGGGTTATGATTGCCAAACTCAAAATTGTCTATGCTACAAATTAATAAACAATGCGACAAAGCCTTATCGTTTGAGGGAATACGCTTGACCGTGTGCTTGACATGTGCAAACTTGCAGAGATAACACATTATCTTAATACCGCAATGGCAATCGGTGACCGCTATAGCAGGCATAAAAACCAGCTTGGCTGTGTCGTTGTGAATCTAGGCGCGTGTTTATATTTTGATTACTGTATCAACTTACTATGTACTATTGGCATACCAAGGCCTACATATATATAATCAGAAATCAATGTAAATAATCAAATAGCCTCAATGGATATATCCTATAGCTGTAAATGTATCTAGATATAAAGGTATATATGGAGAAACACTAATAACGAGGCCTATCACAAAACGTGAATAAATATATGTTATGAAACGATGCTAAGCCAACAAGCATGCTATCATACATAGGCGTATATACCGTGTTAAGCCAACATACGTGATAGCACACATAATGTGTTAAACAAATATGTATGTAAACCTGCATACATGCTAAGCCGACTTACATGAATCCCTAAATGTGCCTACTATGTCTGTAAACACAGGCCAAAACCTTTATGACCTGAGCTATTTTCACCTCTTCTATCAGGTTGATCCTGGCAACCGTATAATATGGGAAGTACTATAGGGTACATTTACCAATGCATAATCTATCACGCCCATGACGGTCAACAAATACTACACTATAATTTAAAAAAAGTTACGCAACCTATATACATACAGTGCTAAGCCATCATTCAGGCATATATATACTATGTTAAAACAGCATGCAATATAATCTACATAGCCATATATACGCTCTTAAACCAATATGCAGGTTAACCTATATACATCCTGTATTAGGCCAATATCCCCGTTACCCACATAGGCCTATATAATATGTTAAGCCGAGATGAATGATAGCTTATATAGTGTGTTAAACAAATATGCATGTAAACCTACATAAATAATATGTTAAGCCTACATACTGTGCTAAACAGATATGCGTGTAATCCTACATTAATACTATGCTAACCAGCATGGATGCTATCCTACATAAGCTTATATACTATGTTAAGCCAGTATACGTGATTGCCCTTTATAGTGTGTTCAATAAATATGCGTGTAAACCAAATAAATACTATGGTAAGCCAACATGCATGCTATCATAGATAGGCGTATATACTATGTTAGGCCTACATACTGCGTTAAACAAACATGTGTGTAAGCCTGCATATATATTATGCTAAGAAGACATGGGCCTACAAAGTATAACACATTATATCCAGTGCATAGTTTAGCTAATGGTTATCACACACTATCCTACAAGCTGCCCACAAATTACCACATAATACCTGATACATAGCTTGGCTAATCATTAACACATAGTATGCCCCAACACATAATATCCGGTGCATAGCCTCGCCAAATAAGCATAAACTCCCCAAAATTGGCTTATCAATTATGTATGGTCTAGATATAGTCACACATGTCATTTCAAAAGTCAGCTGGAAAGAAACACTAGCCTGGTATATACTATGTTAAACCAGCATGCAATATACTCTAAATAGCCATATATACGCTGTTAAACAAATATGCGTGTAAACCTACATAAATACTACGCTAAGCCAATATCCATGCTATCATAGATAGGCGTATATACTATGTTAGGCCTACATACTGCGTGAAAACGAATCATCCCAACTATAGCTGGGTCTATGATCTTCCTCATCGCTGTCCGTATCAATGCCAGGCGGCCGGGAAGGTAAATCTCCTGGAGACGAGCCCATAGGTAGTAGTAGAGGCGAATAGGATGACGAATAGGTTAGTGAAGAATCTGAAAGCGCAGTGTACGCCTAGAAAAAAGAAACTAAATAAACCAACACTCGATATACTCCGTGATCTAGGCTTCAGATAATTTGAACATGACGCTACCTCGTGTCTAAAATATGTATTAGGCGCTATTGAAAACAGACTACCATTCATTCAATATACTGTGTGATCTAAGCTTTACAAAAATTGAAAAAGACCTGACATTAACATATAATATCTCGTATCCAAAATATATATTAAACGCTAATGAAAATAAACTACCAATCAATATAATCTATCATCTAGGCTTCAGATAATTTGAAAATGACGCTACCCCATGTCCAAAACAAGCCTCATCTTAAAAATATATATTAAGCGCTATTGAAAACAGACTACTATTCATTCAATATACTGTGTGATCTAAGTTTTACAAAAATTGAAAAAGACTTGACATTAACATATAATATCTCGGGTCCAAAATATATATTAAACGATAATGAAATACACCACCACTCATTCAATATAGTGTATGATCTAGGCATTACAAAAATTGAAAAATGAAGTTTGAAAATATGCTCTCCTATAAATAAACACCCAATGTGTCATCTAGACTTAACATATTTTGAAAAAAGAATAGTTACTTACAATGCGTGTGTAGATAGGATGTTGTGACGTAGACGCCATCTCTCGTGAATGTATGACCTGCAGATTAACGGATCACAATAGTTGATCAAAGTCTCTTCCGGGGTTGATTGTAGAAAGTCTTCAAAACTAAATAATTTAAATAACGGGCTTAAACAGATATCGCACCAGTTATCAGAGCCGCCAATAAAATCGAAGCCGTCCAACTCTCTGCCTGACGGAGCACAAAGTAACTCAAACACTCCCAGCAAATATTATTAGACAGACCGGTGTAGTGAAATTTAATAAATTTGACAAATGTCTTCTCGTAGGCATACACAGTTACAGCGCCACGGTGGTTCTTCAACCATAACAATACTGAAAATTTTAAATTATTGAAATCTATAGATAAAGATTCAGATGTATCACAAGGCCTTTAGTCTTTAAAAGATTTTATCAACGCTTGCTTTACAGATACAGGTAAGCCCAAACTGTCTATATCATGTCTGTTCTGTGCGCATGCGCAGACCTCAATAGCGCATAGATTAAACAAAGACAGAGGCACTGTAAAATTTTAAAAATAATAAACATGCTGAAACGTTTTAAAGAATAATATTAATCTGTAATGGCCAAATTCACAGTTTGGCCGACATGTTTGATAACAGTTAAAAATTTGCCTATAATAGAGCTCAAATCTTCCGCTGTCAACGCCGTAGCGTATCGCTTGGGAAGAAAGACAGCGCGTCTGTCTTCATCATCTACCTGTAAGTCTACAAGTACGGCGTTACCATACTTTGCTTCGACAAAACGCGCATTTACAATTTTATAGGCTTTGCCTATCTTTAGCCCGCGTATAGGCATAGAATCTACAGAATTTAAAGTTGAAAACTTTGCCGAACTGATGATGACATTTTACTACTTACTGGCAAACACACACAGATCACTCTAAACACAGACTATGCAAAAGCACTATATCTCCACCTGTATTATACATAGCTGTGGAAGAGTCCATTTGAGAGGTGAGTGGACGAGTCCAAGATACATTTCTTATTTATATCTTAAAATAATTTTAAATATTCGTTTCAAAGTTTTGGAGGAAGTTGAATATGAAGTTTGCCTGCCTTCTGAATATGACCAAGCTGGCAAAGAAGAATGACACAATTTTCGCATTTTAGGTAGTCGAAGTAAATTAAATTTGTTTATAATGATTTATCTCTTGTCTGAAGTGAACTTTAAAGCCTCTCAGCTTGAATTACGTTTTCTTAGAAAACATATAACCAGAACCTACTAGCGATTGTTGGATTTATTTAAAAGTAATGTACATGTCTTTTATGAAAACAAGTAACGTCTTCTGAGTACTAAAAGCGAATGAAATCTGTGACCTAAGCTGACATCGACAAAATGTAAACCTAAGAAAAGAAACAAAACCTTTTGATATTTAAGACTTAAAGTTAAATGTATACTTAACTGGTGGAGACTTATAATGTTCAAATTACAATACAAGTTTATAATAAAACCTTACGATATTTCCCGTATTTCATATTTTAATGGATTGTTTAAATATAACAATGTATTCGTTTATTGTAAGAGTATTACATTTTACTAATGGTTTTGTTGCTGATTACAGTGGGAATACAACCCATCCTTAAGGTTTACTTGAATAGTTGATTTTAGTATAAATCCACTCCACCAAATTTGGCCATAATACATAGGTGGAATCTCCGGCCTTCATATAACACTATATGTTTTTAGCGTTACATCAACTATACATCATCAAACCCTACTTTTCATTTCAATGACAGGAAAAATAGTCCTACATAATCTTAGGCCTAATTTTGTATTGGTATTTAAAATAAATTTAAATATGTTAAAATGAATTATATTACAATACAAATACATTTTCTATAATACTTTAAGGACGTATTGTAGTCGTTATTTAACTAATGAACCTATCAGATTACTAAACATGGTTTCAACAAACCAAAATAAACCGTACCATATATCAGGCCTAAGAATGTTTAAAAGCTTTTGTTCTGCTTCGCGCTAGAGGTTCTACTTTAGCATTAGGATGTAGGACGATCGTTCTCACTACACAAGTGACACCTGTTTACTAAAAGAATTAATGAGAAAGACGCATGCCAGAACCGTATTATTTAAATACCTAACACATACCGGGGAATGAGTTCATTTAAACTCATAATACTTACTGACCATTTTGGTTTAGGCTTATGTAAGAAATTGGTTTAAATAAATATAACCACTGTTTTGTTGAAGTTAGTAAACAACTTCGAATTTTATTTGACAGGACAGATAGTACCTATTTTTATATCTCTAAAACTCTACTTAATCATCAAACATTTCTTTAACCTTTTGTATATATCTAAATAAACCTGTTGTTTAGAAGAACGTTACTTCGTCAGAATACGTTACTTGTTTTCATAAAAGACATAAAAGACATGCACATTACTTTTAAATAAATCCAACAATCGCTAGTAGGTTCTGGTGATATGTTTTCGAAGAAAACGTAATTCAAGCTGAGAGGCTTTAAAGTTCTCTTCAGACAAGAGATAAATCATTATAAACAAATTTGATTTACTTCGACTACCTAAAATGCGAAAATTGTGTCATTCTTCTTTGCAAGCTTGGTCATATTCAGAAGGCAGGCAAACTTCATATTCAACTTCGTCCACAACTTTGAAACGAATATTTAAAATTATTTTAAGATATAAATAAGAAATGACAGGCATGAGCTGCGGTATAATCATTTGAAAACAAATCTGAAATTCCTTTTTTCAAAAAAACAATCAGAATGTTACATTAGTTATAACCTACGATCCAGTCCTTAGCCATCCCTTCGTGTAATAAACCCAAGCTAAGGCTCTGTTTGCTGAGGATGTTAAAGAAAATACAGAAAGTAGAATGAAAAAATTAAAGGAAATACAAAACCAAGGATATTAACTTGATATCGCTATACATGAATTACGTCATCAAGCCTGATATTATTGGAAGCCAATAAACATTTTGTTAATTATTAAATTTGACCATTGCTGCAAAAGCAATCTATGGTGCTAGATTGTGAATTGTAATATGAGTTATGAGATTAAGTGAAACGCACAATACAATGGCTATATCGGATTTAGTTCTACAGTTTTAATTTTTTTAAACAAATAATAAACTATTATTAATTAATTATAATAAATGTTTATAACAAATTATTAAACAGTAAATAAATAATTTTTACAGATTTTCCAAAATCTGTGTTATTAGATATTTTCTACTTCATGATCAGTTTAAAAGTATCTTATTTATAAAGTCGCCCTTATTTGCCGTTATGTAATACACATACTTTACTGGATACTACAAACTCTTTTCCAATCTTGAAGACTAATGCTATGTCACTTCAAAATGACCTATAAGACACTATTTTTATTTGTTATTTGTTTTATAGAAAAGGTATTGTATTTTCAGAAAGTAATATATTTGCGTCTTTAGGTTTCTGGTATTTCACTGGTTTCGAATTACATTTGACACAACATTTCAACGTCTTCAAGGAAAAATGAAATGTTTTATACATTCCCGATGCAAAAGGCCTATAAGGTAATTGTGATTATTATTTAAAGGGTCAAGAGCTCAGGACTTGTAATTTAAATGAGGGGCAACTTGTACAGCGTCATGCCAAGTTACGGTCCCCCCTCATCGCCATATGTCTGATGAAAAGGTTTATGTATGTTATTTGTACAATTCCAGTTGAGATTTTTCTTAAATATTTTTCTGTTTCCTGTTACATTTTCTATATATACACCGTATTTGTAATTATAATTGTTGGTCTGTGACAGTAATCCAAATTTATCCTTTTTATCAAACATTTACAAAAACGTAGGCCTTGTTCTGGCAGCAGGTATAAGTCTAGCACAAGTTGTTTAGCCGCCGATAGTGTTGCCGACAATTTATTATTGGAAGCGATTTTACTTCTCCTTAATTCGTACAAACAATACTACTTTCCAAGCCAGAGAGCTTTTAACAGATTTTTTATCCCGCATTTAATCCCTTAAACGTCCCCAAAGCACTTAATCTCGCCGTCTAATATTCTGGCAACTGTTATCCTTGGTCTTTCCCCTGGTAGCAAACTCTATACTTAAGTGGATCTGTAACTCTTAAATCTGTAATGAAGGTGGTCTTTTATACTTTTTTTTGCAAACGTGTTCAGTTTATGGATTAAAACCCAACACTTAGAGACAAGAGTCTGGATATAGTTATAGTAATTATATTTATTTATCTCTAGTAGTTACTCGTTTGTATTTAGGTGGCAAGACAAAAATTGACGGTACGCTAGTATTATATCTACGGCAGAATATTATGATATAAGGAACGGTTTTAAAACCCGTTTGGTTTTTTATTACTATTAGTGAGTATATTGTGAGAATGAGATGGTTTTTGCAATAGATACACACTCTAATCTTTGTCCTTACTTGTATTGTCATGTTGGGAAACATTTAGTCATCCTATGTTGTTCCTTGAAAGCAATATAACTTTTATCGACACATTGTAAGAATGCAACAAGTCCAGAGAGAACTTGTGACTTCACGATATTATTTTCGTTTCTTAAATTGATTGTCATTTTCTCTTTTCATCTCTTAACAGTTTTGTTACCTACCCTATTTTTGAAATACTTTATTTATATTTTTTAATTAATGATAATCTCAATTGGGCATAGAGATTAGTGCTTCCCAGTTCCTAATAAAGTATCAATTATTGTAACACAGATCACGAAAACCTTACCAATCATTGCAAACATAATTCGATCAGATATGTTTTAGTCGTTACAGAGGTTAATCGGGATCCGTCACGTGACAATTGAGTAATGCGAGGACAGGGATTTGGGTGTTTGAACTGAGAAAGAATTTGTGTTTGTCAAAGTTTTGAGCATTTGTAGCGGTTCGAACGTATTGGAATAGGCATTTAATATTTATTTCTTCGGTGGTGTAACTTACTGAATTATGTCTTTGTAAATGTTGCCTTAACACAAGATACCTTAATAGCTGCCATTGAACAGTTAGAAGAAAAATTCTATACCTAATAAAACTTAGAATTAAACTTCTAGCTGAAAACAAGTATGTGGGCATCCAAAAAATTCAAGTTATATAACAAACTAATTTATGTTCAAACGTAGAAGTAACAGATAAACTTAAAAAAGTGTATGTTAAATATTTTACAGAGTAACTGAAAACAATATATATATATATATATATATATATATATATATATATATATATATATATATATATTTTTTTTTTTTTATTTATTTTTTTTAATTTTTTTTTTTGAAACAATATAATTTATTAAAAAACAAGAATATTTATTAATTTATATCCTAGGATATATATTATATCTATACCTTATACATCATATATACGGTATCATATATATTTATACCTTATATATTATATCCTTATAATTTATATTTATGATATAAATTAATAAATATTCTTGTATTTAAATGACCTATGTTGTTTTAAATTATTAAACAAGAAAACGTATTACATATATATATATACACATCCATATATATGGAAATAACACAAAATTGTCTACTTAAATAAAATTCAGGTATGGTATAAATTGAAAAGACTAACAAGAACGACAGGGTGACACAACACTAATATATGTCATGACACTCATTTGGAATGTCCAATCTTGTCATGTAGAATTAATCTGGGTTAATTCCGGTGGTAATGGAGAAAGACTCACAGTGATTGGGTGATAGTGGTTACAAGGCTTATGCGTATTCAACCTGGAAAAATTAAACTCTATTTCTATTTACATTTATGTTATTTCCTTCAAAAAATTAATTTAAAAAAGATATGAGCGTAACAGATTCTCCGTTTCTCAGAGCAAATTAAAAATAAATTTATAAACATAACGTCTATTATATTGGCAGTTTGTAATGGAGAGGTTGTTTCTTGGTTTTCCAAAAGTAATAAATCACGCAAGAATTCGGAATTCAGTACGAATTTCTGCCACACTAAATACAACATTGTTTCACAGAATAACAAAGAAGAGAGAATTGAGTGCTCACAGCTAGCAACGATGTTTCTGTAAACCCACAAAAGGATTGTCTGACTTCGAACCTTCCTTTGTACGTTTAACCACCACAGTAAGTAGCTTATTTATCCCTTCATTCAAATTAATACATAATGATACTAAACAAATATTTTATTTTGATGTTTTCTTTTCATTACATATTATTTTTCTAGGAATTTTACTAGTTTTTGTAATGCCCTTACATTTAACTGGATTATCGAGCCATATTTTACTGTCTTACCTCCTCATAGCTAAAATATTTTAAATAAACCTTGCCCCCATAACAGAATGAAATTGATTTTGACGAAATTTGTTGTTGCTTTGTACAATAGTGCACACCTCTTACAACTAATCAATGTCATATTTTATTTTAAGCTGACAATACTTAATTCGCCTAATTGCCTTCTTCTATCATTCTTCACTCTTAACTAGCTACACTCTCTAGAGAGAAAAGACGTCATTGGTTTGTGAGTATGTGTTAACGAGTGTAACCTATCTGCCATGTAATGAATTTAATTAAAATTGATTAAAACAATCATTTTATATAGTATTGTCCTTAAATTGTTTTTTTTGTGCCACGCGTTTTTCCAAATAAAGTTTAATTGTATTAACTATAAGATATCATAACGCATACGACTAATATTCATCACACTCAAAACGCATCTTTCTCCAAGGACAAAAAAAAATATTTTGTAAATGTAGGAGAAAAAGTACTAATCCTCGCTCATGATCACTCAATAAACTAAGCTCCAATAAAAATAAAAGGAGATTTTATTATACTAAAAACTATTCTGACAATATAGAAGTGGATTTGTACATTAAATAAAAATTACATATCTATTAGACGAATTCCAATTTTTAATGAATTTTATTATTATGAAAAATATAAAATCTCTTCTCGATATTTAACTTAATCATGTCTTTTACAATTGTGTCATTTTTTCATAATTATTGTGGTGCATTTGGTGTTCTCAGATCTATAGCACTTTGATATTTTAACTTTGTCATTTATTGATTTTCTATAGCCATAATTAGGCATACCATCTTTAGACTTCTTCCTCTTTACAGTTTTGTTTCATAACATCACCATTGAAAACATAACACCAGAATCACAACAATGCTTCCTCGGGTCCTTTTTTTATGTCTTCTATCTTGAGTGGTAATTTTATACTAATACTGTATTTATTAAGATACATAATTCTTTTATTTATTTTCGCTTCAACAGACTTGAAGATTATAATGCATATTGCCTAGACAGAATGATATTCTATTTGAAAAATACAGATGTCAGAATTTAAAGGATTGTCTCAAGTTTAGGAATGTGGGGAAGATATGGATGGAAGAGAGTACAAGAATGGGGAAAACCCAGCTCTAAATCACAAAACCAGACATAAATTCAATAGGTAGTCAATAATGATTGATAGAAATGTATCCTTATATATTATTATGATACTTGTTGCAAAATAAATAAAGATTCTTGTACTAAACGTTATGTTCATAGTAAATGGTTTATTACAAAAGCATAGGCGGTATAATCAGGTTAATAAGAGAATTAATTTACGTTCTAATTTATTTGACATTTTGATATTTCTGTGTTTGTAATATGATTTTCTCTTTCTTACATAACACGGAAGGTATAATAAATTTAATTTTTAAACATCCTACTTTAAATTTCACAGATTTATTCTGCAGAGAATTTTCTCATGAATTACTTAGGTTTATTAAATTATTTCTTTGTTGTATGGTCCACAAAAAAGTAAGTAAATCTTTACCCCAGTTTCCCAGACAGTATGGTATCGCCTACGTCTTACTGCATTCCCAGCCGTTACATTTGTCGCACAAGCTGTTGCATGAATGGTTGGGAATGAGGGAAGTTATTCTCTATATCAGCGGTTCTCAACCTGGGGGGGCGTGCCCCCTTGGGGGGGCGTGGAAGAATTCCAGGGGAGGCGTCAACAAATTTTAAAAAAATTTAATTTGATGTTGGACACAAACACACAATCATTGAAATTTCTTTATAGCTTAATAGAGCTATAAAGCTCTATTTCTTTACTCAATAAAACGTAAGTGAGCGTCTCTCCAGGCGTAAGAAACTAGCTGTGACTCAGCATAGCAGGGCTTTTGTTTATTAATAGGGCGGCGGGGCGTAGTTGCCTTAAGAGAATGAAACTTGATTCCTGTGGAAGTTTTTGAATGGAAATTGAAAAGGCCGTTGAAGCTGCTTACAAAATTGCCTTGTTGATAGCTAAAGACAATAAACCCCACACAATCGGTGAGTCACTCATAAAACATTGTTTGCTTACTGCTTGTAGTACTATGCTCGGTGAAGACAGCTACAGTTGCCAAAATTTCTTTATCTAACGATACAGTCAAACGTAGAAATGATGACATGGCTATTGATTTGAAAAATCAACTGGTGCAAAAGCTAAAAAACTCCCCATTCTTTGCATTGCAGTGCGATGAAACAACAGACATTTCAAAACAAGTGCAGTTGTTGTTTTACTGTAGATATATAGATGAAAAGAAATTCCTTGAAGAAATACTGTTTTCAAAAAATCTTTAAAAAACAACTAAAGCAGATTTTCAGACCTGGCTAATTTAAAATCTAAATATCAAGCCAGACTAGATGTGGAAAGTGACCTGCGGTGTCAAAATTTCATCCAAACATACAAAAAATAGTTAATGAGAAACAGTTCCAGCCATCACACTAGCACTACAAAATTACCGAACATTTTTCTGGTTACATTATTGATATTTTGTTGTGATTTTTTTGATGATTTGTGTAAATAAAATTTGTATTTGAGAAAATATGATTTTATATTCCTTACCCTTACTAGAGTATGTCTAGCCTAAGTTCAAAGTCATTTTACTCAAACATAATGTAAGTAAATTTATCATATATAAGTCTAAATTAACTTAATCCGTAAAGGGAGGCGTGACCTCACACCAAAGTGTGAAGGGGGGCTCAGAGCCTAAAAGGTTGAGAACCAATGATATAGAGGAAAACATTGTGAATTTGTAATATTAGTGACATACTTCAGTTCTGAAAACAATATCTAAGAATATTTACATTATCTCTATAAGATAAGCTACATGTCTTGCCAACGTTGTTGATTATGATTAAATTATATGATTGGAGAAAAAGATAAGGAAATGATTTTTGCTTTAAGTAAATTTATCATATATAAGTCTAAATTAACTTAATCCGTAAAGGGAGGCGTGACCTCACACCAAAGTGTGAAGGGGGGCTCAGAGCCTAAAAGGTTGAGAACCAATGCTCTATATGATGTCTGTATATTAACGCGAAGGAAAACAATTCCTTGCCGTCAAGAATTATATAATTCAAACCCAGGCTCTAAACTTGTATATACTCGTATTATTGATACCAATAGAGTTTCGGTTTCATGGCATTTCTAGGAAACCGTTACATATAGAATCGTTTATCAGTTTCATTATTAGGATGAGATTTGTAAAGTTAGATTTATATCAATCGCTTGGTTAAAATATTTTTCACAGTTACTTGGGAATACGTCCTGTATACCAACTACCCAAAAGAACTTGCTACGTTCTACTAGTTACTTGTCAGAGAATGATGAACATAAGTCACAATCAATTTGGTGGACTGATTCTTGAAAAAATAAAATATCATTAGACATTTGCTTTGATCGCTTAATTCTTTCAAGGGAACGAATACCTAAATAGTACATAGTTTATAAGTATTTATATTTCCTATATATTACAGGACACATATATGTTAACAGTTAAAGAAACTAGAATCGGAATCGGCACTTCATTCATTGGAGATTAAAGTATAGGCAATTTCTCAATGTCATTTGAATAGACGATTCCTGGTCGGCCCATTTGTTATATATATATATATATATATATATATATATATATATATATATATATATAATTTATAATAATTGAAGTAGCATTTGCCGTATCGTGAAGAAAGTTATTGATTAGGCTAATTGATGTGTAAGATTTGTATTTGTTTTTTTTAATTATTGCATTAATAGGAAATGTACTTGACGAGACATACTACTGTGGGATTAAAGAAGAGGTATGAAATTGGGGGACCGTGACTTAGACGTAAGTCCATGGCTTAAACAGGATCAAGATCTCCAATACGCTAAATATTTAGTGTTTCTCAAAATGCAGATAGCCTGCTTAAGATCTAAGCTTTAAACATATAGAATAGGTATTTGTTGACTCAACAGTTATACACAACTTCCTACTCATTTTATGAAGGCTGGAATAGTAAGTAATTTATTTTCATAAAATATTTCCAAACATTTGGTAAATTATTGTTCATAACCAAACACAAGAGATTTTAAATCATTAGAGTCGCAATTGTTTAAAATTATTTGTCCTTAAATCTTTTTATTTCCAGAAAATGTGCGGCTTACAATTTCCATCTAAGAAGACAAAACGACAGGGTATAAAATCTTACTAGCGATAGAGATATGTCGTAATTATGTCGCAGAAAGTTACGTTATAGTGATAAACTGAACCAAATGTGACTGATATTTCTATGAGGAATAATGTTCCAAAGGGGTTTACCCAGGGGTGCAAAACGTCTATCTGAACTCCTTCTGAACCATTTTGAGCCTACTGAGATTTAAACCATCATCTGAATCTAATACGTCTTGACTGCGGTTTTACAGAGGCAAACAGTTGAATTAGCTACAGTTCCTTGGTACGATCATTGCCTTAGTCTGTGTGTTAACAACCTATGACGATGTACTTTCCATCCGGTCCGCATACTATTTCAATAACACATCTGATTTTACTAGAGCTTGATGTCTGCGATTCGACCTACTTCACGAGACCATGTCTCGAAAGTAGAAAAGGTCACACGCATCCAATTAGGATTTGTCTTTTGGTCGAGCTCAGTGTCTGTGAAGTACTGGGGTACTTCTTTGTTCGACGTCTCATGCTATGTTCATTCCGTGAGGTATCTTCCGTGTGCAACCTCTTTTGCGATTGTACATTTTTAGGTAGTTCTTGTTTGTATTATTATTGATGTTCTTTTAAATATGTGTTTTTTTTTATTTGAAATATTCGTTAGAAAAATTGAGTGAATTTAAGTGTTAGCATTTCATAATTTCTAATTACTAGCTAGTGTAGAACGCGCAGAACAGCATTAGCGCCCAAATGGCGTATTTATTAGAAAATACTTTACATTGATAGTGATGGATCAGATGATGTACTTGATGTACGAGAATGGAATTGTTACAAATTACTTTCAATCTTGGTAATGAAATAGGCGAAACACGTGATGACAACTTCAGTGACTTAAAAAACGTACCACTTGAAGGAAGATTCGAAGAAAGGCATACAGCTACAAACCTTGATTTATTTTGAATAGTGTTCATTTTAAGGAGAGTCACAAATGTTAAAGTGAAATCTTGTAAAACGTTTTTAAAATTTGTGAATTGTATTTTTTTTTTAGTTTAAAGTTTTGAAAATATAAATAATTATGAACCCTAAGGATATTTGGAATAAAATTTGTATTATTTTTATTTACACAAGAATTTTTTTTTATCTGTAAGTAGTCTCAATATGCAACCTGTCATGATATTCCAAAACCATGAGACCTCTAAAAGCTTTAAAAATGCAAACCTAAATATGTTAAAATATACGTATAGATTCGGTCCCCAAAACCTTTACTCTTTAGTCATGTTCATTAACCTAATTTAATGTTTTTATTTATGTGTTGTAAGATTACCTCTATATTATTAAAATGATTTTATTATGATTTACTATAATTATTATGATTCTAGTTTTAAAAAGATATCATAAACTAGAAAACTACACATCAACAAAAAAAGATACATCCAAGAAAGAACAAGCTAGAACAATATGAAATTTACAGACACCAAAAAAAAAAAAAAAAAAAAATACAAACATATTAAACGAACAAACACAATGCAAATCACACATACTTTTTGATACTATCGAAAACCTACCTTTGAAACCGACACCGCTTGACCAGACATCTTCAAGCAGAAGACACTGATGAAGATCAGCACATAGCGATTGAAAACGTTCCGTCCCAGTAAGTTTTAACAAATTTACTAAATTTAAAGTTCGGATAGATATAAACTATTGTTTAAGTGATTATTTAAAAAGATAGTTAATGATTTCTAGTGAAACAAACTCTACATTTGAAAGAAAAGATTAAATCCTACAAGGCCATTCAAGAAGAGACGTTAGATTAAAACTCTATACAGTTAAAATAATAAAGAGGAAGATAGGAATACTATAAGCTAACGAAAAGGCTTATTTCAGATCGAAAATAACATATGCGAAGCGAGTACTTTCCATTTTTTGTTGATTCTAGATGACAATTGAACCCTCAGCTAAACTGAAGACTTTGTCAAATGAATAACACAAGAACGTATGATATAAAACGTACATATCTTTTTTTAAAAACATCTAGTGACCTCACATTTTTTTACTATTCCTTTTTTCTATTTTCAGGTGTCTGAAACGTGTTTCTAAAGTTGTTATCTCAGTGGCCTTTAAACACTTCGTTAGTGTCGTTTTCATGTCGTTTTTAATATAACTGTATTATACTCGGAAGTATCTTACCCAAACCACATTTACGGCTACTGAACAATTTTGAATTCCCTCAAAATACATTTAATCTTGTATTAGGATCTGTTTTAAAATATATGCAGATACTTCAATGTTTTTTAATCCGTTTTGTGACTGGCAAAGTCGTAATAGTTCTTCTTCACTGGTTCGGGCTTTCCGTTAATGTAAACGATTAATATATTTGTACTGATGTTAGAATTGTTCACTGAGCTACCACCAAATAGATTAAGGCGCGCATGACAGTAAATAACCCTATACAACAGAGGTATTTATAGCGTGTGAATCTCAGTGAGAAAACTTGTAAAGCCTTACACGTAGCGACTATAATCAATTTATGTAACACCATCGTATCTACTGGGTAAACTGTATTTGTAATATTTTACACGTACATTAGTCTAGGTAGTGCAATTATGGGTTACTTTTTTGTCTTACATTTACAATGAGGTTTATATTTTCTTCCAAGTATACATATGCTCATGTAATAATTATTCATATATTAAATATCTTCTTAACTGAGTAACGCAATGAAAATAAATTTCTAAATTGTAATAACCTAAAAGTGATTATTCTTTTCATTGTAATGTCTAAGTGCAAGATAACCCAAGAGTGTGAAAACTTTTGGTAGATTGAAAATAACTTTATTATGTAAACTTTTCTGTTACTCGGAAACACTCGACTTTTCCACCGGGGTTTTATTTCTTCTAAAGCCATTATTTATCCTGTCAGATTTAAGGACGCACGCAGTAAGTTATAAAACAATAGTAGTCAAATGTTTATTTCGAATTATTACTAGAATATTGTATAAACTTTTCTTCAATTATTTTAAAATTTGCGGTTTTGGTTACCATTTTCTAAAAGACAAAATGAAATAAATCACATTTTTATGTTTTATATGCATATAGATGCTTTTTATGTTTATTCTTGCTTTTAGAATATGCATGTGTAAACGCTTTCATGTAAATTACTTATGATTAATTATAACAATAATTACTGAATTCTGAATTTATTTTTTATTTATATTGTCATTATATTCACAAATATAAGGTAAAATGAAAATAAAATATACAACATATTCAACATGCAATAAAGTTAATCTAATAAAATGACGGTGATCTATCTGTTTGAAACAATAGTAAACTATCACTTGAAAATAAGTGTAAATAAAATATTTGTGAGAACCTGCAACAGTGTTACCCCTGTTCAAACGATTCAACGAATTATATAAATAACAGTATTTAGGGAAATTGTTACTAAATTTTCTCAAAATGCTTTAAGAAATATTGGAATCATATCACAAGGAACAGTAATAAAAAGTATAAAATGTAACTTACCCTTCCTACACATATCTTCATCACAGAGTAAGAACTACAACTGAATAAAAACTTGTTTTTTGACTCTATAGATAAATCAGAACATATATGTGATTCAATCACTTTCACAAGTCCCGACCAAGAAATAATAGAACAACCCATTAGATGCACAAAAGACAATTGTTCACTAGGATACAATATAAAAAAGAAGAATTTCATTGCTCGTTAATATTTCTATCTCCTTCGTACATGTACCTTTTACTTTTAAAAATAAAAAAATATATGTACAGAGCTACTGTATCTGTACTTTAAAATGACTTTGAAATGACTTGTTTGAAACACTTTGAAATGCCAGTTTGTTTGTCCATGATATGCTATTCCGTCTATTCCATAAAAGAAGTATATATTATTTTGCTTTTTTTATTGCAAACAGCTATTTTACAGATAGCAGAAATTAGTGCTTCCCACGAGAACAAATTTATACTAAAATAACTTATTTAAATATATTGGATAAAATCCCCGGATCAGTATAGCTTTACTTAATAATTGGAAACTGTTTCTGCTTCATAGTAGTAAACTACATGCTCGTCAGTTTAATGTCATTTGATTTGTTTTCTAAAATATTAAAATAATTTATTAAACTTCCTAATATAGTTTAGATTATTTAATTTATTTAAAGCCCAATTGAAAAACTATCCTAAATCATAATTGTATAGTATCAAAAAAGTGTAGTAAAATTGAAATATTTTCCATATTGTTTATAAATTTTAAAATACAAATCAGAGAAAAATTACCAAACGGAATGAGTTGATTTGAAATTGAGAGGTTCTTATATAGATAGCTGAAACAAAAATATATGAAAAACAAGATATAGAGCTATAAACAATTCTATGGTGAGGTCAAAAGTTGCCTAATTGATCACATTTCCGTAGAGCGTAACTGCTTTAAATAATATTTCCAAAGTTTAAAAACATTTTTCCAGTTAAAATATATTTTATTTCTTTATATATCTGATCTGATTTACTTTAGTCCTTAAATTTTCCTATCTTGAATATATTTTTTTAATGTGATTTCGTGCAGTACATATACTTATCTAACATGTACATATAGCTACATATAGTAATCGAGAGGTTATCTAGTTTACAACATAGATACAAACTCAATTGTTTACAACTTAAGGTATCTAATTCAACACTATAAATAGGCCTACATTTTATTCCATATATAAAGATAAATCATACATATAGAATTCCTTCATGGATAATTTAATACCAAATAATGAATTAATATGTTTACACAACTATTTCATTTTAATTGTTTATTGATGTCGTGCATATAAACTAATTTTTCTGTTCTTTTTTATAAAAGTTGTCCTAAAACCTATGATTAAAGTAGGCTACTGTACTTATTTCTAAATATCTTTATTTTCCAAACATTGTTTACCTTAAAAATATTTCTGGTAATGTCCTTAAAATTAGATTTATATATCGCTAATAATGTGTGAATAACTTGCAATATAAATTATAAAACTTTTAAAGCTTACACTCCCTAAATTATGGTAATAGTGTTTTATACATAAAGATAAAGTAATGTTTATTGGGATTTAACCGCTTTTGTTTGTTGCTTAATCAAATTTGGTAAAACGGTTATACAGTTTTATTTTATTTGTATCTGAATTGAAAAAAGTTAGTATTATATATCTATGCTAGTTAATTTATTCTTGGTTGCTATCTTAAATTACTTTTTCACGCATATGTTTTCATTATTAAAAACAAATATTGTTAAATAAATGTCTGATAATTCACTAAATCTGTGGTAGCTATCTTAAATTACCTTTTCACGCATATGTTTTTATTATTAACAATAAATACTCGTTAATAAATTATGTCTCGTAGGATTTTGTTTTCGTATGCTAATATATCTATAATTTGTTTTTTTTTTTTTTTTGATGTGTGGATATTTATTCACTTACATTGATATTCCATTAAAAAAATATGATTGCCGTAAAAGAGATACTTCTGACGATTCAGATCTTGGACAGTTTATAATGCTTTGTTCAGGAAAATAATTTAGGGAAAGCAAATAAAAGTTTTACAATCAAAGAAATACACGAACGTTTAATGTTGAGGGAACGATGAGGATAAACTCTAATTTACTTTGATGAAGGAATATTTCTTATGAATATATACATTTTGAGGGTAAACTCTTCCGAGTAAAGGCAAAGATATTAGATTGTGATTCCCTAAGAAATAAACAAAATATCAACGAGATCAAATGTATTTGCATAATTATTCATGTTTCCTAATTTTACTTGTCACTCAATATTTCTTCCTTCAGATATATTTAATTATTATTACTTTTTCATAATTATATATGTAGTTACCTGTGCGTAAAGAGTATTTCAATTATTATTTACTTTGCTTTTTTCAAAATTATAAAATCCCCTCATAATTTCTAACATATCTATTCTGTATATAGACCTACGTAATCTTATTCCAAAATAAAGATTGTATACAAGAAAGTCACTACCTTGTTTCAACTACTGTGTTTTTGATTTTGTCATTGTGGACTCTGACATTTCAACGGTATCATCTTTATGTTGTTTACAGAGAAGATACCAAACTAAAGCTTGAAATTATGGTCCCTGGAATGCGTTTAGAGATATAACCGTACGGAACTTCGCTATAGTGTCTCATAAAAGTCTACAGAGATGTAACCAACTAGAACTACACATCATGATATGTGCATGTATAGTACAGAAATGATTACAACCGCAATTTCGAACTATGGTTTCTGAAATTTCTACAGAAAACTCACCTTGACTACTGCAACTTAACATTGACTATAAAAGGTTTCCTCTACACTTCATGAGCTGTGGCACTGTTCATTAGTCTGGAAACATATTGCGCCGATCGACATTATTTGGAAAAAGTTATCAAGTTTTTTGTGGTTTAGTCCCTGCTGATGTTAGGCACGTGTTTTAAAATACTTGATACAGTTATTATTATATCATCTCTTCATAATTTATGAAGTTACAAACCAAAACTCAATAGCTTTAATTAGAAATAGATATGTTTGAATTACACTTAAGTTTACTACTCTGGTCTTTACAATCCAATTTACGTAACGGCATCAAGGGCGAAGAGGGCAAAGGGGTTACGCGGCCATATCCTCCTTATTGGCCACTTTGTCCGACAGACACGTAAATTAGCTCCAGGTGTCTTGTATTCTTAGTGAGGCCTTTTTATATACAGTAGTTCCAACTAATGCCGTTTAAGGGTTTTTCAAAATTGTGTGATCGTTCCAATTAATAGGAATGTCTTCAGATATTTGCATTTTACAGCGGCATTGAGAATAAAAAATCCTGTTTCATTGGGCACTACTGAAAGCACATCTCTTAAGATATTTTTCTCTGAATCATCAAATAAGTCGCAGATCGGCAATTCAAAAGGTTACACAGTCCATTGCTGTGAGACCAGTAGGCTTTCGTGCTCTAACTTCAACCACATTTCCGCTCGTTGGGTGAGGAGATCCAAAGACTTCATTTGTTTTGCTACCTAAATGATCAAATAAGTCGGAAGCCATTTCATTTACAGACAGTCCTAGAGACATAATACCAGTTCCAAAAGCTTGTATCAGCAAACGTCCAAATAAACGAAAAAGTGGGACGACAGCGTTTTTAACATCAAGTATTTACAAGACCGACCTAATGACTGTGAAAATAGAAAAGGAAAGGGCAAAACAATTGAAAACTAATTTAAAGAACCAACAAATTCGTAAAGAGTGATCAAGATGTAACAAAAGGGAAAAAATCGAACGATCTAACTAGGATCTTGTTCAAGAATACCGATGAAAGTGATGTCGATTGTAATCTTTATGGTGATTGTTTCTCTAGATGAAGAGACAATGAAGGTTGGATACGTTGCTCAAGTTGTTTACAGTGTGCACATGAAGATGCGCTGGTGTGAAATACAACACAATGACTTACAGTTATTTGTAACAAATTATTCCTACAAACTAAGACAAAATATCAAAGTAGCTTTAGTGTATGTGCTTATAAATTAAAAATGAATGTTCAACTACTGTTTTTGCTTAAACAATACAAAATGACAGTTAAAATTAAAAGTTTTTGCTTAATATAACATTTTAAAGTAATTAGTTTTTAGCAGAACAAAGTGGTCATTTTGTAGATGCAAGGAATATCAGTTATATATCTCAAACGTAATAGGTTATGGCGAATATATTTTAGTGTGTGTGAAGGGAACTTATTGAACGTATTATTACCACAGATAAACCTGAATTTAAATAATTTTGTATTGTACAGCAACAGTTCTTCCTTCCTCTAATAATAATTTAAAATATTCATTCAATCATTATTATTTTTACAAATTACAGCAGAAACAACTATTTTGTGGGAGCTTACACTAAGGAATTGCTTTGTCTCTGTTTACAATTTTACTAACCACTTTAGATTCATCAAACGATATTTTACCGCCTTAGCTCCATCCCATACAAAATTATCTGTAATAAATTTAGATTTTATTATTGCCATTTTCACTTTTAAAACACTTAATAAAACATAGTTTTAATATGTTTATCACTAATTGCTTGATCTTTTTGTCTTTTCGAATGTAAACTTTTTGTCAAATAATTCTGGCACAATCAATGTGGCTATTGCCTAATCCCTCCAAACATTTCGTTAATATTTTGTCGTACCACAGTTAATTTAAAAACGTAAAACAAGTTAGCTCAGATTATTATTGCAGATTGACTTGCAATAAATTGTGCTTAGGACGTCTTAACGTACAACATATCTACGCCCGCTACTTTATATTAACGTGACTTAAATTACTCTTTTAGGTTAATCAGTTGCATGTGTATCTTCATATCCTGGTCCTTTGTCCATGTGGCAACGCTTTTTTGTCAGAGAAGCAATCTAGTAATTGTAAAAGTTTTATTATGACTTGCTATTGTTACATGAGGGTTATTAGACAAGCAAAGATTCACTGAAGGCAATGCCATTGAACGAAAAATTCGGCCGGTCAGAGCCATAGTAGCTGATCCCAATAATTACCCACAATTGATGTAACATAATACAACTTCGAGAAATAGATCATTCATTTCTTACGGTCTAGGTTTGTGGTTAAATCAGGGAAAGGAGAGACGAGAAGAAACTGGTCGGTAAACGATAAATGGAAGTGAGGTAAGCGAGATAAAAAAGGCAAAAATAAAATAATAATAACAATGAAAAATAAAGAGATGAGAGAGGGAAGAGAAAGTCCGTAGGAAGGCATATTACCAGTTGCCAGTGGTTTAGCGAGTCAATGTGCTAATTGTATCTATTAGCCAGCTACTTATTACGACAGTTTATATTGTTAAATACTCTAAGTTTATTTTGTGAAACCCAAAACGCTGCCAGTAATTGGTACTAAAAATCTAAGAAAGAAAGACTATTTTTTGGATACATATCTTAGTAAATTTAAAATTAAAATTTGAAAATAATTATGTGGTAAAATTCTTCTTCATTTCGAGTTCCTTAAACAACTAACACAGCTTTCTTTTGTCAGTTGAATTATATTCATTTCTTGTAAACAGAACACTTCTAAATACGCCTAAAACTGTGCAACGATAGCTCTGTCCAGACATGCAGAACAATTCCTGTACGCATCAAATTTACTCATGTATCATAAATTGCATACAATCATAAATCTGATTTATGTAGCGGTATGTAAATCTCCGAAAGGGGTAACTTTATTTTGAAACTGTTAAGTCACGAATCACATTATTCATTAGCCCTACATACGGCTGTATTGTTTAAACACCAAGTTTGTGGTGAATGCAGTTTATGCATTTATTGTACTAGTAGCAGGTTCGTATTTCATTGGATAATTAACACAGCGCATTAAACAGATAATTACAAATATAATTCAAATATATTGTTTCATTTTACACACTTAATCTGCCATTTAAGTATAATCTACTCATTAGGGAGTAAGGTTGTCTTCCAGACACTCTGCTAGGAATAGGTCGACTCTAAAAAAGAGGTCCTGTTTAGAGAGGACCTAAATAAACACTAAGCATTCGTCGTCGAGACAATTTTAGTGTTACCACTCAAAGACACACAAGCACCCACACACACACACACACACACACACATATACACACACATACACACACACACACACACACACACACACACACACACACACACACAAACACAACATACACACACGCACATGGATATACGTAATCCTCCCACAGACTCCTACACATCTACGCGCGCGCGCGCGCGCGCGCACACACACACACATAAACACACACACACACACACACACACACACACACAAACACAACATACACACACGCACATGCACACACGTAATCCACCCACACACTCCTAGTCATCTATAAACACACCCACACACACACACACATATATATATATATATATATATATATATATATATATATATATATATATATTTATATATATATATATATATATATATATATGTATATATATATATATATATATATATATATATATATATATATATATATATATATATATATGTATATATATATATATATATATATATATATATATTAAATATGGTGATATGTTTTCTTGTATTATGGTTATAAATTAAAAATATTTCAAAAACAAGAATACTTTTAATGAATATATTTATTAAATATATTTATTAAACATATAATTCGCTTATAATACTAATAATAAATTAATAAATATAATGAATAATAATAATATTAATAATATGCATGAAAACAACGGTGTATATAAATTAGAATGTGATCATTGTAATAAAGTATATATAGGACAAACTAAGAAAAAACTTAAAGATAGATATAAAGGACATTTTAATGCATATAAAAAGCCAGAAATTTATAAATCAAATTTTGCTAGTCATTGTATTAATAACAATCACCTATTTCCTAATATAGATAATATGATACTTATAAAAGAAATTAACAAAGGCGTGAGAATGAATATTTATGAAGTTTTAGAAATACATAAATATAATACTAATAATGAGTTGATAAATGAACAAATACAAGTAAAATCTGAATTTGATAATATATTCAGTGTTTGTAATGTTAGGGCAGCAAAATAAAAAAAATTAACAACATTGTAATTGATTTGGCATAACTATTTATTTGATCTAATTTGCACATATGTTAATTTTAATTGTTTAATATTCCTGATGATGTTGGTACTGTTACCCAACGAAAAGCTTTGAATTGTAAATTCAATTATAATTCTTGTATTTGTATTTAGACTTTTGTTCTTTATATATATATATATATATATATGTGTGTGTGTGTGTGTGTTGCAACGTCCCCCCTTCCTTCGCGTTGCGTTGCTGTGCGTCGTTCTCGCTGTTGTTGTTTGGTTTTGTTGCAGAATAATATATTTATTACATATTTATATATCTGCTGCTCACACCGTTTTGTGTACCGTGTTAAGATCCCTAAATTTTGTCTTGTGTTCCCGCGTAATGTACCACGCCCAAATGCAAGCCTATTCCCGCTGACTTTTACCTTATCGTTTGTATGACCTCCCCTAATTTGGTTGGCAGGTTTGTTGGGTCTGTATTTAGTCACACATGTCAGTAAAATAGTCAGCTGGAAAGACACAACAGTAATATGAACACACAACATTTTCAAAGAATCTTACCACTTCATGAGATCTGCAGGCACAGCAAGGTAACGTGCAAAATATGATCATGTTTAACACACCTATTTTAAAAGGCTCCTGTGTCCTTTAAACATGATCTGCCAGTAGACATCGTCTCTGGGCTTCAATACAAAAAACCAACTAATTTTTAGAATAGCTCAATAAAATTGTTCTCAGGAGAGAATTCGTTTAAAGAAACATTAGGTTCTGAATTTTATATATTTATTAATTAATGAAATTTAATTAAAACTGTACTTTGATTTTATAATCATTATTTATCAGTTGGAAAAAACTAAAAGGTTTTATTGGTTTTTCAACACAGGATAAATTCAAATACTGTAAGTTTTTATGATGCATTTAATTACTGATTTTAAACTAAACTAAATTTCTTTTCAAAGAAAACATATTTAGCTCTCTCTTTATCTTCACAAATTATTTATTAAATGTTCGTTGTTTTCACATATTTAAAACCTTCATTTCATATACAATTCATTAATTACATTTGCACATTTTTAACCAAAATTATTTTCAAATTCAACATAATAAAATATTGTATCTTCTTATTTCAAGATTGAATTGGTGAATTCACATTTTATTATAAATAATTTTAAAGTTTATATGATTCAATAAATCTGGTATTCTTGAAAATGATTGGCTTATGGAACCTCTTTTTAAATTTAATATTTATTATTCATTATTTAAACATTGTTGTTATACTAATTAAATTTATTACTTTTAACATTTATTTAATTTTTTAACATAGAATGAAGTCATTCTTTAAGTTTAATTGGTAATTTAAATTTAATAAATGTAACTGACTAAAGTTGACGTTAATTTGTATGTAATAGAGAAACTGACTGCCAAGGATTTCCCTGTCGGTCCTGGAGTCCTCTCAACTGGATTCTATGGTCGCTGGACATCGGAAGTTGCCAGGCCTGGTCAGTCGATGAAAGTCTTTCTCCATTTTCGCGTCCTGGAGACTGAGTCTGGAGCCCTAGCCCATGGATGGGCTTAGACGGCGGAAGTGTGATGGTTTTGTCACATCTGGCCTTATAGTGGCTGTAGGCGCGATCCGACATAACAGCCGTTAGCATCTCGTATTAAAAATTTTTACAGACTGCCATACAGGTTCATAAGTTCCTTTATTTATTGCGGCTATGTAACCCTTCCCCGTCCGCCCTAAGCTCGTCGCTATCTCCGTGCTTGTTTCTTGTACGGGCGGGTTGGACAACGTATTAGTTTCAACCTGCATAATTTTGTTATCTGTTTTAGAACACTGAAAAATGTCTATTATTTTTAAATGGCTGTACCTATTTTGTTATTTAAGTTTTTTAAATTCTGTTTCCACTACTATTTTTTATGGATTTTTCTGGTCATTTCAAAATGTCGATGATAGTTCTACGTGGCCTAGTTCTCAAGTTAGCATTTTTCGGCACTTAGAAAATTTTCCACTTCACTCTCGTTTGTCAAATTTAGTTAGTTATTACAATTTCATGCTATGTTTATTATACCATAAATTAAAACCTTATTATTTAAGTATTAAAATTGGTTTTTAAAAAATAAGAAATTATTAATTTCTTAATTGAAACGTTGATTCAGGCCGTTTCAACGTGTGTGTCTGTTTTTTGTGAGGGTGAGAGATCGAAAGAGAGAGAAAGAGAGAGAGAGAGAAACTGAATCCTCAACTTTCTAGTAGTCATTCGTCACTATCCTCCACTACAAAGGAGGTATATTGACCTCACCATGAAATCTAAGGAAATATTGCTTGAAACACCGCCTATAACGTTGCAGCTTCGCCTATAGCTTACATTGCTTAAAGCCAGGTTCAACGGAATGTGTTCATGCCGACCCAGGACCAAATCATGTGTTTTGAGGGACCGTAACGTACGTTAAGCCTATCGTGAGCGGGTGAATAACCAATTGGACTAAGTGAACTTAACTATTGTTGCGGAATACTGAGATAGATGAACTTTACCGTCAAAATGTATTATTGGTCCCGAGTAGTACTTAGAAATTCGTCAAAACCATATGGTCCGGTAGGAGTTCATTTTAAACCAGGTAATCACTCCAGAACTTACAATGCAATATGATACCACGGGTCTTTGAAACTAGTATCGTTGGGGTTTAGATATAAAGGTTTGTTTAATACAACCAGTAGGAAATAGATAAGAAGTCGTTGAAATTTAACAAATTTCTATTTTGTAATATGAACACTTTAGAATAGAGTGGAATGTAAATCATAAAGTTAAGCCGAGTTTGAAGAGGGGTAATGATATAATATAGTTGAATAGTCAAAACGAATATATATACAACGCCTTTATATTTACACTTACACATAGGATATACTAAATAAAATCAGAATCCTTATATCCCATTCCTTTTTAAGTCTTAGTTGTTATGTTTCTCTTGCGAAAAACGCACTTTCGGGTAGCTACTTATATATCTGACGATAATTAGAGTTAAAACTGGTATCATTGGAAAACATATTTTATCCGTGTATATATATATATATATATATATACATATAATAAATAAGGGATTTCTTAGATTGTTGTATTTTTTTAGATTGTTTTGCGATTCAGTTCTACAAAATAACATAATTTTACACAACTCAGCCACTATGCTCGCTTGAAATAGAAACAGATTACGTAAAACAATGTACGCTCTTATTTGACGTCATTCTGTATTAAAACACTATAATAAACTTCAACATTTTTGAAAGGATAAATAATGAGACTCTTTATTTATAAAAACAGATATAAACATAAACAACAATACTAAATACTTAAAATTAAACTTAGAAATTACGTAAAACAAGAGATCTTAAATGTTACGGAAATAAATGTTAGTTAAAAATAATACAAAATAATAATATAAAAATAATAATATTCATGTGAAGTCAACAGAAGTTAGGTTCCAGGTTGATGTGCTTCCTATCTTGTGGCTGGAGTTTCTGTAATTGTAAGGGATTTATTAATACATTATATATATATATATATATATATATATATATAGTAAATAAAATGATTGTAAGTTTTTTATTTAAAAAAGTAATAATTACCATTAAAAATACTATCAAGAATAACATGTTAAATGCAAAGACAGAACTTTATTTTTTAAATGAACTTAAATTGTATATATACCTTCAATATTTTTTTATGTAAGCGTATGAGTCTAATGAGATAGATACGGTCATTGAAAACAATAATTATTTCTTAGAATTTAAACCGTTGTAGAAGTCTTCTCTTTTGGCAAATAAAAATCACTTCGTTTCTAAGGAAACTGACATCAAAGAACCAATTGTTAGGATAATAATATACGTATGTATTCACAGCAGCAGAATAATTCCTGAAAAAATAATAAAGATTAATACACACTCACACACACATTCAGATAAAATCTCAGCTAATGTTTCCAGTACATCAGGTCTTAAGTGTTAGTTTTCATTACGCCTCTGTCGAATTTCAGTTGCCTTGGCCATAACAGGTATCTTCGTCAGTTTGTGAGAGTAAGTCAGATATAAAACGATGGGTTTACCTTTGAGCTTTGAAACAATATGGACCATTTCCAGGGATATCTTGTTTAGTTGTCGGAAAAGAGTCAAAAGCAGTCGCACTGTTCTACTGTCTAACGCATTTAAACAGTTGCAAATCTTTTTCAAACAGACATCTATGACTTACATGTGTTTGTGGCTGTAGTAGATAAACTAAGCCATTGTGACATGACATGAAATGATTGTTTGTTGATTCGGTTTGAAAATGGAGTGTCCCTCAAAGTAAGCATTCTTAATTTTATTAGGAGAATCTATATCATTCTCAAGTGGTAATATTCTTTTGTATGGTGGGCTATTGTCAACGTCATTCTGTCGAGCAATGTTATTTGTTTTACCAACAACACTTCTGTTTGCATTGCTTCTGAAACTACCCCTCTCCTACGTGGCCCCCTCCTTACTCTCATATTTAAACTACACAATAAAATAAATAATGTAAATCCAAAAATTGTAAAGGCTATTAGCAAAAACCTATACACATAACCTTTAGTACTGTTGAAACATAAAAACTATAAAAGTTAGCTAAAACATATACGCATAATTTTTAATACTTTTTTAACACAAAAACTTGAAAAAACCTACACACGTAATCTTTAACACAGTTCAAATAGAAAAACTAAAAAGACTATTAGCGAAAACATATAGACATAACCTTTAACCCTGTTTAAACACCAAAACTATAAAGGCTATTAGCGAAAAATACACACATATCATTAAACACTGTTTATACACAAAAACTATAAAGTATATTCGTAAAAACCTGTTAGAAATAACCGTGAATACTATTTACACACAAATACTATAAACGCTCTGGCAAAAATCTATACACATTACCGTTAATATTGTTAAAATATTTTGTAAACGTTTAGATTCGCAAACCCAGCTAGATATTAGTATGTAACCATACCTAAACATGCCCTAAGGCTATTTTCATTAATATTTTTTTCTTTTGTGTTTTTAGATTACTGAAACAATTACAGTGAGACGTCACTGTATCACTCAGCGGTTAGTAGCTAACTGTCACACTACAAATACTGAGCACTGAAATTAGTACCCCCCTTAAATTACTATATATATTAGTATATACATATATATATATATATAAATATATATATATATATATATATATATATATATATTTATTTATTTATTTATTTATTTATATAAATAGATAGATATATGTATTTATATTGAGAGAGAGAGAGAGAGGAAAGGGAGAGAGTAAATATATTTAAGGCTTATTAGTTATGAATTTATTGCAACAAGGATTGAAAAAAAACTAATTTAATTAATTTTGTATAGGCCTACCCACGTGAAAATGTTGTCGGAATAATAACGACTCTAGCAAAGAGTTTTTCTCCTTTCCAAAAACTTGGCATAAGGCTTTAAGATATCTCACCTGGAATTGTGTTACTCTGACAGATCACTCTTTAAATTTGGTAATTATTGTAAAATAATTTAATGACTACGAAATACTAAAACAAAAGGGAGATTTCTAATTTATGAATTGTTTATCAAAGGTATAAGTAAGTGTTTATTTCATTTTTGTAAATTAATTTCGGTTAATAAAGGAACACTAAAACCCCCAGGAGAGACGTTAATGACAATTAGCACATGCCAAAGTAAAAACCCACATCCATCTGAGTTTTTTGAAAAAATAGGGACTCATCTATTATTTCCCCACGAATTTACTGTGTCTTTTTATAATGAAAATTCATAGTAACTTGCAAGCTATTTATTTTTACTTTGATTCGGAGGGGAATCGAGTTGTATTGTTTTAAATCTATAGACTTAATTTTTTTATCATGTTAATCGGACAATGTTAAGTTGGGTTAGTCTCCGAATATAAACCGGTTCCTCATTTTAATAACATATTGCCTAATACATTGTTAAACTCGTTTGCTTAATTAGCACAATGAAATGTTTTTTATTTTAAATGTCATATTATATTTATTCCTGGCACATTGTAATTATAGGATTGGATAATAGGTTTTTTTTTAATAATATGTTGGCACAATAATAAGAATTAGCAGAAATAGTTCAATAATTTCGAACCGCATTATTCGAATTCGTTTATTACTATAGCGTTTTAAATGAATATTCAGATGCATTTATATAATTTTTAATTCAGTTAAACAGACGTTGGCGTGTAGAGCTACAGGATAACTCGATGTATTTCTTCAGTTATGGCTGGAGGATTGGGGTAATTTTGTCATTAACAACCCACTGGGATGCTTCACGAGGGTAATGAATATACTCTCACATGCCTCATCTCTGTTTTTTATTCATACACCTGTGTGGTATGGGGACCATGTACTGCATAGTTACTGATTTATTCTATATGTGCGGCAATTCTCTCAATATTTTATCTAATATTAAAATTTGGAATTTAAATTCACTTATTATATTTTAATTTCTTAAGGATATTAAATATTTTTGTGTTACCCATTTTTAAATAGTTTTTACCAATTTAATCTTTGTTCACTATTGTCTCACTTGAATTAAATTTTTCGTTCCTACTTAAATTTATATTTTGGATATAAATAACAGACATATGTACTATGGACTCCCTTCATCTCCCTCCGTTTTAAATTTACATTTTTATTCAATTTAAGTTTTATTTAAAAAATTTGATTAGGCCCTGGATACACGTTTTTAAATCAGATTCACATATTTTGATGTTTATAAATTGTTTTCAGCTTTTTTTTATTGCTCATTTATTGTCTTTGTTTTATATTTACTACTACTTCTAATAACGCTCACATTTAACTTGCTGGGTGAAAATCTTTAAACAATTTTCTTAATAAACAAGACAAATATTACTTTGTATTTTATTTGCTGTGCCAATGTCACAACTTACGTTTCTTACTTTACACATTTAGTTTTACAAAACAACAAACACAGCACGTTAAGGGTCAGATTTAAAGTTAATTAGGAACAAAATTGTATGTCGGGTAAAGAATTTATAAAATGAGCAAAAACAAGATGTTTAGCTGCTTAGGCCCACAACTCACGTTAAATGGAGTGTACAAGTTTCCTTTAGGATTGGCTTGGAGAACATTCATTTTTTTCTGCTGAGAAGAAACTATAGTAAAGCAATTCATAGAGAAACCTCAACTAAATTTTATCCGCTATTTGCGTTTACTTTTAGTTTTAAAAACTTCATTATTCCTTGATGACCGCCTTATGCGTCTTAAGTGAAATTAAATTAAAACATGTAGTGTTTTATTACAGTACCTTTTAAATTTATCTTAATACTCAGCTCGTTTACAAAAACCCCACAACTTGCTAAATCATTTCACTCATTTCTTTACGTTATCCGATTAACCTTGTACCTTCTAAGTGTAAAAAAGAGGACATGATATTTTACAATATTTTTGTGTATTGAAATGGACGCGTTACTTCTATAGTATTTAATAATAATTCATTTTTATTTTTAACCACTTTTTAACAACTTCTGTATGCATTAGTACCTAATACTAAATATTAGTACTTAATGATAATTGTTTATTATTATCATCGTCATAATTACTCCTTTTTTCACTATCTTGTGATTTTCATGTGTTTTAGTATTTTAGGGTAGCGCATTTGGCTATCTACAGAAAGCCCAATAATTTACCTTACATAAATTATGGTTTTCCTGTAATAAAATATATTTCTGTTACGGTCTCTCGAAACTTCTTCTTGTAACATCTTACATACTACTTCTTATTCTCATCTGGAACCACCAACTCAGCTCACATTAGGCTCGCTCATCTCCTATCTCTCACTCATTATGTAACACCCCTTCTTCTTCATAGAAAAGCAGTACACTATAAATCCCCACTGTCTGTGCACTTTATATTTTTCTGCTGTTATACATTATATATATATATATATATATATATACCCGCAATCTATACGCTGTATATTTCCGCTGTCTGCAAATAGTATATCCTAGCAGTCTATACACTACAGCATTCGTCCTCATTGAATCTGTACTTTGTATACTTCCGCTTTTATATCCTACACTACATAACACCTGCACTCTATACGCTGTATATTTCCGATGCCTTTAACTAGTATATCCAGCATGTAAAAGTCTGAAAGTGGCAACTTTGTTTGGAGACTGTTATATCCTGGAATATATTAGTCAATACCTAAACACTCGCAGTATGGTTTATCGCCAAAGTTATTTTGAGGCCAGTTTATGCATTCATGCACTTTATGGCATTTCCTTTTTTTTATTCTCAGACAAACATGCAAAAATAGTTACTTTTTTTAAAAAAATACTATTACCTATTATTGTGAAATAATAACTGTCACTGAGTAAAAACATACATCATTTAACATTAAAAAACCTTTAATCTTATACCACGTCATTCAAGCTAATGCATAAAACATTAATGGCATACATTCCCCACACTCATAGCTACATTTGATCATAATGACATATAGGGTCTTCTCGTATTTTATTTCATTTATTAGAAAGTAAGCATATCTTGCATATAATTCGGCCTGACCCACAAGTATGTATACTCTGAATATCCAACGTAGAAATCCAAATGTGAAAATATATTTCCTTGTATGTTTGTTACAGTTTGTATAAAGGTTGTTACCTGAAATTCCATAGTATCCATAATATATTCGACTCCAAAGAACGAAGCAGAATATTACAGGTTATCTTTCAGTGTTACAATTATAATTTGAATGTAAATAATTTCTATAGAATTGTGTCACTAGGGCCCGTAGAGGATATACCGTGACCTTCCTACAGGCAGGACACAACTGTTATTAGTACTATGCATATAGAGATTAGATAGTAATAATATGTTGAAGGCTGTTGCTACAAACCAACCCTCATCCCTTATATTATGATTACGTTCTAATATAATGAGGAATCTGTATTGTATAAATGTATACGTCTTGTGTACTTAGAATGAAATAACCGGTATTCGTAATTATCATTTAGGAAACAAGTACGTTTGTAAGGTTATGTTTTGTCCTTGTAGTTCAGAAGAAGCGAAAAACCATTATAATAATACTATTGTTTAAAAAAATGAATCGGTTACATAGGTAAACTCCAGGACACACCAATCTGCGCTACGCATGCAAAGTTGTAGAAATGTATATAATTTATAAAGTATATCCAAAGAATTATAATGCGTAATAAAATAAATACCATTTATTTGCCTTTACTTTGATCATGAGGTGCATAGTAACAATCTTTGTTCTTAAACAATGTCTCGCCCTACCACGTTTCCCACTGATTATATTCCCAATGTCCTTTGTATCCAAACAAACTCCGTTACTGTCTGACTACTGTGAGCAAACATAGGGTCTAATTTCTCTTGTCTGTATGTAGACTATATAATTGGAATAGCCGGACTCCTAATCTGAAGACAGCTTCAAATGCAGAGCATGACCTTGAGGCTAACCAAATGCCGGTGAAATGTAAACTAAGATTCCTGCCTGCGCATGCGTATAGAAGGATCAAATTTTGTGAAATAAAACTTTTTAAACTTAATCAATGCCAAAATGTTTGCAGTTGCAAAGTATAAATACGTCATGTAAACATTATATATTACTATATGTTTACTAAGCAACAGTGCAAATGAGAAAAACAAAATTCTAAAACAATATTGTGGTAGTTTGAGATAACAGATTTTAAAATCGAGATTGTTTCTCTACGTGGCATTGTCCAATAATTTATGAGTGGGTAAATCAATAACATCATTGAAAAACCCTTTACTGGTAGCAGCTTTTCGTCCCCTAGGTTGGCCCATTAGATACATTGTACCATCTGTGCTGAACTAATCAGAAAGTACATTCTAAAAGTGCAAGCAATCAGGTCGGTCTGATGATTCTACTGGTTTCGAATGGTTCTGAGAAAGCAGCAGAAACTGTAGACTGTGTTTGGAAAACTCAAAAATAGGATCGGTCTCCATTCAGACCTTAGAGTGAGGCCATCTACTCTTATTGCTACCACTTATTGTGGCACTACGCTGAGAGTATTATGTTGACACTAGTGATACGATACGGTTTGTTATAAATTGGAGGCTGGATTCAAATATAGTGAGGGAAAGTTTTTTCACTTGCAATATTATACAACCCACGACTTTCTATGTTTGATTCTCTGTTCTCCATATTTACATCTCTTCAACTCCCTCCCTTCTTAAAACACTTAAAAAAAAACAATTTGGTAATATCTACTCTAAATATTAGGAGGAAGATATATATCAAGATATAGGCGTCTTATCTTAAAATCTACACTGGCCTAACCATGGTCTCTAACATTAGCCATAACAAAAAATCTAATTTTAACGAAACTGTCATCGCACGACAGAAGTTACACTTACATATTAGGCAACACGGTTGGTGGACTGACTTGCAAGGATCACGATCCCAGCTGAAACTCTGATGGTGACGCTTAAAGAAGACAGTGTTTTTTCATAAGATAATATGCTGAATGGAAAAAACGAGATCCAGACAAATTGAAAGCAAATGTGAATGTATGGAAGAAAATAGGATATTACTGTAATAATTTTAAATTATTGGAATCATTTGACAAAGAATAAGGATATATATATATATATATATATATATATATATATATATATATATATATATATATATATATATGTATATTGTAAAACTTAGATGAATTATTTTTCTTGTTGAATATGTATGGTGAAATAAAATAATTTTCATAAACAAGAATATACGAGTATTACTTCATGTTATTGTTGATTGAAGCTTTTCGCTAATTTACATTATTAGCATTTTCAAAATTTATTAATCACTGTCCAGTTATGTGACTAGAGTAAGACTGGACTAGAGTCTTACTCTAGTCACATAACTGGACAGTGATTTATAAATTTTGAAAATGCTAATAATGTAAATTAGCGAAAAGCTTTAATCAACAATAAAATGAAGTAATACTCGTATATTCTTGTTTATGAAAATTATTTTATTTCACCATATATATGTATATATATGTATATATATATATATATATATATATATATATATATATATATATATATATATATATTAGGTTGTCATTTTCGCGTTAAACTTCATTTTTATATCATTTCTAGTAATAGTTACAGATCAGACCCACCCATAGCTAAGTGTATTCGTATATCGTGTTTTTAAACATATGTAAATAAGACACAAACACAAATAGATTGATTTTATATATGAATTGAATTGTAAATTCGATTGATGATCTCTCAAAACATAAAGACACTTAGAAACATCTCTTCAGCGTCTTGTAGAAAATGTTTTATCCTGTATCCTTATTGCCATTATGTCTGGAGCTATCCTTTTAATGCTTCCACAATCAATAAAATAGACAAATATAAGGTAACTCTTAGCTACGAATAGGTGGATGAGGTATAGGTATAGGAGAAAAATATTAACAAAAAGGAAAAGTGTGTACACACTACTTGAATGGAAATGCACATAATGCAAATACTACTTAAAGCGAATAGTGGAGTTATGTGTTTTAGTTGATAAGTTTTTAGATTTTAAATAAGTGCACTTCTTTCTACAGCTGTATATTATAGTTTCAATTTCCGTTATTGTGTCAAATCTTATTGTTACATCATTTTTTTAAAATTACGTTTCATTGTTTCTTAGAACTTCATTTTACCAAAGATATTTTATAAATAATAATTATGTTTAATGTTGATAATAACAAGTGACAATGTAATATTTTACAGAAAATAATGTTTAGCTAATCAGGCTAATAGGGTATATTTTGTGATCTAAATTAAAAAAAAAAACCAATCAGACCTGTTTAACTTCACTATTCTCAGCCTCTCAAAACTGACAGTTTTCTATTGTAAATAATTAATAGCTTACGTAAACATAATAAAAATGCAGCATTAATTTATACTTCTACCAAATAAGGAATATGCAAGTTCAGTTCTAAGCGACAGCTTTTAGCATAATTTTTCCTCTAAAGTATCATTCATGTTATTTATACTAACAAGAGCTACCCGGATGTTCAATTCCGAAATCCATATATCGGTCAACGTCTTCATAAATAACTCCCTGACCAGCATCACTGTATTCGATTTGTTCACTTTCGGAATAATGCACACTCCCCTCATTATAATAGCTTTATTCACTTGAAGATCCTGCTTATACTTTATTTTCTGTCTGTTGTAACAAGCTATTTATAAAATTTGTGTAATCTCTTATAATAAATGACAAAATATGAACCTATATAATTTAAAATAGATTAATAATTTAATAAAATAAAACTAACTTTAGCTATACAATCCTCAAAACATAGATCAAAATCAAATTCACTTATAAAAATCTTACAAAAAAACAAATTAAAATTAATTTATGTTAAAACCTAGCAAAATACAATTTAAAATAAACTTCATTTATGAAAACCTCGCCAAATACAAATGGAAATAGACTTCACTAATAAAAACCTCGCAAAATACAAACAGAAATAAACCTCACTTATAAAACCTCAGTGTAAAAACTTTTCAAGCTCTTGCAACCGATAAATTCAAACCGTTATGAGTAAACAAAAACTACAAACAAAATGGGTGATGTAGGGACATAAATAGATACAGGGCAAGTCAATTAGAAGGTTTGTAGGAGGGGAAAGAATTTCAGGATTTGAAACTGTTTTATAATCTTCGTTGGAAACACACTGGCAGAGTAATTACCCTACGCGAGTTCTCAAGGGTTAAATGATAGTTTAATAATAAAAGAAAGGATATAAAAGAAACCTTGAGGAAAATAAAACAAATTAATCAATGTTTTCGACAAGGGTATCTAGTTTTGAAAATGTAACAAACGAAAAGTAGACAAAATTGAACAATAGAGGGTCGATTGTCTCTCTCTCTCTTTATACACATGAAATGGCCACTGCACATAAAAGTTTGAATTATATGAGTAAGTGGAAGGGATTCAGGAAGGATAGTTCCATAAGCAAATCCTGATTTAGAAAATTAGGACTGAAAAAAAGGACTCCAACCTAATTATAGAGACTTTAAATAAATACCAGTTATATATACTGTATGTATATATATATATATATATATATATATATATATATATATATATACATTTGAATCCTTTACCTATAAAATATTTCTATCTTTTACCCTTTCTCTCTCTCACTTGCACACATCAATGTTAATTTTTTCTTTGTCTAAGTTAATTTTTTTTTCAGTATTAGGCCTGTCTGTGTTTTTATATTTTCAAAAATTTCAAAATTAAATATTTTGTAACCAAAATTCTATACAAATTATTATGCTATGGAGGAAAACGTAATAAAATGAAAAGAGGTCGAGATTGATTTCGTTTTTAGAGACATTTTTTTATTTAGTTGTTGTCAGAGTAACTAAGATGAAACATCCTTCGTGTGCCTAGAAGTTTTTCCGTAACCACAAGGAAAGGAAGCATCCCTCATTCATTTTAGTTAAAGGAAGCGTCAGCCCATTGTAGTACTAAGTTTGGCCTTTAAAATATCTAGAGAAATGGTCTCCTTTATAGCTCAGATAAAGACTCAACTTTACCACTGCAAACGTTTTCAACCTCAAGCACATTTTATCAGTTCCTGCCTAAGTTTTGAAACATATAAATATTCACAAAATTAATCGTACAAAAAGAAATTATTATTTGTTTAGAAACAATTGTCTTTAAAATATTTATTATTAAAGGACGACTCAATGTAATTTCTTTTTAAAACAAAACTGAAGCTTAAATATTAAACTATTGGTTTCTCTACCTATGAACTGTGTTTTCTAAACTCTTTAAACTAGAGAATGCTATTGTTCATGTTTATTCACCTTTTAGAAATATCATGTAGGTATAGACTACGTAAATATTCACTAAAGGGTTCACAATATCGGTAGGTTTCTACCTGTTGCCTGTTTACACTGAATTGATACCAATATCAATTAGCTTTTGACGGAATTTATATGACGGCTTTAATTCTTTATCATTCTACATCTCTTTTATTTTATATTTCTTAATTTCGTTTACACTATGTTCCACAGTAGCTAGAGAAACGACTATATCAGAATAATATCCTTAGGAAAGTACTATACGAATTATATATAATCTTATTATTGTCATTATTTAGTTTAAAATCATTTCTGGGTTATTCAATTCCGCCAACAGAGAAGAGGTAAGAAACTACACATTTATCTTCTAGTGTATTCTCATTCGAAAGTGGCTCTTCTGTTGATTTAATTCCTCACATCAAATTTACCTTTATTTCTCTATCCGTATGCAAAAGTATGACTACTACTTGAAATTTTACTCAGCTGCCTTGTTGGATATTCAATTTTATTCACTAGTGCTTAGTATTATCAATATTGACGACAATTATCGTGAAATACCCTTCCTTCAAAGTGTAGCTCAAATTGAGTGTATGGAGGGTAGGCGTTGCCTTATGTGTTGGTGTTGATCGTATTAGGTTTATATGTTACGATTTTCACAAAATATTACTTGTTTTAAAAATATTACACTCATAGGAATATCAAAACACCATCTAAAAGGTTGGATACAATTATAAAAGACAAAACTATAGATTTAGAGATCATGGGCGTTAGATAAGAATCTGAACTCTCTAATAACGGAGCAAATATATGTAAAATATCATCAAAATTAGGTTATTGTCTACCAACAAAACATACTATTGAATTACTTGTAAGCAACATGTCCCATGACACTACAAGCTATACAATACTTGTAGAGGTTAATAGTGCACGACAATCTCAAGGACGTTCAGAGAGAGAAATCTTCCTTCACCCTGGGAAAGGATATGCCGAGATAGAAGGTAGTAGTTGTGTGCATGTACGAAAATATGATCTAGAATTGTCTAGATTATCCATAACATATATATTCAAGGTACGATGAAGTTTGTATTTAAGGAACAGGCAATAATAATTAGGAGAGGTAAAGAATCCTATAAGTTACAGAATAATGGATAATAAAATATCATGAATAATTTCATTTGGCTTTATGTTAATTATAAAGATAATTAAGGTTATTATGAACTTAAACGTGGTATTTGAAATAGCTTTAACATTTTTTCTACCCTACAACTAAAACAATAAAGTTAAAAATAAACGTTTTAAAATCTATAACAAATGGGAGCTTTTATGTGGTGCTCACAAATGTACAAAGGAAACTGGCGATGTCAGAGAGAGCCTTCGTGGGTGTACTTAAACACCTGTGTGGACTGAAAAAACACAGTTGTAACATATTGATTCAGATTTTTATAGAACAGAACGTCAAACCAATATATAGAATAGGGAGGAATTTGGCTAACCTTATGGCCTCTCCCATACCCCGAAACGTGCCTAGATATGTAGCATTAGCTGCGTTCAGAACTACCACTGACCACGACAACCTGGCATCCCATCTGCTACGCATCGGGTTAAGCGCAAATGCAGCCTGTACGCTGTGCCAACACCCTAGGATAGACACAGCCCACCTACTCCAGTGTCCGGTTCTAGCAGTTAACTCTGTCGACGAAGAAGGAGACAACTACAAGGAGATCTACCGCCTCTACTGGTCAGCGAGTCGCCAAATGGGTAACTTACTAGGGGTGGCTAGTTAGTAAGTATGATATTTTTTGTTTATTACGGTTATCAATTACGTTATCTAATCTGGGATGTAAAATATTTTTCCATTTTTACATTTTCCTAAACAAATTAACATTTAAATGACATTATTCCTAATATTGGTTTTTTATGGTGGCCTTTAGTTTCTTTATTGTTGTGTTTATTAAAACAGTGTTGTACGACACTTCAGAACACTAGACAACAATTATGGAATTGTTTAACGTCTATTTACATGGCAACTTTTCCCGTTAGATTTCTTCCGTTTCATATATTTTACTCAAAATATTCAATGTGGACAAGAATAAAGTGATTTTAAATATATCAAACTATAAATAGTGGTTCAAACCTATAATAACAATTTATTTACACTTATGATTCTATTTTATAAACTAATTCGACCGCTAAATAGTTATTCAGGAAATACTTCCGCAATTTATGCCGCAATATTATACCTAGAATGTTAGGTATAACCTGTTAGGATGGTTTCCATTAACAAAAAAGGAAATTTTACTTCATAGTGTACAGTAAACTATTGGTGTGGTCAAGCATTAGACGCCTATTTACTGTCGTCCTTTATTAAATAGGCCTATATGCTAACAACCTTAGTAGTGTTACGTTTTATGTTAATAAAGCTTTATATTTTCTCCATGAATAAAGCCCACCTGGTAGATTTATGCTAAATAATAAAAAATAAAAAACGCGAATAATAATGATTTGAAGAGAGTTAAAATTATTACCTCGTTTTATAAATAATAATATAGAATAAACAGTCTTATATTCTGTATATAATATTTTTAAACGCATTTGCCAATTCAAAATAAGTGCTTATTTTATAACTTGAATCACTATTAATTTGTTTCCCATATTTTTAATAACCTTTATCTTGTTTTCAAATAATTTTGTTTAGTGAATTTTGGGAAAAAGAGAATAAACTGAATGAGGTGGAGTAAAGCAACCAGCCGACAACATGTTCTGAACGAATAAAACGAGAATTACGACTGATTCGTTTGTACGAAACCTTACAAATTTAAAACTTTTAAATTGAATAACATTTTTATGTCCCCTACAATGACCTAATATAGATCCAAACAGTTGACGATAATCGAAGTAAATCAACTGTAAACCGTAGGGTTTATAGACCATTTTGTTGAATAACAGGTTTTAGGAAAGTTATCAAAACAGGGGAAATATTACATTTAGGTCAGGCAATAAATGTCGGTTTTTGATGAGTTTACATTTTTATTGTTCAGTTAATGAAATAAAGGGCAATTGGAATGACGAGAGTAAAATTTATAAAAGTTTACAAAAGATTTACGCTGATTAATTGAATTACGTTTCTATCGATTTGTTTAAATAATTAATACTTACGTTTTATGTATTTTAACTACCGAATTTCTACCCACTACAACGTTCAAGTAATTGCCTTTCGATTCGTCAGGTTTCATCTTTAAGAACATGATTTACTATCTATTTATAAACGTAGCTTAAATAATATTACGAAAATCACTATTCACAACAAACATGTTGACCTAATTTGTTTCACTCGTACATGTATAGTTAACAAATGTTGCCTTCTTCAGCTATGAATTGTTAAGCTTGCATATATCATAAATGGCATATGATCCTTTGATTACTGGGTATGTAGGCCTACGTATTCAAATATTTATTTTGTTTCTTACTTAGGTAATATTTATTATATACCTCATATATATCAATAATACATACTTATTCATAACACGAAACCAAAGTAGACGACAGTCGGTTATATTTCAATTACTACATAGAAGTATTAAACTTTCACTATAAGTAAACCATTAGTTAGGTTGTACGACTACATTTTGTACATAAATGCGATAAATGACATTAAGTTAAACTTTGTTGAAACTAATGTTGACGCTGAAGACAAAAATAGTAACAAAAATTATTGCTTTCAACCCATTATGTCGGCGATTCGATCTTACTAATTTTTCCGAACCAAATAAAGTGAAACGACGCCTAGGTTGCACCGAACAGGCTACTAATAGCTTTACCATTATTGTTTGGTTAAGGATATGTCACGTGATGTATGCAGTGGCTAAACTGTTGAAGTACCCCCTAACAGTATCTAAGCTAATCTACATTGTGATTCGTTAGTTTTGTTTTCTTTCTATATTTCTCGTTTCCATCGACTTATAAAGTTCGTGATTGGATCAGATCTCATACTTCTAGAAATTCGAATTATTTGACAAGGCCAATCTGAAAATTATTAAAAAACACCCAGAAAAAAATGTCCTTATTATGACGCCAAATTTACGTGTAATTTTAAATTAAAACTATGTGGCATGTTACACAATTTTTATTTTACAATCCAAGAACCATTATAAATAAATAATGCTAATACTCTAGTGTATATAATAGGTCTATGTTATATAATGTTACAATAAAAATCTAATTTATTTTACAAATTTACTAATCGACTCGCTTCAAAATAAAAGTCATCGTTATCTAAACACATAAGAGATACTAAAACATGAAAAAATTCTAGCATCGATTTTACATCTTTTTGTTTAAAGCATTACCTAATATGAGCAAACAAATGTGAGTAAATATTGACATTAAGACGAGGGCGTAAGTGTGTGAGAGTGGAAGAGGCGGGTTGACTCTGATTATACCAACATACAGCTCGTATGTATTAGGGTGTTTGAACGGGGAGCTTTTGTGTCAAGAATTATAAATGGGTGAAAATAATGAAATTCCAAATTAAACCTCAGCTTGAACGTTGTTGAGATATGTGTAATTAAAAAACCTTAAATTTATATGCGCAAAACAACAGTGGTCTGGTCTAAGAAAATAGTGCCCTTTATGTGCCTACCTAATTGTCTCGAGTTGTAATCAATATGAGTTTAATTGATAACATATCTTAATAACACAGACAGCCACGAGCATGCTAGTCGCTGCTACAATGTTGGGTATTTGACCAGAGTTGAATTATCCAGGCGGCAACAAACTATAAAAACAAATAAGCGTGTTTCTTGTAAACAACCTAATCCATCTGCGTGTCTGTAGCAATGTGTTTGAAAAATACTTACCATTTGTGTCGGGAAGGCTTCATGAACTTCGAAAATTATCTCAAAATATTCAAAAACATGTCCCAAAGAGTTTGGAAATAGAGGAACTGTAAATGGCGTCTAATACCATTTATGAATGTTGGTATATAGAACGAAAAGACAACGTGTCCCAACGCAAGATTATAAAAAGCGACCCCCTTAAAAAGTAAATAACTGAATTAAAATGGAAGAGGCTTCAACTTCTAAAGAATAACAGAACCCATGTATACACTCTCATTTACGAATATATATATCCTTGTTAGATATTGCAGGATATCCACAGCAAGGTGAGTGAAGAGTTATTAGATTCACAAGTATTACTATATCGATCACAAGTTTTCCGCCGTTGTTCTTGCACATTTTTTTCACTTTATCACACAAACAACGTTGTTCCTAGAAGACGTAAATTAGTAATACTCATACAGTTCTGTGCACGTACGATATGACCAACTAGAGCTAGGACGTATATTTAGAGCTACCTCTTTTTTTAAAGGCGGCATTGAAGTTTAACTGCTATAACAATTACTTTTAATCTAATACTATTTTCAATGTATCTCAGTTTACAATGAAGTCTGTAATTTACTACATTAAATTCTACTCTTCAACTATATGTTTTCTAGCTTCAAGAATGTAATCTGATATCGGATATCGGAGATATGTTTCTGTTGGTATTACCATCATTAGGCTGGTTCAATAACTTATTGATTAAATTTTGTGTGTAATCTATGTACACAAAGTAGCCAATTATTGGTAACGTTTCAGTTACTACAATTATGTATTTGTTTATTATATACCACATAATAGAAAAAGTACTAAGCTAAAAACGGTTCCCTTGCATCTGTGTTTTAAAACCATTTTAAGGTTTCCATTGATCTATTGTTTTGGTAATTAATTTTTAAGTACTTTTCAGTTTCGTGAAACATTGCTGTATAAAGGTAATTTACAAACATCAAGATGGAAATAGTAATGTTAATCAATTTAACTAGCAATTCTAAACAATTTAATCCTTATATTTTTCGTTTCAACAAAAACATCGCGGCGTTAAGAGGGTTGCGCATAGGTAAAGAGGCGCATAGGGTAAGAGGCGGGAATGTTTGTAAAGCATACGACTAAAACATCTCTTTGTATTACAGAGAAATATCTAAGAGCTGCCCAATAATGGTTTATACTGCAGTTTTATTCTAAAATACTGTTACTTTATAAAACACATGGATATCCTCCCTTAGGATTTGGTTCTACAAGGATATGGTGGATATGTATTACATCAACAACAAACCAGTCAAAGGAAACCTCTCTGGATCTACGAATGTGTTGTAATCGCTACTTTACTCTATGTGTGGTGATATTTGACTAGGAACGAAACTATTTTTAAAAACCACAGCTAAAAACGTGAGAATTTGTTTGATGATAATAATAATAATATTAATAATAATAATAATAATAATATCTTAAAGAGATATCTGAACTAAATAAATTTTAATCTCGATTGTACGAACATTTTTTTGGTAACTACCAAAGCTAACGCACTAGAAAAAGTCTACCCTGTCCAGTATCAGCTGTCACAGGAGGACAGTGAAATCACTTTTGAGATTGGCACTGTTATTTGTGAATGATATTAAATTGAGTAGAAGGAAAATTGTCTAACGTATCTAGTTAGTATGCGTAGATCTACTAGTGCCAATTTGATATTTTCCTTTGTACATTATGTTGTGTAGAAACCGACACCTGTTAGACATCTGTGTGTGTTAGATTGCAGTCGCCTAACAGAAGTCATAAAGCCCAAAGGTTTAGTAGGCCTAAATCATATCCCTGCACCTGTTTGCACCTGACAGTTTATTGGCTCGTATGCTGTAGTTATTAACGTAGCCTATTTACTCTCACCCTTGCTGCGTACTTTTGGTTAATCGTTATTAGGTTGCATACCGGTATAATTTGTTTTTTAAAGCAATTATAAACTATTTTCCTTCTAGAGACTTGTAGTTTTTAATGGTTTGGAAATAAAATATCTTATAAAATGGTATAAAATAGATCTTATATCGTAGCTGGTCTATTCATTATGTGACCCACTTTCTATTTAGTATATATTATGTCCTAGCTGTCTACACTTTATATATTAACGCTCTCTATACACTGAATACCCCGTATATATCATTGCTGTCTATATACTGTATAACCGCGGTGATTATATATTATATAACCCACTTCTTGTATATTATATATTAAAAGCTCTCTGTATACTATGGATTAACTCTCTTTATACTCTGTATATTTACATTATCTGTACCCATCATTTCTCCGCTGTCTATTGACACTATGTCCCGATTGTCTGTAGAATGTATACCCCAGCGGTCTATACATTATATAATCTCTCTCTCTAGTTACTGAATATACCGTATATAGCTTGCTGACTATACACTCTGTTTTTCCGCATGTCAATACACTACTTTCCCGCCTTTAGTATACTATATCTAGACGCTCTCTGTACACTATATAACCCTGCACTTTATACTCTGTATATTTTCACTGTTTACCCATAGTATATCCGAGCAGCGTATACCTGCACATCCCCTACGACTATACACTATACACCCCTACTTCCTCTATATCATATATATATATATATATATATATATATATATATATATATATATATATATATATATATATTCCCGCTCGCTCTTTATACTTTTTATATTTTCCCTCTCTAGACATAGTATATCTTAGCAGTTTATACCCTATACATCCAAACCGTTTGGATATCCCACTCTCATACACTGTTTATCCTCGTTCTCTACACTATATACATTGTATATACCGGTGTATACACTATATGTCGCCACTGACTATAATTTATACATTTCCGCTTATATACACTATTTAACCCCGCAGTCTATGCGTAGTATATTTCCGCTGTCTACATAATGCATATTACCCTTGGTTACTAAACATAACTATTATATCTGAACGACAGAGCGGCCATTATTTTTTCTATTATGTCTCGTGTTCGGATGATTATATTATAATACGAGTTCCAGGCGTACCAATCCTGTTGTCCACTGGTTGATCCTGGCTTAAATCCCTTAGTGTGTAGCCACTGTTGTTTTCTTTTTATGTAGTGATTTCCATTATCAGCTTCTGTTTCGCTATCTCTTACATCAAGGGTCTTGAGTCGTTTCTTCCACATTAGATGCCATCACAGGAATGATTTAAGGATTGTCCATCATTTAAGCATTCCTTCAAAATTCCTGTAAATTTAACTTTTGCTTGCAAACCTCTTTTATATTGCTACAACACGACTTCTACACAATGTGTATAAAGGGTCTGAAACATTGTGAGATGTTAAGCGCAAATGTAAACATTGTTTAATCCGAATAGTCCAATCCGGTGAACATCGCCTTTATCGTATTGGGTTGATGCTGTGAGCCTAATAGCTTTCTCCGGGATGTAATCTGGTAGATCGACGTTGCGGCATCGTGACTGTTAAGTACAATATAACTCTACTTTACCAGGTTAGTATGTGTACTTTTAGTCCCCTTTCATTTCTATTACTACATTCAGAGAAATGGTATTGCTGCCAGTGTTTACAAACTTAACAGTCAAACTAATAAACAAAATTATAAAAAATAAAAAAATAAAAGCTTAATAAAACTGATTGACTTTTATATAAACACTTTTAACTTCCTTGTAGGTCAACACAGTCCACGGTAAGGGAAGTCGATTTAAGGTCAAAATGTAGACTACATATGTGGCCAAAAGCAGCTAAAGATCTCAGATTAACAAAAACATTACTGACAGTATATTTATCATAGAAACCAACAACCCTGGAACATACAGTACAGTTCTTATGATTTCATTGTTTTACGTGAGTATATGTAAGCAAAATGGACTTGCAATTTGACTAGTTAGTAAGGACAGACAAATCACCTCGTGAGAAACCGGATTTTTATTATATTTGAAAGCAAAACTTGATTCCCAATATTACAAACAGTTTTGAGGAAATTATTCTTGTTAAGATAAAAAGTAAAGACTGTAAGCCCAATGTAAAACCAAAGATTATTGCAAATTTACAGAGTTCAAAATCCCCTGAAGGGCTTGCAATGTTGAAAGCTTCAATACTCATTTAACAACCCTGATTCATATAATTTATAACTTGATTCACTGAGAGTTCCTTTGTGTACTTTATCATTTTATCTTCTTTCCTTGTTACATCTGAAGTTGACTTTAATCCCATTTTTCATTTATCTTTAGGCGAATATTCATCTAAATAAAGGCATCGCGATTAAGACACCCCAGTTTAAATTTCGGATAAGGAAAACACCTTATCGCTGCATATTTTAGTTAGAAAATTTGCAAAAGTTAGTTCGTAAAAGATATTTCCAGATGGAAAGATATCAATAAGGGACTGTACTTGATGTCTTCCAACAAACTGCTATTTGGGGCTTTATGTTAGGTGAATCAGCATCAGCATTTGGTCTTAGTGAATTATTTATCGTAGTGAGTTTGAAGTATAGAAAAGTAAATGAGTCAGGAACTCTATAAACAAAATATATTTGAAAAGTTTCGAGTTTTCACTTTCGAAGACGTATTCTAAACACGTGTTTTAGGGATATTGCTTCAAGATAGAATTACATAATATTAGCCCTACTGCTTTTTCAACTGAAAATATAAACGTGAGGTTTTGGAAGTAAGAAATTGTATTCTTGAGAAAAGAAAACGTAAATGGAAGAGGTCCCGAATGTTTTAGAATTTCTTTGCCTTAGTACGTGCTACATCACATTCTATTCATATTCTTTACCATTGACATATCATATGTTTCAGGAAAACGTTAAGGAATATGTTAAACGAATATATTTGTTCAAGCCAATTATTCGTACTGCTACTATGTTTACAAATTAAATTCAAAATCCCTAATTATTGTAACACATTTCATTTGGCTTCCAAATATATATATATATATATATATATATATATATATATACAAGTGCGTGTGTGTGTGTGAACCTAAAGAGATTTATTTACAATTTTTTAAAATATTTTATTTGTCTTCTGATTTTCACAATGTTTTAGTGTTTTTATTCATATTTCGGTAATTTCTACTTTCTGTTTTGAAAGTGTCGAAATTGAGGAGTAACTATTTATATTTATTTTGTTTTTGTAAGAGTTATATGATAATCTGAATAATCTATTGTGTGCTTGAATTACTATCTACATGTATTTTCTAATCCTTAAAACCGAATAATACTATTCAAATAGCCGGCCTTGTGACTTTATTGACAGTAGCCATCAGCAAAAGTTTAAAGTTATTAAAAAAATCAACAGCTTGCCTTTTTTCTAGGGTTTGTAATTGTGTTGTGTCTTATGATTTTAACTGAAAGTTAAAATAATTTCTACAAATTGAAGCACTGCCCCTTAATATTGGAATAGAAGTACAGTATAGTTTAATACAAAAAATTACTGAAAACAATTTCTTTTTTATTTTTAGTATGGCAAACGTTCTAGTTGTACTTCCAGAAAGTAATATGTTTGCGTCTTAAGGGTTCTGCTAATGTTTCCAATTTTATTTGACACAAAACGTCACCATCTTAAAAGGAATATGAAAATGGTGTATACTATCTTGATGTAAAGGGTAATTGGGTGATTGTGAATATTAGTACATATGTCAGGGAATCAGAGCTTGTACTATAATAGACAGTTGACTTGTAAAATGTCATGTCAAGTTACGATCCCATAATCATCGTCATATGTCTTATGATTTGGTATATGTCTTATATTTGGCGTTTGTGTAGTGACACGTTAAGTTAGTATTTGTTCGTTCCCTATTACTTGTCTCCATATGCACAGATCACTCGTATTTATATAGCTCATTAATCGTCTATTTATTTAAATATTGATCTGTGTCAGTAATCCAAATTTCCCCTTTTTATCAAATCTTTACCTAAACGTAAACCTTGATCTGGGAGTAGGTATAAGTCTAGCCCAAGTTGTTTACCCGCTGATAGTGTTGCCGACAATTTAATAGTGGAAGTTATCTTTCTTTTCCCTAAGTCGTACAAACAAGAATGCTTTCCGAAACCAATGACTTTTTATCAGATTTTGTATTCCCATTTAATCCCTACAATGTCCCCATAGCATTTAAACTCGCCGGCTACTATTCTCTCCACTGGTAAAATCGGTCTTTTATCTCGGTCCCTCGTAAAACACTTTATACTTGAGTGGATCTGTTAAATGTAGCAAAAAGAGAGCAGCTTTTTATACTTTTGTTTGGAAAAGTGGTCAGTTTATTGAATAAAATCCAACACTTAGAGACAAGAGTCTGGATATAGTTATAGATATTATGTTTATACTTTTTGTATTCTCTTATTATTCGTTTGTATTTAGGTGCAAAGACCAAAACATACCGTGAAAATAATTATTATATATACGGTAGAATATTGTTATTTAAAGCACTATTTTAAAACCCAACACTTAGAGGGAAGAGTCTGGATATAGTTATAGATATTATGTTTATACATTTTGTATTCTCTTATTATTCGTTTGTATTTAGGTGCAAAGACCAAAACATACCGTGACAGTAATTATTATATCTACTTTATTATATTGTTATTTAAAGGACTATTTTAAAACCCACTTTTGGGGTTTCAATACTGTTTGCGAGTATATTTAGGGAATGGCTTGATTACTCTGAAGTATATCCGTTTTAGTTTCTCGACATAAAAGGTTACTTATAAGTTACTTATTTTTGAGCCAAGACCAATCTTAACGGGGCATTTGCTATTATATATGCGGGAGAATATTGTGACTTATAGCACTATTTTAAAATTCACTTTCGGTTTTCTTACTACTTTTTGCGAGTATATTTAGAGAATGACATGATTTTTGCGATAGAGTTATCAGAATACCGTTTCTTGTGAGTGTTTTACACACGCTAAAGTTAGTCCTTACAGGCATAGTCATGTTGGGCAACAATACGTCATCCTGTGTTGCTCCTTGAAAACAATATAACTTTTATCGACACACAGTAAGAATGCAACAAGTCCAAAGCGAACTTGTTACTACACGATATTATATATCTTTTTAAAATTGTTTGTCCTTTTCCATTTATAACTATTAAGAATTATGTTAAAATGCCCTATTTTTAAATACTTAATATATGTTTTGTAAAAATGATACTGAAATTCATTTGTGTTTTACAAACAGAATTGGAGATTGTTCTCCAATTCCATATAATGTATCAATTACTGTAACACAGATCACAAAAAGCATAGTAATCTTTGCAAAAAATCAGTTCGTCAGAAACGTTTTTAGTGCTTATCGAGGATAAACCGGACCTTTCACGCGACAATTGCTGAAGGAAGCAATGTGAGGATAGGGATTGCGATGTTTAGACTAATAAATAAGTTGTGTTGAATATTTGTTGTGTTTCGAACGTATAATGAAAGTATTTGAAAGAACCCCATTCCTTAAGGTGAATACAAGCGACCGCAGAGAATGATTGGTATCACTCTAGTTAGTAACTTCTTGTTTGCTAGATTGTAATTTTGTATTAAGACTCTCTACTCTGATGATGATGACATGTACATAACGGTTTAATCCTAAGTATTTTTTTTATTTGTAATTTTTATTTATTTTTTTGTGTTTTTGGGTTCTATCCAATATTTGTATTGAAATATATGGTACCACTGTGCTCTTGATATTGTATAACATCTTGACTTACCGGTCAACTGAGCAAAACCTTTTTAGTAAGTTAAGTTTTAAAAATAAGATCATTGGAAATAGATTTTAGTTTTTTTTTAAATTGTGAACGTCTTAAATTTTTTCCCAAAAATTTAAATTTATTTCCCGCATTCATTTAAATAATTCCCATACCAAGAGAGTTATCGAATTAGCGAGACTCATATGGTTATAGTTAGAAATTAAATATCTGTATAGTAATTTAGTAAATTTATAATTTAAAAGTACAACTTACACCTCAAACTAGCGAACGATATTGACGCCTTTGATTGGAAGAAATAATTTTTGTAGAATAAATGCATGTAATAAATAAGCATAAAATTAATTATAAGAATAAAAATCTGGATAAGAAATATGAATCAATTAGTAGACATATAATTTTGAAAGAAATATGTAATGATAATAACAACCCTACCTGTAGGCTAGTTCGTAATGACTCTAGCCAAACCATTAATAGAGATGAAATTGATTAATAAGAAAAGAGTGAAATTTTGCACTTAGTAATTATACTAACTAAACTATAGTAGAAATAGTAGCTAATGTAGAAAGTAGTATTTCTAGTTTAAAAGTGTCAGATAAAAATTTACATAAGAAATGCATTTAAAATTAAAATGCAAAATAATATTTGTATGGCCAATATTCAATCAAATGTTAAACATAATTTTAATTTGGTTAAAAGTCTTTAAAACAAAGATTGTTAATACTTAAAACCTGATAAGGGGAATAATATTGTAGATTAAGAAAAAAAAGAATTATGTCAATGAGTAAATGTTAGAAGAAGGCCTTTATCAGAAAACTGTTAAAACCCCTTTAAATAAGTTTATTAAATTTACAAATGATACTTGTATTTCTTGTAGATGAAGTAATCAAATGATTACTTGTAGATTTCATCGACAGCGTGCCGCTCACTCTCCTGACGACCGATCATACCTTTCTTTCCTTTACTGGCCGCCTCGGCAAACCGGACCTGATCTTGCCGCATGCAAGTATCGCCGACCGCTGCCAACACCAACTGCTGGAGGACCCCTCCGGGTGTGGACACAAAATTGTTCTACTAAAAACAAGACCAAAGGAAAACGTCCAGCCCAGGAAAAGACTTACGAGGTGGAACTTCAAAAAGGCAAATTGGACTGCCTTCGCTGAAGACACTGACAAAAGACTGAAGAATATATTTCCGACAGGAAACCCAAAAAGCACAATGAAGAAAATCACGAAATCTATACTAGAGATCGCCGAGCTCCATATCCCCAGAGGCCAAGTAAAAAAGTACTCACCATTCTGGAGTGAGGAACTTACAAAACTCAAGAAAGAAAGAGACGCTGCCAGGCACACGGCAGAACACAGCAACAACCTGGGTGATTGCATCAAACTTAGGAAGGCACAGGCAAGACTTCAACGGACGATAGTAAATAGCAAAAGAAGTAAATTCAGAAATTTCATCGCGGGAATTGACTTCAGGAAGGACGGAACTAAAGCACACAAATTCATCTCCAGGCTGAATAACGAAAGTAAGAGCTTCAAAGCCCACCCTATCAAACATGGACAAGAAATCATTGTCAACAGGGAGGACATTGCCAACCTTTTCTGTAAATTGTTCTCCTCACGACCAGACTGCCAGCACTTTAAGAACCACCGAAAAATAGCTACTCCAGCAACCGCACTGAGTGGGAAAGACATAAACCTTTTCCAGGCGGATTTTAACTTGTCGGAATTAAGGCTAGCTATAAGTGAAATCAGGTGTGGAAGAAGCTGTGGAATTGATGATGTCTATCCCGAATTCATTGTACATCTGGGCAAAGAAGCACAAAAAACCTTACTAATGGCTATGAATGAGAGCTGGCGCATCGGTATCCCAGACACGTGGAAGAAGGCGGTAGTGGTACCCGTGTTTAAGAAGGGAAAGGATCCCGAGAAATTAAGCAGTTATAGACCGATCAGTCTTACTTCGGTTACCTGCAAAGTTATGGAAAGGATGGTCAACCACAGGCTGGAGGCCTATATAGAGAGAGCTAATATAATTCATGAAGAACAGGCTGGTTTTAGAAAACACAAATCCACTACTGACCAAGTCAATAAGCTCTCCCAGTGCGTGAAAGATGGCTTTCACCGAAAAATGTCCACCCTTGCGTGTTTTATTGACTTCCGGGGAGCTTACGACACAGTTAGCAGAAAACCCCTCTATAACAAAATTGCCAACTACGGAGTGGCAGGAAACATGTTGAACTGGATAAATCAATTTTTGAGCCAACGATTTATAAAGGTCCGCTATGGAAACAGAAGTTCTCAGTTCCGTCAACAGAGAAGGGGACTCCCGCAGGGAGCGGTCAGCAGTTGTACTCTTTTCAACCTTTACATGAATGATTTAATCTGCAACATTAAGGTAAATAACCCAGGAGTCGAAGTACTCTGTTACGCAGATGATGTGATAATATGGGCGACCAGCAGCAACATCAACTCCTTGGAAACCAAAATAAACGAGACATTAGGTGGAGTCAAAAGATGGTGCTCCGAAAACGATATGATTATTAACGAAAACAAGACCACGGCACAGTTATTCACGCTATCAACTAAAACTTACGATCCACACGTAGTAATAGGGACTACTGACCTGCCAATAACGCGATCAACCAGGTACTTAGGTATCGCTCTGGACAGCAAACTCCAGTGGTCGGGACATATAGAAGGTGCTGTAACAAAAGCTGCAAAAAGGCTGAATATGATGAAGAGACTGACTGGAACGAAGTGGGGTGCTACTCAGGACGTTCTGATTACTACATACAAGTCTTACATCCGCCCAATCCTTGAATACGGCTCAGAAGCTTACAACACAACTTCTGATAATGCAAAGAAAGACCTGAATACAGTCCAAAACAATGCATTGAGACTGATATGTGGTGCTGCAAAGTCTACCCCAATTGCAGCGTTAGAGATTCAAACAGATATTGAGCCCCTTAACGCTCGCAGGGACAAGGCTGCTATCAAATTCTTTGAAAGAGCCTTAAGAACCAACGATGACTTCTGGAAGAAATACAGATGCGCAAGCCAAAGGCTTAAAACCCAAGTCACACCACTGGCAAAAGCCGCAGAAATAAGAAGAAGACATGGATTGGAAGAATCAGAGCGACAACCTTTCAAGAAAACGAAATATATAAAGGAAAGGACCGAAATACTATCGTGCACATCAATACCTGGTGTAAGCCTGAGAAAAGCCGACATCCAAATCTGCGAACTCAAAGTACTAACAGAAGCTATGATCAACGAGAGGTATCCGGCAGACGAATGGCTGCGTGTGTACACAGATGGATCGGCAATGCATGACGCATGCGGGGCCGGATATTTCTCCTCAATTGGGCAAAAATCAATAGCAGTGGGGAAAAACGGAACCAACTTCGAAGGAGAAGTGACCGCCATCGGCGAAGCGGCCAGAGAGATTCTTCTGTCGGCCAACACCAAGAAGGTAGTTTTCCTCTCGGACTCAACATCCGCGATTCAGGCGATCGCCTCCCCAAAGCCACAAGAAGGGAAGGAAATAAACAACTGCCAGAAAACACTCCGCATGTTGCAGAAAACAACACAGATCGCAATACAATGGGTGCCGGGGCACTGTGACATCAGAGGAAACGAAAAAGCAGATAGTTTGGCCAAGCATGGCTGCTCCATGGCGCAGCCGATCCTCCCCCTCTCATACCGCAGTGTCTGTCGGAATATAAACAGCACTATCAGCGACTCCGTGAAACGGGACAGGAATACAGGAAAGCAATGGGAAAAGATCATCCAATCAAGCATACCACTGGATCTTCCGAGAGGCGTAGCCGTGGCTTTGTTTAGGATGACCACTGGACATGACTACCTACAGAGACACCTGCATCGCATGAAAGTGGTAGACACACCAATCTGCCCACTCTGCTCCAACAACGAAGGGACGGCAGAGCATCTTACCACTTGTGACGGCCTGAAAGATATCTTTCACGAGGAGTCCAGGGAAGGACTCGCTACATTGTACTGGGAGGCACGGCGTCGGATGGCTGAGAGGCCAAGGACGGGCGTTGGCTGAAGTAAGAAGTAAGTAAGTACAAATGATACTAGTAGGAATTGTAATTTAGTCATTCTTAAGAAAGATACAAATAAATTTCAAATTTCTAATCCTGTTATACCAAGGTTATATTGCCTTCCAAAAATCAAAAAGGAAGGGAAAGCAATGGGACCTATAGTTTCTGTGATTGATTCCCCTACTTACCTTTTATAAAAATGGATACCCTAAACATTTACATCTGTAAAATAAACGTGTATTTTTTAAAAAAAAAACAGCATAGAACTTGTTAGCAACATAAAGAATACAAAACCTAGTAGTACTGAGATTATGGTAACTTTTTAATGTAAGTTGGTTATTTTCCAGCATTCCTGTGAAAGAAACTATATTGTATGTTGAAGATGTTTTAAAAGAAACTAACAACGAACTTGTTAAAATAAACGAATATGTGAAATTAAATGAAATATATATGTATCCAAATTTCTTTAAATTAATTAATTAATTTTATAAATAATATGATGAACTGCTATGGGTAACAGTTTTTCTCCTTTCATTGCTGAGCTATTTTATGTGCAGATTTGAAGAAAACCTAAAAAAATATAGTTACATATTTTCCTAGAATTTTTCTATATTTGATAGCAGTAAATGTAATGTTGATGTTTCTTGTAAACTAACTCAATAGCATATATTGCTATTCCATAGGATTTACCTATGAATTGGAAACTAATAATTATTTACCATTTTTAGATATTTTGTGTATTAAAATTCATGAAAAAATAGAATTTGATATCTACAGGACACAACTTGGTTATTAAATAATTACAACTAACTATTGTAATACACATAAAATAGCATCATTCTCCAGTTTTATTAACGGAGCGATTAATTTACCACTTAGTCATAGACGTTTTTATAAGGAAATTATTTCTAAGGTAGGAGATATAACGTTTTTGATACCCAATTTTGTAGATAATATTGTTAGGAAACAGAGATAACCGTATGTTTTAAGCATATCTACCACTCTTAAAAAAAAATAACAAAAACAGTTATTATAAGAGTTTACCTTTTGATAATATTTTAACAATAGTTTTAAATCCTATTTTGAAATAAAGTAAATAATAAAATAGCCTAAAAAACTCAAAATAAACTTAAGCATTTCTTATGTAACCCGAAAAATAAAACTCCAATGCTGGAAAAATCAGGTATTTATAAGGCAATTTTGACTACTTGTAATTAAATGTATATAGCTCAAACAAAAAAGAAATTTGTAGCTAGATATAAAAATCATGTTGCACTTATTAAATATGATAGTCCTGAACAATCAACTGTAGCAGAACATCTCCTTAATAATCAGCATGAATTAGATAAAAATGTTATTTTTGCTTCATGTATCAACTCTAAAAAGGTACTTAATAGTTATGAAAGTATTTTTATAGTAATATCAAATAGCATAATTAATTAATGTTGCGGGATAAAGGGTCTATCCCTAACTTACCTTTATATACTTTTCTTAAATGGCCTTTTGTCTAGTAGGACAAATTATTTTTTTTTGTGTTTATTTTATTTATTGTTATTAGCTGTAGTTTATATTACACATGTATTATTATAGTGTACATTTTGACATAGCCTATTTGGTTCAAGATGGCCGATCGTTATTTGTTGGTCCAGGGAGGAGAAGGGGCTTACCACACGTCTATATAAAGCGACTGTAGTGGACAATTGGTATGACTCTAGGTTGTAACTTCTTGTTTTGCTAGATTGTAATTTTCTAATGAAACACTCTGATAATGATGACATGGTCATCGAAATGTACATAAGGATTCTTGTTTCATTTGATATTTCTGAATATTTTTGTGGGATTGGGGTTCTTTTTAATATTTTTATATTAATGTATTGTACCATTGTGCTCTTGATATTGCGTGTGATTATTAATAGGTTTAGTGTTGTTTACTGCCTTTGGTATAACTTACTGTTTTATGTCATTATAAATGTTATCTTGAATACTAGCTACGTTAATAACTGTAATTGAACAAAAGAAGAAAAATTTTATACGAAATAAATCCTATAATTAAACTTCAAGCTGAAAACAACTATGTATGTATATAAAAAATAATTCAAATTACAAACTAACTTTCTTCAAACGTAGAACGAACAGATAAACAAAAGAAAGAGAGTGTCAGCTATTTCTCCTTACAATAATATATATATATATATATATATATATATATATATATATATATATATATATATATATATATATATATACAGCCTACTAACAGTACGGAGACCATACATTGGTCATTTTGCATTCAAACTGGCAGCCGGGTACTGCTGCCGTATACGGCTGCCACATAGTAATCCATGATAATGTAACACCCTTTGACAATAATCGAAATAAAAATCATGTCAATAAGTGTAAAAAGAAGTGTTTTATTGGAGCTATACTGTATTTGGAAGTGCTATGGTCGTTCTGAATTTTAAAAAAAATAATTTGTAATAACCAAACGGTACTCGTATTGATAGCAGAGTGAACGGGATTTGTATATCACAAGTTCGTAACATTTCCGCCAGGGGCAGCATAGTCGCCTCCTGTATATAAATTTACTGTATATTTCAACCATTCCCTAACATTATGGCAGCCACAGACTTGGCAACATTGCTGGCATCCACATGGATATCAATCGTACTACGTAATGTATATATTTAAATTGGACAAAGAATCGCTGGAATGTGACCAATCTGGGGTTTTTGAGGATGCTGAAATCAATGCCGTCATCGAAAGTAACCGGGGATGTACTGGTGAGGCTAAACCCATGTACCAAAGAGGTTGAATTAGGGCAAAAATGTCAGATGCCTAAGAATCGCGGGATAATGATCGTTCGGGGGTTTTCGAGGATGCTAAATTCAATTGCGTTATCTAGAGTCACCGGGGATGGACCGGATGTGACTCTACGTAAGTACTAAAGGGATGATTTGGGGTAAAAAAGTCAAAAGTCATAAAATAACTAGAAAATAACTACTCGGGGGTTTTTGGTAAAGCAGTATTCAATGGCGTCACCGAAAGTCGCCGGGGATGCACTGATGTGGTTGCACGCGAGAACCAAAGGGGTGAATGGGGGTGAAAAAGTCAAAAGTTAAAAAATCTCTGGAATATAACTACTCAGGGGTTTTTTGAGGATGCTGAATTCAATTCCGCCATTGAAGGTCACCGGGGATGGACAGATGATATTCTACGTGAGTGCCAAAGGGATGATTTGTGGTAGAAATGTCAGAAGTCAAAAATTACTAGAATATAACAACTCGGGGAATTTTGATGAGGCGGAAATCAATGCCGTCACCGTTTGTCACCGGGAATACATTATTGTGGTTCCACGAGAGTACCAAAGGGGTGAATTGGGGTGAGAATATCAGAGGTCAAAAAATCGATGAAAAATAACCGCTCGGGTGTTTTTGAGGATGCTAAAATCAATTGCGTTATCTAGAGTCACCGGGGATGGACCGGATGTGACTCTACGTAAGTACCAAAGGGATGATTTGGGGTAAAAAAGTCAAAAGTCAAAAGTCATAAAATAACTAGAAAATAACTACTCGGGGGTTTTTGGTAAAGCAGTATTCAATGGCGTCACCGAAAGTCGCCGGGGATGCACTGATGTGGTTCCACGCTAGAACCAAAGGGGTGAATGGGGGTGAAAAAGTCAAAAGTTAAAAAATCTCTGGAATATAACTACTCAGGGGGTTTTTGAGGATGCTGAATTCAATTCCGCCATTGAAAGTCACCGGGGATGGACAGATGATATTGTACGTGAGTGCCAAAGGGATGATTTGTGGTAGAAATGTCAGAAGTCAAAAATTACTAGAATATAACAACTCGGGGAATTTTGATGAGCCGGAAATCAATGCCGTCACCGTTTGTCACCGGGAATACATTATTGTGGTTCCACGAGAGTACCAAAGGGGTGAATTGGGGTGAGAATATCAGAGGTCAAAAAATCGATGAAAAATAACCGCTCGGGTTTTTTTGAGGATGCTAAAATCAATTGCGTTATCTAGAGTCACCGGGGATGGACCGGATGTGACTCTACGTAAGTACTAAAGGGATGATTTGGGGTAAAAAAGTCAAAAGTCATAAAATAACTAGAAAATATCCATTCGGGGGTTTTTGGTAAGGCGGAATTTAATGTCGTCACCGAAAGTCGCCGGGGATGCACTGATGTGGTTCCACGCGAGTACTAAATGGGTAAATTGGGGTGAAAAAGTCAAATGTCAAAAAATCGCTGGAACATAACCACTCGGGGGTTTTTGAGGATGCTGAATTCAATTCCGCCATGAACGTCACTGGGGATGGACGTATGTGACTCTTCGTGAGTGCCAACGGAATGATTTGGGGTAGAAATGTCGAAAGTAAAAAAAATACTAAAAAATAACAACTCGGGGAATTTTTATGAGGCGGAATTCAATGGCGTCACCGAAAGTCACCGGCTATGCATTGGTGTGGCTCCACGCGAGTACCAAAGTGTGAATTGGGGTTAAAGTGTCATAAGTCAAAAAATCGCTGGAAAATATCCGCTCGGAGGTTTTTGAGGATGCTGAATTCAAAGCCGTCATCGAAAAATCCGGAGATGTACTGGTGAGGCTAAACCCATGCACCAAAGAGGTTGAATTATTGTCAAAATGTCAGATGCATAAGAATCGCGGGAAAAAAGCCGTTCGGGGGTTTCTGAGGATGCTAAATTCAATGACGTCATCTAGACGGGCGTGATGAATTCAATGGCGTCATCGAAAGTCACCAGGGATGGACGTATGTGACTCTGCGTGAGTCCCAAAGGGATGATTTGGGGTGAAATGTCAAAAGTCAAAAATTTACTTGAAATTTACAACTCGGCGGTTTTTGAGATGGCTGAATTGAATGCCGTCGCCGGACAAGTACTGCGATGGTTCAACACAAGTACCAAAGGGATAAATTGGGGTGAAGTTTTCAGATAAATAACTGCCTTAGGGTTTTTGAGGATGCTGATCTCAATACCGTCATCGAAAGACACCAGGGCTAGATGGGTGTGGGTTCTACGTGAGTTACAAAGGGAGAATTGGGGTAAAAAGTTCAGAGATCGTTATAAAATGATCACTCGGGGTTTCTAATAATGCTGAGTCTAATCCTAGCACCGAAGTTGGCCATGCACAATCCGGGAAGGGACTGCGGGTATCGCTGTGGGTGAATTGAGGTAAAACTTGCCAGAATCTAAAATATTGCCCAAAAATGCGCATTCGAAGATTCTCGAAGGTCCTAGTCCATTGTCATCTAAATTCGTCGGGGATGTACGGGGTTACCAAGGGGTGATTTGGGGTATATATCCCATTGACAATAAATCGCCCGAAATTGGAATGATTTTAACTATGCAACATAACCTACAGAAAGAGTCGGGTTCGCGACCTTGTCTTGGACAGAAGTGATGCTACAACTATTTACAGAAATGTTTGTGATATGAAAACATAAACAGGCGGCATTCCGATAGCAGTTCTAGCACGTTTGTTTACGTCATGTCTGTCAAACTAATCTTTATAACTTGGACCAGTGTTTCAATGCAGCCTGTTCATGTGCTTTAAGAATTTTAAAGACTGTATGCTTGAAAGATTCAACTTAAAAAGATAACCGTTTGTCCCAAATTGATAATTTTATAAAGATTATTTTTTTTATTTAATTTTTGTTTAAATGTATTCTGTCTACCTAATTTTTATATATTTTCTTTCCATTTCTACTTAGACTATCTAAACATTTGTGTTTGTTTTTTCATTATTCTTCGGGTAATTAATTTTCTCTTTTTTCGTGTTATTTTCTTTTGTTCTTTTAAAAAGGATGGTATCGGGGGCAGCGGAATTACTTTTCAACTATCCGTTAATGAAAGAAATTCTACAATAACCGTAAATTTAAAAAAAATATAAATAAGTAGACCTTATATTTTTTCAACCTTTATACAACTTAGAATAAACGACAAAGAGAATTTGTTTACCCACATCATTTCATCGACTTATCTTTATCGGCTTATATATCCAGAAAACCTATTATGCCAATATCTACAAATTCCAAGCTAAACCTTTAACTACCGTCATCATGCCTCACCATCAGCGACGGGTTACTCGGAGAAGACAGTGATTCAAGTGCTGTATCTAATGACCAACTTTTAGAAGGCATCAAAGAGAATAGGGGAATTGTGCAACAGAGTGAAGAAGTAATTTAGCAAAAGATCATGATACCGAATCTCAACAAAGTGCATCAGACGATGAAAATGATTTCAAAAAACTGCAACCTCCAGAGATTTACAAATTTTTCTATTTGTATAGATAAATTGTTATAAACAATGTAGAATTTGTCCAGCAACAAAAAATAGAAAGACTAGTTACACTTTGTAAGATGCCTTTATACAGCCAATATGTCTAGAATATTCTGAGCCGTTGTGTAAATACTGGTGTAAAAATTATTATTTCTAATGCCAGTTTCCATAAATAAAGCTTAAATTGTGTCAAATGATATCTTGTATATAAAGTTAAGTGTGTACAATCAGTGAACAAGAAATAATTAGTGTATGTTAATTATCGTGCGATCATAAGTCTTTTTAGCTAAACTGCGCTAAAATCTGTAGGTTTTATTTACTACAGTTTTCAATTAGTAAATAAAATATAACTGATGTCATAAAACTACGTTTACCCTACTAGTCACATTGCAATCAGAATATTCAAAAACAATTGTTATAAAGTAAATGTAAGATAAATTGTTAAACCACACAATAAATCACACTTAGACATTTCGTGCCTGTGAGCTACAACGGCAGTGGTATTGTGACAGAAATTGCAGGACGGTAGTTGAAGTAGTAGTTAATAAATACTGAATCATCTTTCGTTAATCTCTGTATTGTATACAAGAACCTAAATGACATCAGTGCGAGTGTTGTCAGTTTATATTACGAAATCAGGCTGTCTGGTGTAAACAAACATAGGTCTAAGCCAAACAAAGATGAAGGCTCGCACTCCACAAGTACTCTCGTGGACGAAGGCCCGAAAACCTTCTGCATTCTATCTTTTCCATCCCTTTCTCTCATTTACATACGGCGTAAACGTAAATTTATGGTATCTCCCAACGTCAAAATGGTCGTATAAAGACGGAAACATTTGTTTCTATCATCGACTTTAGCCGCTGGTAGTCTATATGTTATTTTATTAATATGTTTATTGAATACATTGGTATTAAGTTTTAGTGAATATATATGGCGTAAGCCATATTAAGTGTTACATCTGTTAATACAAGTGTTTCAGACTAGTGTTAACATGTTTGCAATGTTACCAAATTGTAACAATATACAGCAAATTGTCACTTTTAGATTCTTAAAATTGGATAGAGATGCTATGACAATTAATTTGAAAAGCAAGTTAAGTTAAAAAATAAATACGTTATCGATCCTATAGTATCTAGGAGCCCCAAGAGAAAAGTATGAGATGCATTGACCTGAACATTAAGATAAGTTTGGTCTGCCTTCAAGTAAACAAACGCGTCAGAATGGCTTTCGGAGTGTCGACTGTTTATGTTTCCATATTACAATTGTGTCTGTAAATAAATAGCATAGTTTTCTCTAAGATAAGGTCGCGAATCCACAGCTGTAAGTCCTTTCCAGGGAACCCACAGTGTACGTTTGAAGGAATTAACAGATGTAATATAAGGGGAGTGGTACAGTCTCAAATACTACCGAGTGTAAATTTTTATGAGATTTTTTATATTAGGATTTTATATTTATATGCTAATAAGTGTGCTAATTCCGTTCTTGAAGATAACACTTGCGTGTTTGCAAACACAAATACCAGTAATCCCATAATTGTTTATAAAGTTTTACGAAAGCATGCTAAAATAGCATGTTTAAAATTCCTGAAGTAGGCTACTTACATCGAGGACTCTAATGAAACACTTGGCAACAATATCTCAACTCTTCCAAATGAATGACCAAGGTATTAAAGAACCAGCGTTATTTACAGGCCATACAACATCATATTTATCAATAATAACATTATATATATTTTTTTCATCCAAAACACTCAAAAATTGTTAGAAAAATATAAATAATGTAGCAAATATAGAACACGTGGATATACACACATTCTATGACCATAAGGGCAAAACATTTTAAGTACTTATTTAAGGATACATGTATCATAGGTGTTAATAAGCTAATTAATCTAGAGAGCAGCTCAGGTTGTTTAAGCAATGATACATATTTAAAATTCTTTATTTCTACATCTCTGAAGATTATATATCAAGATATAGTTCTTCCCAATGTATATTGCAGTATAGCTAGGAATCAAATCGTTTTCGGTAAGCAATGTAATATATCTATTATGTTTATCCTCAATATTCTAGTCCCAAGAGTAACTTTAATGTCTATGGGATTTTCACTCACTTTAGAGTTGCATGAAAAACTGTTTAAAGTACAGTTATTATTGGTACGGAAACAAATACAGTAGTGCATGGATAATTCGAGGTAGATGGGACCGAGATACCGTCGGAATACCGAAAACTTGGATTACACGGAAATAGCTTCCTGTACACTAGAAAAAAAAGGAGTTTTAATGAACCCTAATACTATAATTAAGAATGCACAAAATACGTATGTAGAACTTATTGATTACAGTACATACATAAATTAATGTCGCTTAGCTCTTCAAGACTACTGTACTGATTCTTGCTTGCGGGGATACCATACGATATAAATACCATACTAAGTGTCGGCAATTATAGCTAAAAAAAATCCGATGCCCGCTGTAATCTCTATCAGGACGCCCAATGTTTTGATCGTAGATAGTCTTTTTGTTCGCCTACAATAAAAATAAAACGAAATTATCAGTAAATCTAAAGTATAGTGAAAAATTACCGTGATGATCGGTAGTAAATATTTATGATTATCAACGTCTAAAGATTGACTACAAAACGTTTTATAAGCTCTTGGTTAGGGTTGCTTAACTAAAGTAATTTTCTATCAACGAAAAATAGAGAATATTCAAATTGAAATATTAAGTTTGTAATTAGGAGTTATTTATTAACTGGTATTGCTAGTGGTACACAGCCGAACGAACTAAAATCATTCTGATACTAACTATAAAAATGTATGTAACATGTCGACCGAAGAACGGAGAAATTTTTTAAGGTGAAACAAAATTTATACGCGAAAACCGTCATTATATTATACGTCTTGTTTTTTTAACAAGAAATACCATCATAGTGACTAATTTCATTATGTCACTCTGCATAACGCTTTTTTACAGCTAGTTTTTGAAGACTGGTTCCTCAGCTATATTCGTCTAAATATTTGTAAATTTTTTCACCATAATAATACTAAATCAAATTGTAGATACAAGGAGGGATACGGTTAACGATAGAATTAAATAAGAAGATTAAAATATACTTAAATCTTATCAGATATATTTTCAGGTGCATTAAACGTGTCTAGATGAAAGTAACATCACAATGAAGGTGAAATGTCATTCTTTCAGAAAAAATCTAAGGGAGGAATTAAAGAAATGTTGTCACCTGCCAACAACGACTACCAGGAAAATTCATTGAATGTAGTTAAAGAAGAACTGTTAGAAAAAAATAGGTCTTTACTGAAACACATTTGTACCTATAACAACTTATGACAAATCAAATATGGTAGATAAATAAAATAGATGTATTACATTGCTCACGGAAAACGTTTTTCACCGTGATGCCTAGCTACAATGCAATATACATTGGGAAGAGCTATATCCTTACAGTTGTTGGTTACATTTGGCTGTCGTAAGTACAGAAATACTATTATTTCAATGTTTAATTTTTTTACCCGAAAATGGTAATTTGTACTCGTTTGAACCTATAAAATATAGACGTGTTCAATGGGCCTACGTGAGCAAGAAATTACCATTAGATGAGATTCGACCAAATAAAAGCCTTCTTTTATTTACAATGTACAATAAAGGTAGATTTTTCTGGTTACCTACCTGAGGTAAAGGTGATACAATATTTGTTGTTTTTCTACTATAGGCCTAACTTTAAAAACTTACTGTATATAAACTTTATGCCAACCCTTTACTTATCCTTTATTATTTTTTTACAAGCAGTAAAAACTTGAAATTGAAATTTTCATTTTTTTAATACACTGAAGAAGAAATGTAGAAGAAAATTTGATGTATTAGTCTGAAAATTCTGCTAAATCGTTCTTAAGCTGCAAAAACTCTTAAAAGATTGTAACACAAAAGAAATAGAATTTAAAAATTGTGGATGAAAGCTCAATGAGATAAAATAAATGAAATGAGAATAAATCTACTTTCGTAAAGTAAGGATATAGAAGACGTTAGTGTACTAACTCTAAGACTGATAATTAAATGAGAAATTCAGAAGAAAAAAGTTGAATTCGTACTTGGCCTTTATCCCGTGCAGTGCACGCTTGGAAATCTAGATTGAATATTGTTAAAGATGAAACCGTTCATTTAGTTGCAGATCGATTGAGGGATTTGAAATATGTAGTCAATCCAGATGATCGATGGATACCGGTCCACACCTAACCTGCTGATTCACAATACAATCGTCTACATACACTCCCGTATTTTTGTTACTATGACACTATGTTTACTGACAGAACTGGAGAACTATTCCTAAAATTCGACAGAGCACTGAAAACCTTCAATGGGGAGGGGAAATTTTAAAATAGTAACATAGCGGCGGTGGATATATTAATTTTAATTTTTTCCAATGACCTGGAAGAAACCGACACGAGGAACGCGACCCGTAATGCATAGATTTAGCAAGTGTCTCCCTTTTTTACCAAACATACGTCAAAGAGAATAATACCTTTTATAAGACAGTGCTGTGCGTACTAACCTAAATAAAGAAATGACTTAAATTGAGGGTTTAAATTTATTTGTGGACATTTGTTTTTATTAAAAACAATAATTTTGTTAAGTTTCAATTCGTTAATTCATATTAAAAATGACACCAAATAATAGAATTGTAACAATAAATGTGACAATTTCTAAGACAACTATGTACTATTGTAGCCGAAACGAAACTGATTGTAAAGAGACGTCCCGTGTGGTTGTATGTTGAAAGTAGATGGAGAAATGGCGGTATAAATTTCACATTGTAACACGTTACCAATTAGCGCCTGGAATCGAACCCGTCATGAACGTGTTTGTGTAATGTTTATTTTCGATCTCTGAAGGATGACCACATCATTCAGTATTATCAGTTTTAATCGTGTGACAGGGACCACGATAGTTACTTCGTGATAGTATCTATTTACTTTGGCTAGTTCATTCCCTCTAAAAGTTAAAAATACGAAAATAAAATCTTATTTGGTTGAATCTTTCACTTTACAAGTCATAATATTCTACCTTTATTTTACCTTCTGAAATTTTTACCCTAACTCACCAGTTGCTACTAGCATAGAGCATGACCCGTGCATCCCCATTGACGTTTGATAACTGTAAAAGACAACAACATTAAAAATACCCGAGTAATCATTTTTTCTTGTTATTTTGTCTTCTGCTAATGTTACCCGAAATCATACTTTCTCTAGTCCCGTAGAAGCACACCTTTGTATCCCCGTTTATTATTGAAGACGGTATTGCACTAAGCACCTTCCAAAACACTGCGATTGATCATTTTCTAGCTTTGTTTTGCCTTCTAACATTTATACTCAAATTTATCATTTGCTACTGCCATAGAGGATCACCCTTGTATGCCCATTGACGCTCGGTAACGGTACAAGACTCAGCACCAATAAAACCCCCGGAGTGATCATTTTCTATTCTTTTTTCCCTTCTGACAATTTTACCCCAATTCATCCCTTTTCTAATTCCTTAGATCTACACCCGTGTTTTCCCGTATAATATTAAAGACGGCATTGGACTTAGCACCCTCCAAAACTTCTCTCGTGATCATTTTCCCTGTATCCCTGATTAATAGTGTAGACGGTATTGGACTCAGCACCCTCAAAAACGCTACGAATGATCTTTTTCTAGCTTTTATTTTGCCTTCTCACAATTAGATCTATACTCCAATTCATCATTTGCTAATCCCATAGAGGATCACCCGTATATCCCCATTGACGTCCGATAACGGTAAAAGACTCAGCACCATTAAAACCCCCAGAGTGATCATTATATATATTTTTTTTGCCGGCTGACAATTTTTCCCCATTTTAACAATTTTCTACTCCCGTAGAGCCACACCCGTGTATCCCCGTTTATTATTTTAGATGGTGTTGGAATCAGCACCCTCCAAAACACTACGATTGATCATGTTCTAGTTTTTTTGCCTTCTCAAAATTATACCCCCAATTCATCATTTGCTACTCCCATAGAGGGTCACCCGTGTATTCAGATTGACGTTCGATTACGGTAAACGACTCAGCACTATTAAAACTCACCCAAATGATCATTTTCCATTGTTTTATTGTCTTCTAACAATTTTACCCTAATTCACTGTTTCTACTCTCGTAGAGCCACGTCCGTGCATCCTGGTATAATATTGAAGACAGTATTCTACTGAGCACAATCCAAAACTCTACGATTTATCATATTCTAGCTTTGTTTTGCCTTGTCACAATCATACTCCAATTCATCATTTGCTACTCCCATAGAGGATTACCCGTGCATCTCCATTGACGTTCGATAACGGTACAAGACACAGCACACTCCAAAACCTCCCGTGTGATCATTTAAAATGTTTTTTTTTTGCCTTCTGACGATTTTACCTCAATTTACCAATTTCCTACTCTCGTAGAGCAACAACCTAGCATCCCCGTTTAATATTGTAGGCGGTATTGGACTCAGCATCCTCCAAAACACTACGATTGATCATTCTCTAGTTTTTTTTTGCTTTCTCACCATTATACCCTAATGCATTATTTGCTACTCCCATAGAGGGTTACCCGTGTATTCCCATTGACGTTCGATAACGGTGAAAGACTCATCACCATTAAAACCCACCCGAATGTTCATTTTCAATTTTTTTTTTTTTGCCTTCTGACAATTGTACCCCAATTCACCTCTTTTCTACTCCCGTAGAGCCACATCCGTGCATTCCCGTTTAATATGAAAGGCGGTATTGGACTCAGCTACCACCAAAACACTACGATTGATCATATTCTAGCTTTGTTTTGCCTTCTCACATTTATACTCCAATTCATCATTTGCTACTCCCAATGATGAGGATGAGGATCACCTATTTATCCCCAGCCGGGGATAGAGCCCCACCCGTTCTTCCCCGTTTAATTTTGTTCACAGTAGTGGACTCAGCATCCTTAAAAACCCCCCAAATGATTATTTCCTAGCTTTTTTTGGGTTCTGATAATTTACCGTATTTGATCCTTTAGCTACTCCTGTAGAGGCACACACTTAAATCCCCGTCAGCTTTCGATAGTTGTACACGTTTATGAAAACTAACAACCAGGACTTATGTGAGTTGAGTAAATAAATGGCCAGCTGAAATGAAGAAGGGACATTCTAATGTTTATGTTTTCACCGTGATTACACACACCCAGGGTCTTACAGTATAAACATTTGACTAGTCAGACAGTCGCACCATAGTGGCAACACTGTTGGTTCTCGTATCGTTAGTAGCGTGGGAATAATATACACACCGGCTGCCATATTGTTATTAGACTGAACGAAAATATACACTGGCTGCCATATAGATGCCTAAATGCAATGCTGCCGTATTGATAGTATTGAATTAAAGTACATGGAGTAGTATAATGTTTATTAGAAATAAATTATACAAGACGAAAAACATATATATATATACTCCACTCTTTCTAGTGGCTGCCATATGGTTGCAAAATGAAATGCTGATAGCGGGATGTATATATATATATATATATATATATATATATATATATATATATATATATATATATATATTAAAACAACATAGGTTATTAAAATACAAGAATATTTATTAATTTTTATTCAAAGCTTTTCTATGGTAAACAATACCAACATCATCAGCATTCCTGATGGTGTTGGTACTGTTTACCAACGAGAAGCTTTTAATATAAATTAATAAATATTCTTGTATTTGAATAACCTATGTTGTTTTAAATTATTAAAGAAGAAAACATATTATATATATATATATATATATATATATATATATATATATATATATATAATACGAAATTGTATGTTTAAATGAAATTCAGGTACGTTATAAATTCTAACGTTAACTGACTTTCGTTTTTAAAAATTTAGAAGCGAGTTATTTACGCACATGACTACGAATATAAGAAAAATTAGAAACAATTTGGGCGTTAAGAGCATAGTGTTGCCAGATCATTAGTATGCTGTAGAATTTTATATATTCATACAAAGTGTCAGTGCTTCCAATAGATATACTTGGCACGTAAACCTGAAGAAAGTGTGTAAATGAAAAAGTTGAAATTATTCTGTAATTGCATAGATAAACGTTTAGTTAAGTAATTTTAATCTGTGGCAAAACTTTATGTTTGGTAAAACCTCTGGTACTTACCATGTTATATGGTAACAATGTATATTTAGTTGCTTCAGTAGAAAATTATACAGAGTGACATAACCAGGTTATGTTTGTGTATGAGAATCTACATTCTTTGAATGTGTTTGCCAGCGAGATGTTTATAATCTAGAAATAAAGAAATTTAGTTTACTTTCGAGAAACGTGAAATTATTAAATTTGTATTTAATTACAAATTTATGTTTTACTCAATTGATTCCTAAAAATATGATCCCAAGACAACAACAATTACAGTACATGATACAGGATAGCTTTAAAATGTTTATCGCATAAATTCTTCCCACTGATTTGTGTTCAGAAACATCTAATTATTAATTCTGTTTCATCCTTTTAAATGTAATTGTAATTATTGACTACTTAAAGAAATACAGTAAATAATTCAGACAATACCGAATTTGTTAAAAAAAGATAAAACATAATTTCCTACATTAAATCCTGAAACGTGCAAATTCAATGATTTTATAGATTTCGTAGGCAACCCAATCGCATAAATGCTTTAGCGTTTACCCCAATTCATTATACAGAACATATTTATATTCACTTAATCTGAATTGGTTTTGAAACGACTAAAACTGCCGACTATTAATTACGTTTTCGACATTTTGTATTATAACAAATCATAACAACGCTACAGTAGGCTGTTTTTTGATTGCTCTATATGCATTGCACTTTTATATTTATAGTAAACTAATCCATATTTTGGATAGTAAAACAGTAAACAAAAATGTTAGTCAACCTTTGATTATGTAGCCTTACTTTTAGAATATAAAATTAACACTAATAAATAACTCCTATAAAAATGCAAGGTTCCTACTAGAATAAAAATCTTTAACATGGACACAACAAGTCTTCTCAAACATTTTTTAAACTCGCAAACTCCCCACGTGTATTTAAATCGTGAAACGGTGTTCTGCCACGATACTGTTATACCAAACGATTTCCTGAATAAATTTTGCCCAATCTTTGCAACGTTCGTCATAGCGTACGTTTTAGAAATAACAATGTAACGAATATATACAGAGAATAGTTATCCTCTTAAAATTTTCTTTGGGCGCGTTAGAGTCAAAATTATTTAAAACTTAAATTTATATCTAAACTCTACATTATTCTATTCCAGTGACAACAAGTACTTTAGACATGAACGTTGCAGTTACGTGCTTGTATATGAAACACACCTAAACTCAGAGAATAAAAAGTCCATTCGATATGATAGTAATCAATAATTCAATAATGCATTTCTTCCAGGACCCACATCCTCGTCTCCCTTGGGACCGAGTATATATATATATATATATAGATTTTTCAGTCCAAAGCCTTATCTTATCATCATCGAAAAAAATATTATTTCAATATATCTCTAAAAGTAAGGCAAATATGATACCTTGGATAGAAAAATTAGATAAATAGTTATTTCGAGAGTAGCCTAAATCCGTTTTTTTTTGTAGAATGCAGATCCGACATTCAGTTTTGACTCAACATTTGATATTAATTGTTGTTTGGTTTATCTCATGAATGCTGCTCAGTTTTAGCGAAACTCCCGGACTGCGTTCTATGCACTAAAATGTAGGATTAAATGAGTAGTACGGATGTTACCAATTATTCATGTATGCATATGTATATATATATATACATATATATATATATATATATATATATATATATATATATATATATATACATATATATATATATATATATATATATATATATATATATATATATATATATATACATATACATAGGCTATACATGATTCTTAAGCAGCTAAATGTAACAAATTTACATTTTTGTAGTACTTTCACTACACTAACTTTACCTGCATTTTCACATTTGAGCCATTATCAGGGTTACCTATAAGAGTATAATCTATTATTAAATAAATATCAGCTAACTATAAATATCTAATACAGAGATCCTCACAATTAATATCATCATCAAAAATAAAATCACCAGTTGAAATAGCAAATAATAATTTTAATAAACCATTATCGTTAGTATGAAGTATTAATTACGATTATTTTTGAAATATTATGTAGATATTCTGCAACTATAAATGATTAGTGTATGGATATAGTTGATAAGCGAATTTAAAAATACATAATAGTAACAGTATAAACATTTCCCAAATAAGGACATTTGTTAAGTGCCCACTTGAGTTTTAAAGCTTGATAATCTCACACGCTCCTAACTAACCACCCCCTGTTATCACAGTAATGTATGTTTAATTTGTCAATAAAGTAAACTGGATATTTCTATAATCCCGTTACTCTTTTTCGTAGGTCTGGAATAATTCTAGGAACATCATTCAAAACTCAAATAAAATTGTTGTAAAACTTGAAAGTTTTTGAACTTTTCAACGTCGTTTTTAAAAATAACATGTTCTTGAATAAATCAGTAATTAAATTGAGCCAGAAATGTTTCCTTAACAATTTCAGAATGATTGCACAATATTACGAACTCTCGTGTGACTTGAAAACTGTTTGATAATTGCTTCAACAGTAACTGGACAAAATGTATTCCACAAACATTGATAATAATCATTTTAGCAGCTCCTTAAAGTTATCAACTTAACTTGAAGCAGCTTACAACAGTTTGCTCTCCAAGGCTTCTCGTTCCATGTAGCGGGTATCTTGAGAGTTAATTAGCTTCAGAAAGATAATAATTATTAAGATATATATAATTATTAATATTCATTCAAATATTGGAACTTAATTAGCAAACTGAAGCTTGAGGAAAGCTTGAAGGAATGTTTTTTTTATAATAAGAGACTAACAAATGTATAATAATGGACATATAATAATAAACCTAATATAGAAACGCTTGGGTCTCACAGACCCAGCTCATTCACTGTAGGGTTAAAATTAGGATGTAGTTAATAGTCCTAGCTTATAAAATATTTATAGCAACAATCTAAAATACATTTTTCTAATGGCATTGGTCGCAACAACGAATAAATAACAGAAGTAGAAATCACGTGTTATCAACGTTCAATAATAAATCAATTTCTATTCTCATAACTAATAAATTACTTATTAGTGTACACAGTTTTGGCTTTATAAATGCCTAATTGAAATTGTTATCTCAGGATTGACTCATGTACGTTATTCAAGGTCTGTTCAGCACCACCGAAATCCCCTACCTGTTCTATTAAATGAGGATTAAATATAGTTTTCGTATTGTTAGGCCCAAGATTTACCTTATTACTTTTCCGATTTCCCGTATACACTTTCTCATAATTTGTATACAAAACATAGGTTTATTCTCGTAATTGTTTATTAAACTAATATATTACGGGTGTTTAATTTTTATTTGTTTTACTTGTAAATTGTAAATATTTCATGCGAGCGTTTGTGACTTTATTTGATCCGTACATCAACTTTCTCCTATTTCCTTTATCCGCCATTTCAACAGTTTTAAATTATTTGAAATCAATTACTAACTCAATCATAAAACATACGTCTTTCAATGTAAGCCTAATTGTTTCCTTCTGATTGTTTCTATCCATTAAGCCGGAGTAAACAAATTGTTATTATAAGTATATAGTAGTATGGATAAGGTCAGTAAAAAGGCTGCCAAACCTCGTTCTTAGGTTATTCAGCTACGATATCCTTCTTACAAATCTCTTCGTCCAAGCAATTTCTTTTTTGTATTGTAGCTCGTAATAAATTCGTTTCTCATTCATGTCTCGAAGTACTTGAATTGGCTCGACAATATAGTAGGCCTATTTATTACCTTTTCCTATTTTTGTAATTTATTAACGTCTTCATATCTGTTATATCTGATTAAATTCGGAATTGTAACCGCACCCCAAAGGTATCCCATACTATTTAGTCCGTGTTGCAGTGTAAAGTGACTTTTTATAAGAAATGCCGTACCTACATTAAAAAAAAACCAAACGTGTACTTTGTAAGACACCAGAACCCATTTTCGTGGTTGAAATATTTTTGTGTTAAACTCTATCTTCATTACTTTCAAAGAATTATCGATGTCTGGTAACAAACTGTAGCTCAGAGTGTGTTACAGATTATTACATGTAAGTTTAACTTTTTACCATGGCAACGCCCAGCAGCTGACATCGCCAGTAGCTCCATTAAAAACGTTGCATAAAATTTAACCGAGACGTGAGAAAAACGAACGACTTGTATTGCAATTGGAAACATTAATTGTTTAATTAGTGAAGATCTAACATTACATATTCTAATAATCGATCGCTGGAGCAATATTGCCTAACTAGTAAAAGATTTATACATAGGGGGTGAATATATATAAAAAATAATAATTTATTTTAAAATAGAATATTTATATAGTGATATACTTAAATGTTGCATAAATCAAAAATACTTTATGTCTATTATTGAAAAGGAACTTATTGCAAGCTTAAAACTTTTCATTTCCAACAGTATCCAACCGTATTTAAAGTTATTCGAATTTAAAATTCAGTCTTTTAATAATAAATCGTGATCACGATGAACCTCTAGAATGAGTTGTATATTTATGAGACAAGAATACAAAGCAGTAACTTATCAACCTTTCATTGTACTACTATCGGCTTACGCTCTACAAGGGGTTTTAAAACTTCTCTAAAGCCGGCAAGAGCGGGATGTATACACTGCGCTAGGGTTTCACCCACCGCCACTTCATCCACTTTCTCCTTTCTCTTTCCTCTCTCTCTCTCTCTCTCTCTCTCTCTCTCCCTCTGTGTGTGTCTCTCTCTCTGTCTCTCTCTCTTTCTGTCTCTCTGTCTGTCTGTCTCTCTCTCTCTCTTTCTCTCTCACATGCTCTCACCTTCTCATTTTTTCTTGTCGTGTTGATTTTAATTACACATCCGTCAATTTACGGGTATTCTTGTTTATTTTTTAATTTCCTAAATTGCCGTTTTTATCTCCCGGATATATGCTATTATCATCAAAATATATTTGTCAAGGCCCCTTTAACCGTAAATAAAAGCATTCATAAAATTTAAGTTTTCCTTTCACCGTGAAGATAAACAAACCTCATGGCTTTCCTTAAAGCGTTGTTCTCAAACACTTCAGAGTTATAAATTTTATAACAAAATTTTAAAAGAATAATAAACAAATAACTAACAACACAAATCAAAATTCATATCTATTAGAAATTTTCATTCTTTAACAAGCTAAAAAAACTAATTTAAAAATTAGTACTTTACAGTAATAATATGTGTTGGGTAAATCCTTTCCTATTTCCTCATTTTTCCTCAAATACAACATTGTGAGTGAGGAACAATTATTTCTATTATAATTTATTTTTTATCTACATTTTTACTACGATTGGAGCGCTGTCTCTACTCATCTTGCGGCCGAACGTAGGACTACAAGCAGTTACAGTTGTGACAGACAACCGTCTACAAGAACTTTCCCACTAACTCTTTTAGATTTCATAGCTAACCTTACCTTAGCATCCTACATTCTATTAACTTCAACTTGAACTCCTAAAAACTGACAAAAATTTAGGAACCACGTATAATAAGTCTTCTTTGAAAAGATTTAAGTAAACTGCCTAAATTTCTATTTAATATCAAAGATAAGGCTCAACTCAAACGGTGAAATAAAACCGAATCTGCTACGTAAACAACAAATCCTCATTCCAACATCGGCCATATTGCGAAATGTCATCCTTCAAATACGCTGAGGCAACATGCTTTAGTTTTCACAAAATGTCTTTCGTCTGATTAGTTTACTTTAAAGAGAACAATTCCTACATAAAATGTCTCTTCGTCTTTTAATCAAACAAATATAAATATTTGTCTTGTATTTTTCAGAGTGATTTATTTCCGAAAGTTTATTTATATAGCCACAGTTAAATAATAGCAATGACTGCACATTTATTACAAGTTGCAAATATAGGTTTTATAAATGCTTAAATTATATCCGGCAAAATAACAAGTATTTGTTAGTAGCTGAATCTTTATTTTTGTAAAAGGATTTACTGTTTTTTTGTGAAAAATATTTCTGACAGGCTTGTATAAACAGGATGAATCATTGGATGGAACGAGATCGTATACAGACCAAATAAATGAAGGAAAGAAAAAGGATCTATATAAGTGGTTACCGACGGAGGTGCAAGAATTGGCGTATTGTGGGGAACTTAGTGACAAATTGAGCGAAGTAGTAAAAAGAGTGACAGGATGTTTGTCTTCTACTTCACCTACTACTTTATCAACGAACGAAATGCTAAACGAGCCTTCCTGGGAAAATGCGATACACAACTGCTTTTGCATCTCGAGAGGGTTGTGCTGTAACGCCATCTTCCTGTAAATAAACATTTTTTGTGGGTAAACGGAACCATTTAAGTCAACATTAATCTCATCACTCACGATGATTACTGAAATTACGTGTTCTTCAAGTAACACATACATACTAACTGGAATAAGTCTCTGTTAGTTATTCCTTCAACGAACTGTTAGTTATAGTCTCGTTTTTTTAACATTTGAATGACGAAAATCTTGTAGGGATGAAATAATTAGTCAATTTTCAAAATGGTTCTCACTGATTCACGCGATAGGCGTAAGTCATGGGCTTGTCATCTTGCCGAACGACTTGGGCTACGAGTCAAAGCTTGCTAAGCATTTCTTTATCTTGGATTTATTGTATCACCTGTATATAGTACTATAGTATTAAAATTAGCATTCTCGCATAGTAAAACTTTTAATTATTTAGTTTCATTTGGTACTTATTAGAACCGTTCATATTCAAACTCATTATATGGGTAAAATTCACTTCCCTCTATAATTTGTCCATTTTAAATTTAATAATATCTGGGGGGCATTTGTCTATGAAATTTAGTAACTTTTTTTTATAATCAACTAACATATTACACATCAAATCAAAAAATTAGCACTTCTATATTAATTTTATGATAGTTTTTACATTTGCTAATTCGGTTTTTACCATTTTCTAATAAGAAATCAAATAACGAACAAGTACTTAAGTAATATCAGTAGGTCACTGGAGACAATTCACAATATAAATTAAAGAACATTTGATATGCTAGATGCATAATTCTTCCGCATTAGATTCTTATATTTACAAAATTTATAATATGTTATTTCTTTGAAAATAATATTGGAAATCTTTGTTCACTTCTTTAAAAGAATATATGATAGTAAAACGGTGTACGATAACTCCTATAACTAATCCATTATACAATATACTTCCCTTTTTTTAATCAAAAACAAAATTTGTTTTGAAATTATGAGCTTAATTATTTCACCTAATTTAAATTGGTAAAACATCTTCACCAACATTGAAGGTTATTTAATCCATATGTACATATCAATTGTCAAGTAACATTATAAAAAAAATGTTTTTTTATATATCCATTATAAAGAAAAGAAGTTCACGAAATAGGTTTTAATAAATAAGAATAATCTATGTGATCATTTCTTTTAGAGATTGTTGTATTCCAAATGAAATTAAGATATGTATGAAACAAAAGGTTTATTTATACGAAAGAGGTTGTAATTGTTTTTAATTGAAATTAAGATACACTTGTTCCATTTTGTTAGGTAGACTTTAAGTGATTGATATTAAATAATACAACATTTATTACTTATACAACATATATTACATCACTTATTTATTACGATTTATTTTTTGGTGCTGTTCAGGATTTTCATCCCTATTATACACGGTGATCCATAAAAACGGGAATTTTTGTAACGCGTCGTGGCAGCCGTGAGCAGGTGGCAGCACTGCGGGACAGCGACAGTGTAAAAGTAAACAAGCCGCCATTACAGTAGCCATGAACCAGTGGAACAGGCAACACCGTGCGTTAGCTATAAAAATGTTTTATAAAAACGGTGATAGTTTGAAAGCTGCCCAAATTGAGTTCCGACGTTTTTACAACTTAGGACGGCATAATTCCGTTCCGTCAGAACATGACATTAGAAGTTGGATTATTAATTTTGAAGAGAGTTGATCAGCTTTAAAGAAGAAACCAACGGGACGGCCAAGAAGTGCTCGTACTGCACAGAACATTGATGTTGTACGGCGATCTGTATTGAAGAGTCCACGCCGTTCAATTCGTAAGCAAGCAGCTGCGGTTGAAATGTCCCGTGAGAGTGTTCGCAGAATTCTTCATTTAGAATTAAAATTTCAACTCTACAAGCTGCAGATAGTGCAAGAGTTGAAGGAAAATGATTACCAGTCGCGATTGCAATCCTGCCAACAAATGTTAACACACATAAACAATGACGATGAATTTCTAAGCAAGTTGTGGATGTCAGATGAGGCCCACTTTCATCTCACAGGTTATGTTAACAAGAGAACTACAGATACTGGCCAGACACAAATCCTAATGAACTTCATGAGCGCTCTTTACACGCTAATAAGGTTACAGTATGGTGTGCTGTTTCATTACATGGGATCATCGGACCTTATTTTTTTTAGGATGAACGGGGGATTGCAGTGACTGTCAATGATGATCGTTACGTGGAAATGTTACAACGTTTCGTTACACCTGAATTGAACAATTTTCCAGACGTTCAAGAATCCTGGTTTCAACAGGATGGTCCGACATCACACACTGCACGGCGATCAATGGAGGCTGTGCGAGTATTGTTTGGTAACCGTGTCATCTAAAGATTCGGTAACGTTTTCTGGCCCCCTAGATCGCCAGATTTGACCGTGTGCGATTTCTTTTTGTGGGGCTATCTCAAAACTAAAGTGTTCACAACTCGACCAAGAACTGTAAATGACTTAAAACAGAGAATTCGGGATAAATGTCACAGTATTCCAGTTGAGATGTTGCAGCGGTCAAAGAGGAATCTCCACCGCAGATTTCAAGAATGTATTCCAAGAGGAGGACGCCACCAAAAGGATGTTGTTTTTAAAAAATCATAAATTCCATCAGTGTTTCATAAATGGCAAGTTTTGATATTTCATGTAATATAAAAAAAACAAATTCTTCCATCACTCTTATATTTTTAGAATTTTTTTAAAAATTCCCGTTTTTCTGTGTCACCCTGTATTACTTAAAAACGAGTTATTTATTACGACTCCGATCCTTACCGCAGACTCTCAGCTAATATCAATGTGCTGCTTAGTTTTCTACATATAATTGAACCTCTTGAAGATACAAAACTAACTTTACCTAGTTACGAGAGACTTACCTCTCACCTAGTTCCAAGCTTTCACAAGTAATATAATCGCGTCTTTGTCTCAACGTCAGAAGATCTCAGGATGCTGCTCCATTATTCATCACAAGACATGAAATTCGTAACCAAAGCTGTTGTAGCTTGGGGAGACTGAGTTTCCCTGATACTCACCCTCTCCAGGTCATCTTCATATGTCTATAGCGGATGCTATCGTTATTGAGATCAATTTTGTATTGTTTAAGTGTTTCGTATTGTTTTTGTTTAACACGTAGATTATTTGACGAATTACGGTTATACAATATCATCAGGGGATTTTTATTTATTTAACAACTTGGATTTATAAGAGTTATAAAACAAACTATATACCAGAATTCACGAAAAGGCTTAAACGGCTATGTTTTGCAAAAAAAAAAATTGATTGTGTTTCTACATACCGGAAGTTTTTGGCAATTTAAAAGATGACTTAAGGAAAGGAAATAGCTTTACTTGTTGAAGATTTTGCAATACATTTCATGAGGGCAAAGTATTTAGGGAAACATAAAATAGTAAATAAACTATTACAGTAAATTAGCGAAATAATCATTTATAATACTTCTTACTGCTCATAAGTGATTGATAATTTGTAGGACCTACTTCGCCACTTCACCTCTTTTAGAAGTGCTGGGGCTTAGTATTATTTATTTTCTATCAATTTTAGAATAAACATATATTTACCATCAAGAGTTACATGGATACTAAACCTAATTCTATTGTCTTTATTGTCTACAGTTGTTGCATTTCAACAGATAAAGGTGTTTAAAAGGGTGAAGTAAGTTCTTTGTCTTAGAAGATCACATAGCAACAGCTTTATTTTGGTGCAATTTTTCTACTCTCACTAACAACTTTATTCCACATTGTAATTCCTCGTGTCTCTATGATTCCCTCTCTATTCAACACTCCTTAACCCCTGTCTAGTTTCGAAAAGATAATCAATAATCTAAGTAGACAAATGCAATCATTGTAAAATGGGTCTCGGATAGTGAATTCCCCTAGTGGCGAATACATCTTCCGTTCCCAGTATTTGTTCTGAACGCAAAACAATAGAAGCAACAACACAAGGAAAGTGGGTCATAGCTAAACTGACAGTAATTAAAGTGAGATTTGTTTAGTCAGAAATGTGTAAAACCTAAGAAATTTTGTTGCGGTTAGCTTTGAAAAGAAAGACAAAATGTAACACTAACAATGACCACTAACATTACTTTCAAAAGTTGTAACACTAGTATAATAATAACATGTATACAATATTAAAAGTATATAGCATTTAAACATTATTATAAATATTACAGCTATGAATTGGAAAGTAAATTAAAAACAATATGAATAAATAGTTACATAATAGATTCTATTGGAAACTATTACCTTGTAATAAGAGTAATTTTGTAGTATTAAATAATAGATTGAGATTAGACAAACACTAGCATTTGTGGTGCTAGATAATTTCTGAAACTAACATTGTTATATTAGTGGATGGATAATTTAACGGGTGTTTTGGTTTGTGGTTAGAAAAATTGGCGAGAGCCAACAATTTCCCCTCAGGAAAAGAAAATAGGAAAATGTACACACGTCCTACAGCTGGAGCGGCAGAAAGAGATAGACATTTTTAGAAGTAAATATAACTATTTTAAAAGGTTTCTTTACATTAATTCTCTTAGTGACTAAACTATTATTTTACATAGCTAAATACAAGTGCATGATACTATGTTCATATAATAAATACCCTACTGGATAAAAACAGAGTATTATTTAAAGCAACGTTTTTACAATGATTTTGTAAAGCTTAGCTAATTATTATTATTTCCAAATTTGAATAATATATAATACGTGGAATAAACCTAAATAAATAATTTACATGTATTCAATATTATTACTTATAATAAAATTATACCTGAATTCCATATCTCAAAAGTAAATCGGACGAGTTAATCATTGTAATTTGTTAATACATATACTCTAATAGGACTAGGGATATACAAGATTTTACAGCACCCTGGTCAAGTACATTTAAGAAGAATAATAAATCGTTCCTTAGAGAGAAAAACCATTAATGTATGCCTACTTCTCTGTTTTCAAGGAAAAGAATAATATTTTTACATTGAAATATTTAATTTATTACCGTATCTATATCTTTGTTTTTCACTTTATGTATTTTATCTTCAAAATAATAAAAAGTTCAGCTGCATCTTTATTAAAAGATTTTTATTACTTAAATCTCTTATAAGTTTTTGTATGCCAATATTTTTTTTAAAATAATATAAGTATACAATAAAATGTTTACTTGCTTTGATTAATAAGCTAGTCTCGTATACAACCAAACTCACTTTAAGTCCAGATACTTTCACCACCTAGGTCTATTACATATTTTGTTATAAAAAAAAAAAAAAATGCTATCAAGTGTAGTAGATATTAAAAAATATTTAAATGTGATTTTGGGAAAAATTTTCTGTTAAAATTTGTAAAGCAGTATATAAACTGTATTTAACTGAAAAGATACCAAATGAGATGCAAATAATGCGATTTAAATGTAGAATGTTTTAAAAAAACTTTACATCTATATAATACGTTAAAAATTGCTTTAATGTTTATTAGGTTACATATTTGAAATTGAAATAAATATTCGAAATTTAAAATTGGATATTCCTGAAACACAAACACAATTTTTATTTGTAGCAGAAATTGTACAGCAATATTTTTTATATATTATGACATTAATAAATTATAAAAATATTTCCCATAAAAGGAAGAAACAGATTTTAACACTATTAATTTTAGTACACCACTCTGGTATTCAGACTAACAGTAATACATGTTTCAAATAAATACATTAAAATATATTCTTAGAGCATATTCCATTTGAACATGAATAACACTTTAATAGGAAATGAAATTGAATTTAATCGAAATGAAAATATTTCTTTTAGTAATTTTTTTTGTGGTATTGTTATTACTTAAATTTATTTTAATTTTGAATGTTAAAGTTGCTTTATTAATTTGGAAAAAGAAATTTGTCTAATTATTCACTTTAATGGATCTTTTTCGTTTATTTAGTTCTTTCTCACTTTTTCTTCTTTTCCTAAATATCCTCAAATTGCTAAACCTGTCTCTTCTTTTCCTTGTTAGTTTCGGGTACCACATTGATATTTCGCAGTATATATTATAGTTGTATGATACAGATTATTTCTTATATGACTTGAGTTATAAAAACTTTGGACAAATGTAAAGCGAGTTAGAGAGTAGTTGCTCTAGATTTATGGTATTCAGCAATATAAGTAGCGTTTGGTAATTGATTTTGAACACGATATTAGTATAAGTTATAAAAGTAATTAGTAAGGCCCTGGTGAAGGTTCATGCACTACCGTAAACATGAAAGCTTGCTTTGCATTTATTATACGCGTCATTTATTTTATCGACTGTTAAGAGTTAGGTGTCAGCGCACTTCCATTGTTACGTCACACTTGGTTTCGTTGATTCAATGAGCAATGACTGCGTAACACCAATAGTCAGTAACGGCTACTTGAGAGCAGTTTTTTAGAACAAATATTGAAATTTAGCGGGATATAGCAATACATATAGACTCACCGTTCTGCCGATCTGTTGCTTAAATTTCATTTTTCTTTTTTTGTTCGTTTTCTATAAGTGCCTCCTTGAGACAGTCACAAGTAAGGCATTGAGGTAAAATAATTTCCTTAGTGATTGTCAATACACAGGACGTTTATTTCTTCATAATATTTTATAACGAGTAGCAAAACATCTAGTTTATATGTTGGTAAACATAAAGGATTGCAGACTTGTGTTTTTAAGTAATTTAAAGAAACACGGACTGAGTAAATACTTTAAGATGAAATATAATTACTGAATTTACTAAATAGGGGTTTCAAATATTATGTGAAATTACAAGTTTTGTAAGATAATGTACTATACTACAATTATTGTATACATAATACTATTAATAGCTTAAGGGCTATAAACCTAAATAAAATTCCGACAAACATAAAAGACTCAGTCTTTGTATGTTATCCCTCTGAGGATGGTTACTTTGTAACTGAAATGTACATTATGGTAAATTAAAGAAAGTTTGTGGTTAAGAGGTTTTTGTGTATTCATTATTAAATTCAACCACAGTATATTCCTAATAAATAGTAAAACGGTCTATTTTACAAAAATTTTCCTGAATGTGTGTTTAAAAAAAAAAACAAACAGTGTGAATATATCTTTCATATTAAAGTAAGAGATAATGCCATACGGCTTAAGTGAGCATGCGCAAGATAAGCACAGACAAACTGCATTCTGAGTTTTGCAACTTATTTACTATGTTTCACGTTTAGTTGCAAAATAGGTTTTTGAAAAGGTAGATATGTTTTTATAGAATCCAGCTATCCAAGAAGTCCTACTTTACAATATTTTTAAATATAGCAAAAATATTCTGTTTAACAAATGGAAGAAGGGTAATAGATTGTGTTTATTGAACCAAATTTTAAGGTGTAAAAATATGACAAAATCAGACCACACCAATATTTTCATTGGTAAATATACTCAACAAGTAAGCATTCTTATTAGTTTTAAATGCAATTTATACTTGATTATTATAAAGTATACAAACTACCTGTACTAGCTTCCACCCAATAAAGTATTTCTTTTGGCAACGGTTGATTTAGGAATATTCAATGTCCGAATAATTATTACTTTTAAACTGCTTTTATAATTAATTTTATTTATATAAATAAACTACGTAACTGCAGTACTTGAAACGTTACTTGAAAAGGAACAAATATATTAACTATATTACAAGTAACATATCACCATATTTAATATATATATATATATATATATATATATATATATATATATATATATATATATATATATATATATATATCTTGAAAAGCTGTTGATGAGAAAATACGAATTTATGACATCAAAGATACACATGCACACACACAATACATAAGCAATGAAAGAGCAGCAACCTAACTCTAGTGATGTGTGTGACAATCTTTGGTAACATTAAAGATGATATATGTCTATGTGGGTCAGCCTTGAGAAACCTAAAGCCTGTAAATATTTACTAGCAATGGATTTTATTTTATTTCAGAGGCCAGTTTAACGTCGGTATCAATCCATGAAGTAAACAATTTCTCATCAGGGCTTAGGAGAATTCTTTTAAAATCACAATCGCTCGTCAGTTTTCTAGACACTCGTAATAATTTCTTTCATAACAATCTACACACGACCTTTACAAACACACGTTAGAGCGTGCGGAAACTTTTTTCTTGTATTCCATTTACTCAAGTTTGTAATAAACGAGGTATAGTATCAATTAAAGTATTTTTTATCGATATAGTCTAGGTCGAAAAAATTATCAACATTATCCGGTGGCAATAGAATAAGTTATACTAGTCGGTTTAGACTCAAGAAATCACGTTCAGAGTTGTCTGCAGAATAAAAAACGTAGTATGTGCCTAGTTAAAATCCCCAAATGGGTATCACTATTAAAACGACCAGAGTTTCTAAATGTTGGTAAAAAAATGAAAACCGACCATGTTACTGGGTTATGAAAATGCTAACCACTGAAATATATCGTAATGGAATGTTATAAAAAATGATTACATACTGGAAAATGTATAAAGAAAACACACGACCATATATGTAAGCTGCTTAGCGGTATAAAGATGTGTAACTTAATAAAAATACCTCAAAATTACACAAAATTCCTACCACTGTAGTGCATGAACATAACCTCAATGAACCTGAGCATTAACAAGCATGTGCTGAATACTTAACTCGTTAAAACCCAAATTCCCTAATTGGGGCTCATAGCAGGGAATGGGTTAAAACGCTTTTAGTTTTGGTATTTTAGATCAATACCATTTAATAAACGTAAGTTCATATTTATCTATTAAATCAAACAAAGAATAAATCAGCTCCAAACTACGGCAATTCTCTACTTTAGAGAACGTAATGACTTCGGATATGTAATTTATTTGACTTCGTTTTGTAATTACTGAAATGGCCCCTGTGGAATTTTACCTTGACAAGGTCAATTGACCTAAACTCTTCCCGAGAGTTTTTCGTTCTGCTTTTACTGGAATAAATTAATTTATAGTAGTTGAATATATGAAATTTCAACTTTTAGTAAATTATTTAATATTTAGTTTCTAAAAATATGCTGCTCTATTTAATTATTTAAACTGTATTATCAACTTTAAAAGCGTTTGCATTGTGATATGATGGAATACACATTTTATCACTGTAATCATAGAAAATGTTTATTCAATATCTATTTCATCTGATAGAACATACATATATATATTTGCATAGGCTTTAAATTACTCAATATACTATGTTTTCACACAGCAATGATTTCTGTCTTCAGTGTCTAGTAGGTTATGAAATTTTATTTGTTGTAAATTGTTGAAGAATAATTGTTAACATTTAACAAAAGTATAATTTGTATTATGTGAATCTTAGTACATTAAATTTATCATAATTAATTAATTATATTGAATGATATAGTCTATTTAATTCTTCTTCTTATGTAAAATTGCTTTTACAGTGATACTTTGCTAGTGATACTTTTTCAACTTTTAACACAGTTAAATTGAATTTACTAATTTTTCAAATACCAGTAAATGTGTAGGATTACATCAAACTGATAACGTCATTTCTTATAAATGTTTCCATTGTATCCAACCAGCACAATTCTGTTTTTTCTCATATACTTCAAAAGTACTAAAATTATTAGTTACGAAAAATTACAATTATCAAAAAATCAACTGATTTGACTATCCTTCTCGCTACTTGAGTCAGAGAGCGGTAAAATACTAAGAAAAAGAAACACATTTCCTCACAGGTGTGTTTTTCAAGATAATTGATAGCCAAGTAAACAATATCCTCCTAATTTAATAAACTTTCTTTCCATGTTTATTAAAATTGTTTACCTTTAAAGGAAAACCTCAACTGTGATGGAATCCAGAAATTAGGCCTAATGATACAAAATTAATGCTTCTAGGATTTAATACGATTTTAATGATGATGTATTTCAAGTAAGGCATGTTTGAAGGTGGCTTAGAGGAGGAAACTGGGATTGGACACTTATTTAAAAAAACCGTAGCGGCAATGACATACAAGATAAAAAAAGCTATCTTATTTGATTAATGAAATGTTTATTTTTTTAAATACTAAATTACAAACTACGGACATTACAAACATCTTTTACTACACACAAATATCTATCGACTACACAAACATAAAATTCCAAATGTCGATTGGAAAAATATGGAAGGTTTTAATTTCCTTTGAATTAGTTTTTATATGTGCAACACAAAAATAATTTAAATTTTAATACACCTTGTAATAATAATTTTTTGATAATAATGTGGTAAATAATTTTACTCCAATTTTACCATTGGCAATTTAATTAGGCTCTTCTGGTGCTTTTTAGAAATCAACCTCAATTGCGTTCGTTAATCTACATTTCTATTTATAAAGTTATTTAATAATATCTACTTAAAGGTATCACGCTAACTACATTACTAATGTATTTAGTTATTTTTAAAACACAATAACTAGGACCGTAATGACGTGGTTATTCTGTCTGCTAGTCATGTAACTGCTACACCTTTTAGGAAAATGTTTTGGATATTCTCTAGTAAACCAACTTCTTTGAAATTTAGATTTTTATTTAAAATAAGTGTTAGTTTGTACCAATAATAATATCAGCAACTAAATAAGATTACGTATATCGCTGGTGCTAAAACGTGATGGTTCAATAGTGTCACTATTTCCTATATATTTATTATAGATGCCCATCACATTCTGTACAAGTATATTGTTCTTCAGTAAAGCTTACTCCAATTGAATCTGGCTTCACGTATCCGAGACTGGCACAAGTTTGTAAAATGGATTTGCAAGGAGTTCTGTCTCGTGAATACTTTACTCTGTGTGTGGCTGTTGACATCTATGAGATATTAAGTTGCGAGTACAGCTCAAGCATTTATTAATCTCATTATTGTCTGTCACTAATAGTTTTAATTATTTATAATTCCTTATGTAATCGTATACTTATAGTATATTTAAGTAGCTTGTTCTCCGTCAAGTTAGGTTTAACTACCTTCTATTCTCGTTTTAAATATTGATGTAAAGATTTTTCACTCCACATTCTTGTCATACATTGCCCCTTTTAGAATATGTGTATATTTCCAGTGTAGAACAGCTTTATAGTTATAATATAATATAAGAGTATTTGTGTACAATTTTCACGACCTTGGGGAAGTAGAAAGATCACCGCTTACAACTTTCGTTCATCATCTTTTAAAAATGTATTGATAATTTGATATATATCTACCTAACTTGTATGAGGAAATTCACCTTGATGCTCATACACTCTAAGTATCTAGACGGGAAATGTAAGCCACAGTAGGTAATAACTGACTGGCCAATGTCTTCATTCAAACGATAAATCCTTTGTATTCAAACTGAGAAAATACCTAAATACATAAGAGACTAAGGGAAAAATATCTTTTTAGCATCAAGCTTTACGTATTATGTGAATGAACATTTTTATTCAGGTACACCAAATAAATGTACTATGACAAAATTGAAATACTAATGAAATGTATGTATGGTTCTCCTTATATTTACATTGACTATTAGCTCCTGCAGAATACTGAATAGTTTTAAAATTTATTTTCCTTTTCTCTAATAATTCTTATTTCGTTTCTTGAGATTCCTCAACACTTTAGGAAATAAACGATTTTGAATGAATAATACATTGATTGATAATAGAGAGTAATATATATTTTTTTAAAACAAATTCGTACTTATATAAACAAAGAATATTTTATTTTAGTTTTTTATTACAAATAATATAAATATGTATTTACATACTTGTCACAATAGCAACATTAAGTGCCAAACAAGATATAGAATTTCCTTGCAATTATCCATTTGTTTTTCTACGTATGGTGTTCGACTAAATTTTTTTTTGTTATTATTTAAAGGCTCTCATTTTTTCGTCACTTGCATTGTGTCACTGTTTTTGTTCGATTTCCTTTCACATTGTTCATTCGTGAAATGGTTTGGCAACTATAATCCAGTTTGCTTGTTACTTTTATTATTTTCATTAGTTTTTCATCCTAAGACACTAATTATATAATCGTGTAGTATACATGGCAACAATTGAAGGTTCTACGATGACAGAATTCATATAGATCTTAGAAAAGTTTATTAACAGTAATGGAAAGATTGTTCAGTCCCAAAAAGCACCTGACTTCGAACATAAAGAACCTCAGTTCGAATCCAATCTATACATCCCGAATTGTTATAATTTAGTTACTAAACAAATATTTTAAAATCTGTATTACCATCAATTGCCATCCTTTGCAGGTTGTAAAAAAGTGTAATCACGAAATTGATTGGATTAATAAAAAGGTATTTTATTAATGATTGTAAATTTGTACAAGAGATGTCAGGAGAGTGTGAGCTAAAAGGAGAGATTTAATAAACATACTTAAGGAAGGTATAATGCAAGAAGTATACTAAAGGATGGTTTGTTGACACAAAGAGCTCGGCGATTTAAGTTCGGTTACGTCTTTGACGACATAATCTGTAGTCGGCAGATACTAACATTATTTTAGGTAATGTTGCATATTAAGAGATATTCAGAAAACAAACGGGACGTAAAAAATTTTAAAATGTAAAACATAGGTATAAATAACAACAAATAAATTGTATTTGGACCGAAATCTATGTAAGAGCACGACATCTGTTTTTTTCAAAAAGGAATTGCCAGGCCGAGCTGCGCAGTTGAAGATGCGCGGAAACCTTGATAGCCGTACGCAAGCCATGCTTGCTCTCTCTCTTAATTTCGAAATTTAATCGAGGAAGGACCTCTTTCGAGATGCAGGAGCAAGGGACGCCTTTATTTTTTATACAGTATTTTAATTATTGTTTTTGTTTTCATTAGAAGAAATGTTGCTGCCTTGAAAAATATCTTGAGAGGAAATATCGTTGCCGAAACGCTCAATGGGGGAATTCATTCCAAAATAAGGCTTGTTGGATCACCACGATCAAAAAAGCAGCTAAGATGTACTATAAAAATAATGTGTTTAAAAAGGAATAACGTTTAAAAACAGAACTTTAATCTTTCACGGCTTTACAAGCCAGTTTTCACTAAAACAAAAGTGTTAAAATTAATAGTGCAATGTGAAAATTTATTTAAATTCACTGTACAATCTTTAATGCATCTTGAATATATGCAAAGCCATTTCAAATAAATGTCACAGCTCTGCGATAGATTTTCATATAATAAAATCTCTTAAATTAGATATGTATGCAACGAGGGTAAGCCAACATTTCCAATGTGTATTTATTTGTAATTTTTTAAATTTCCAAAGTAAAATTTGATTTGTTTGAACTAACATTTGTGTTTAAATTATTTGTGATATACATCATCTTTGTTTCAAATGACATTTGATATTGCAGGTCAATCTTTAATTATGTAACGAATTACTGCAATCTTTAACATCACCTAATTCCATACAATTAATGTAACAACAAAATTAACAAGTTACAAGATACTGAGCACGCCTTGTCTTTGAAAGGAAATACAGTTAGCCTAATTTATTTCACATACAGAGATAGACCTACAAATCATCTACTCATATGTTATATCACCAATTGTCCAAACAATCGTGAGAAATGTTTATTTCTGTGTGTCAAAATAAAAATGGCATGTAATAGAATTTTGGATTCTGTTACTAAAGCTCACTGGTAACCTTTTGTTTGTGAATAGCTATTAGGGATTGGCATACATATTATATAGATTATAGTATAAATCAGTCCTCAGTTAGACACGATTAATGTGATGTAATATAAAAATATGTATCCTAAATGGTAGTTCAAAAATACACCGCTAGGATCGTTATCTTTATCCCGGTATCTCTTATCACGTAGTAGGGTTTGTGTTAATACAAATAAAGTTTTGAATGATTATAAAAAGTGACTTGGTGATAATTTATTTTACAGAGTCATTTTTAAATCCTCTTGAAAATGACTCTAATAAGGGAGAGTAACTTTGCGAAAATGGTTAAAAAATACGGCCTTAATTTTGGAATTAGGTATATTGATGCTTTAGAGATCCAAATACTTATTTCCTATTAATAGTAATTTTAATTTTATGGCCGTATATTATCAGCTACTCTTATTCGTAAAGAATTTTATTGCTAACAACAAACAATTAGGTCTCAGTAAACCAAATTTCAAGGTCTACCTCATCCAGAATTTTTGAAGATTACCCTGACTACATTGTAGGTTAAAAACTAATATTAGATCCGTTAAAGTAAATTAACGTTAATTGTTTTATTATTCCTTTTCAAAGTTATCTTCCTATTTTAACCGTTCTTTCTTACGGAGGATAAATGTGAAAGATGGAGGCCAGCAGAGAGCGTATATGATTGCTATTGTCATATATGTATTTCCACTGTCATAGAAATAGCTCTGGTGTGAAGTAAACACTGTTATATTCAAAACATCTACAAAAATATCAGGTTTTAGTTACAATAAGCAATTAACTGTATTATTTGTGAAGATTCATTATGTATATATAAGGATATATATATATATATATATATATATATATATATATATATATATAGAGAGAGAGAGAGAGAGAGAGAGAGAGAGAGAAAGAGAGAGAGAGAGAGAGAGAGAGAGAGAGAAAGAGAGAGAGAGGGGGGGTCATTAGGTGGGGTAAGATTGCGCGGTGTGTAAGACACCACACTGCCATTTTTGTTGTGTATTTGTAGCAAATTGAATACTATTGTACCCTAAACAGTTCCAGCAGTATCCCCGTACACCAGTAAAGTGTATTTCATTCAGGTAAGTAATTGTTATTTATTCTTGATTACTGTTAATTTTCTAAAATAATTTACGCGTGTATAAATGTTGGGTTATTTGAAGAACGTATTAGTGCGTGTAAACGTAATATAAAATTAAAGTAATTTCATTACTAAAAAGAATCATAAAGCTCAGTCTATGAACCTGAAACTACTTTAGTCTTATAAATTGGGAAAGCGGAGTAAGATTTCGCACATTGGTTTGGGGCAAGACTGCGTATAGTGATTACCCCTGCATTATGAATAAAGCGGTTTAGAGGCTCAACTATCCTACATATTATGCCATTTGTCTGAAATATGAATCCGCTTCAAGTTTATCAACCATAGTCTTTAGTGTAAAATATTGTAAAAAAATAAGTGCTACTAGCTTTTGGTGATAATGCTTTGAGAACCAAGGTATTTATTTCCTATTATCAAATGCACAATTGGCAAATGCCTCTATTTATATTTAAACTTATATTAAGAATAGAAGGGCTAGCCACGGACACTTAATGCTTTCAAGTTATACTTGGACACGTTATTTCCAACACTTCAACACCATTATCAAGAAATATCTGGTGAACTCAGTTATCTAATGTTTGCTGCCGCTATTGAACCATAAGTAACATATTTTTGCTTTCGTTACAAGCCTAACACTTTCTTCAACACACGTGGAAAACTCAACTATCCGTTTACATTCAATTATACTACCTAATTTTGGTGCTACAATGAAAACTTTTTTTAAAACTGAAAGTAGAAAAGAGTTCTTCAAACTGGAAGAGCAGTTGGGAAAATATAAAATTGAGTGTTAATTAGGCTTTTTGAATTCAGTTTCCAAATTACGACTTCTCCATTAGTATCTTTAATTTTTTTTAAATAGTAATTTTTTTAATAGTAAATAGATTTTTTAAAGGGAATACTAATTTTTAAGTTCTCACTTTTATGAATTTCAGAACAGCTATGGTTCGTAATCGTATGAGAACGTCTGAGTGGATTACTGGCAGTGAAGCAGTACTGCAGGAAGCTAGACACTAGACATATAGGCGTATGCATTTTAGCATTTTAAGTTGTAAGAGTTTCATTTATTATTTGAATTTCTTAATACCCCTATTTTGTTTTCCATTGTTCTTAGAATAACAATAAATAGTTTACTGGTTTTTTTAACTACTTTGTGTAAATTTATTTAAACAACTTTACATTTAGTTTATTAACTATATTTTTAAGAATTTGACGTTTTGTAAATAATGTTCCACAGTTACTAAATTGTATAATTAAATAGCTATATTCATTGAAAGAAATATATTTCCTATTACTGTATTATTAGAAGTAAACAGAGGCATGGCATATGCGCAGTCCTACCTCCTTTAGCTGCCCAAACTTACCATGACTGGTTTGGCAAGAATTTCTTTATACGTACAAACAAAAATATCGAAACTATGAAAAAATATACATGTATAAAAATACCATAGCATTATAGTTTGACAATAAATGTTTGAAGGCCTTTTTCAATATTTGCGTTACATTATGCATTCTATAATATACGTGTATATATATATATATATATATATATATATATATATATATATATATATATATATTACACCTAGAAATCCCATCTTAATTCGGAAATTTTAATAATATGGTTATAATACGTAAAGGCTTAAAAAAAATATTGAAATAAGAAATATGTTATAAAAGTCGAAGGGAAGATTTTACTTAAGGTTGCTGAGGTAACGGGCAGTTTTGATTCCTTAGTTTATATGGAACAGCTCAATTTGTATAGTCAATGATATTAAATCCTATCTTAGTCATGGAATAAAAAGGTAAATAATTCAAATTCGGAAGTCGTATCCATAATCTGACCAATCGTGGAACAGCAATAGGATGAAGTATTTATTTGTTAGTGCAAGGGAAGTGATTAGGATTGCAACAAACAAGGTTTCGCGTGTAAATTCTCCATACATAATATGATAAGTACATTGAAAATAAGCGCCGAATAATGCGAGGTAACGATATCCGCTGCGCATACTGGATGAGTTTCTGTGAATTGTTAAACCCAACACGAGGCAAGGTCTACACGAACGAGGCAGATGTTTTATTCAACACTTCCATAACACCGGCCTGTAAACTCTTTCTAATGTGTTACAACCAAGTTGAAAATGTCACGTACAATATTTCATTTGGATAAAAATCGATTTTTCTTCAAATAAAAATTCAATTAAAAAGAACTACTGAAGTTTCAAATTTTAGCGTAATTTGCTAGGCTTACTTTAGTGATTATCGGAAATGTTTTATTCGCACAATAATATGTTTGCTAAAAATATATGTATTGAAAATTTAATTATTCCTAACCGATAACCGGGAAAACCTTCTGTTTGTACTACAACTATGGTATGACATTGATATTGACTATGTATATTTTGTAAGCAAAAACGTGGTCTTACTGTTATTATAAATCTTCATCCTGTCCAAAAACCCAATAAAATATTTTCATACATTTTTAAAAATCAAATTAAGATATAAAGTATCGTAATGTTTTTGGAAATGTCTTTTGGAATTCCTAGGCGGGAAGATTATTGTGCTGTAAATATAAGTTTGTTGGTCTAACTTAATTCATTTAAAATCTTAGCCTACCCTACAGTCCACAGCCCATTCGTTGAGAGATCAAGACAATAGGTCAGCCGCTATTCAAGCAACTACCAACACCAAGGCTAAGAGAACCATCTTGTAACTGTCTCTTTTTTCATTACGAATCCAAAGTTAACGTTATTAGTAACGGAAGGTGTATATGGTTGCCTACCTCCTCAGCAATACTCAGTAGTTTTTACATAACTTCTGTGACCAGTGCTTACTCAGCCTGTTAGTACTTTAGTGTTGATGATTTATGTAATACAAAATAGATAAATATACATATATACCTTGTAATATAAATATTAGAATAGGCAAAGTAAGATGAGCTACGTCCAGATTTGTCAGGCTAATCTCTGGCCCAAAGGGGTTAGACAAAGAATTAATGGTTGAAATGATCGTGCAATCACTAGGGAGCGCTTCAAACTGTTAAAGAGAGTATATAAGCAGAATTTTGCTTCCACAACTGTGCTTTATTATATGTACTAGAAAATTATCCATGCGAGAATGTGTTAGAATGGGTGTTGTTGTGCAGCAATACGTTAGTTACGTTCAAACGTTAGAAGAATGTCCAGATAACGCCGAATATAAATGTCGCTGAAGAAAAGCTGCTTGATCAAAGTCTATAGATTTAAACCAATAACTTATACCTATACTCCTAAATTTTCCTTTACCAAGCAATAAAACCATTACAGTTTATACAAAATATTGTTTTAATTGTGTGTGTGTGTGTGCGTGCGCGCGCGCGTGTGTGTGTTGTAAGTGATTTTCGTTTGTTTTTTTCAAAATCCTTCATTATCAGGGTCTCAGTACCGCTAAGAAGCTTATAGCTGATAATTTCCACCAGATTTAATTATTGTTGCAATACCGAGAATTTATGAATAGGCTATAATTGCCAAAGATTCTATGAGGAACAGTTCTGTAACTGAGTATTAATAATACTCAAGTGAGAGAAAACACAGTGTAAGTGTGATTAATACATACAGTGAAAATCAAGTAAAAAGCAAAAATATTACAAGATTGAAACATTCATAAAGAATTAAAGTTGTTGTTTAAGCCTAATTAGAGTATTGTCTTTCCTTCACATCACTATTTATTATATGTATAAACCTTCAACAACGGCTTAAAGTTATAAGCACCATTTTCAGATAATCAAGAGTTGTTTTATCGCTCAGCGGTCCATTAAATCATTTACAAGAATAAGAAAGGCAAACGTATTTTCCTAATATTTATCACCTAGTGTTAGGTTCACTTGATTCTATAATTCTGAATTTTACCAGTAAAGCCAATAAACTTTTATTGTAACAGAATATCATATAAAATATAGGCTATGACGTTTTAAGTAAATGGATTTTAATTTTTGAAATTTATTACTACTGCAAGATATTTGAGGAACGTTTCTACCACTGAGTTTATTTAGTAATAAATTTAGCGCATTGTTATGCAGCGCCAGTACAAATCAAAATCTTGATTTAATCTCCCAAATTGGAAACTTTGGTCCAATGTTATTTGCTGCAAGAATTTCAGTGAAAGTTTCTATTTGTATGATTAGAAACTCACTAATACTACTCACAGCAAATAGATCCAAATGTTATTGTATCAACTAATGTTTTACTTTCCTCATAACTAAGCAGGCGTTTCCCCACTTTCACTGCGAATCCAACGCGCACCAACTTACAAATTGTTTTAGTTATATTTTGTTGTGCAGCAGACACAATGCCAACTATATCATGGAATATTTGCAGTTATACCTAACAAACATGAATAAATGAAACCTCACAACCACAAATAACTTTTTCTTTTATATAAAACCTTAAGTACATTTCGATTACATAGCAATCATCCACAGAGGTTAATATACAATGAAAATATTTTTTCATTGAAAGTATTTTTATTGTAAACTACCTCTGAGGATGATTGCTATGCAATCGATATGTACTTAAGGTTTTAAATAAAAGAAGAAAGTTATTTGTGGTTGAGAGGTTTCATTTATTTATGTTAACATTACGCCACAGTGGTTTTATACAGTCAATACCTAACAAACTTGAACCAATTTCTATTTTTTATCATTTGTTGTTTTCACATGTGTTTCCTGAATGTATATTTTGAACAAGCAGTAAGTTCTTTCAAGAAGTTCTTTGAACAGCAAACCACGGGTATCTGTTAAATTAGATACATCCGTACTCTCGTTGCAAAAACACACCGCTAACCTGTTATTTTTTTTGAAGCATTACATTAAAGAAATATATACGTATATTATAACTCAACCACAAAGTAAAGTTTTACGATAGGTTTGTTTATAAAATGAAGTAAGTTACCCTTTAATGTCCAATGCACATTGCCCTAATAAAATTATTTTGCCATATTACATTATACGATCTTGATACTTGCTAAATACTTAGCGTATCACTATTACCGTATCAATACGTAACTTAAAAAATACCTAATTTTCAAACCTACAACATATAAGACTCAAAAAATACATATTTTCATAGACCATTTCGTCATATCAGTTTCTACGTTAGGCCAACTATATCTTTCGTATAAACCCCTATAGGAAGACTCAGGTGAAGGAGGGGGTAACTACTTCGTTTTAACAATAGTTAAAATTATCGTTATTTCATTTAACAATTGTTTTTCCATATTTCAACCTTACCAAACCCGATACCTAATTTCCACATTTAACTGCACTTGCACAGTATTACATTAATATTATTGGGTAGTATTATTTCATGATAAGGTACTAAATGATGTAATTACTGAAGTATTGTTTGATCAATAATTAGGCTTCCAAAATGACGCGTCCCGTTTTTTTTTATATTTTTGATTATTACGTTAAAAAATGAGAAAAATAAATTTGTTTCAATTTTCTATGTCAAGAATTAGCATACATAGTTTTACAATAACTATATCTGCATAACATTATTAACGTTTGATCAGTCAAAAGAATTTATATTTGGGCCAAGAACCATATTTCATTTAAAGTAAGTAAAATACTAAACAAATTAATAAATCTATCGTAATTAAATGGTTATTAATTTGTTAAAATAACAAAAATAGTTATCTACTGTAAGCTATTTTAACTAAGTAGATCCTGTAGAATCCTGCACCAGCCTCGTCTCATTTACAAAATCATCGTATTTATTATATATCTCATATAGCGTTATGACGATATAATAAAACGATCATTTAAATTATAATTCTAAATATATCTATGTCGCAAATGTATTTATTTCCTCATTAGAGGTGTCACTATAAATGCTGCTGAAACCTTTAGCTATCAACGTTTTCACTCTGAATAAAAAGAAAGTAAACACTTCCTAGAGATTTTAAAAGCAATATTTATATTATACTTATAAAAGGAATTTACTATGTTGGGTGTCTAGTCCTATATTTTGTCTACCTCTAGCGTTTCCTCCTTCATAGACATTTCCTATGTCCTCCCTAGATAAAACGTCTTTGGCAATCTTTCATTACATTTCATATCAAGTAGTTTATATCCTTATCATTGTTTTTCCTGTATTCATGACGTTTTATGTTTCCATAGGTGATAAAAGGAAAGTTAAAATTATCACCTTAAGAAAACGTCAAGCATAATATTCTAAATGAAACTCGATCTAGTTAATGATAAGGGAGGAGCATTGTTCATGCTGAGCGAATGACTTGAGAGCGGCATTCTTATAAAGTGAATGTCGCACGATATAAAAGGAAAACTGAGGGAATTTTGTATTTGCTCACCTCATATTGTTACAACATTACCTTACAACGTTTACAACAAGAGTGTGAATATTTAAAACCCGTAAAGTGTGTTTTGATAGAATTATAAAATAGTTTATTACAAATATTTTCTACATATTTTCTAAACTTAATTGAAGTGTAAGTAAAGTCAGTGAATATTCTGCTACCAATATTAGAACAAGTTTAAATTTTTTTCTCTTTTAACAATAAATTATTAAGAAGTTTATTTACAAATGGAAGAAAAACACAAAACTAAAGTTGTATGTGTCATTGTTTAACAAATGCTATCGAGATTTTTCTATGGTTTATTTATAACGTTATTAGACACTACATTTAATACGACTCTGTACTTCGGCGAATCCTTGTATTAATCCCTGGTGTGAAATTTCCCGAGAAATACTTTGCCATCGATTGGGGTTGTATATTTAGCGCCCATTTAAATATGAAAATATTACTAACTTGCAAAGTACTATAGAGAAGCCCAATATCATATTCTTGGAACAATGCACTTGACGATTTAGGAATATTTTTTTTAGTATGCAATAGTTGACTTTGTGTGCCAATAGGGCTTACAATATATTCGTATATGCCAAAGATTCAGTTTTACAATGCTCGTATAAATATTAGGAATGTAAGATATTGTGAAAAATTCTGATTAATTAATATAATAAATAATCTTGAACACTATTTTATTATTTTATAATAAACACACAGTTATAGTTAAGCATTGTAATAAGACACTTGCTCTACATAAGACTGATATATAAATTAATGGTTGAAGGTTGTTGTTGCTGGAAACTAATTGGTAACAGGAAACTTCGAAATATTACTCAGTTAATTGTTTGGCAGTGAGTTATGTTTACCAGACTATCTCTATAAAATGAACATTCTATTGTTATTATAGATAAACTTGTGTTCCCAATTTTTTTAATTATCTATTTTATAATTGCAGTGGATAGAAATATTTTTTCCAAATTATTGTGTGTATGCTTGTTGTTTGTTTCTTCTTACCACTAAAAATAGCAAATTCACTACCTTGACCACGTGCATAAATTGCTCTAACATTTCTAAAGACAGGCTCGTTTCAAGAATTTGCAGAAAAAGTTAAAATTCATTTCAACATTGTAGTTGTTATATTTGTTTTCCATTCTACCCTAATAGAGACGGATCAACCTTTATTAGTCTAGGTTTTAGGTTTTGAAGATATAAGAACTGGTTCTTGAACAACCCTTGCCTAGAGCATTGACACAAGAAAAGTTAACTTTTTACGAAACTGTACATTGAATTCAACTGTAAGCTATAAAATATATCACATTTCCAAGTACAAAATATGCGATCAATATTTCTAATAAATAAAGAAGGATCTAATGTATAAAATAAACCAAGTAAGGATATAATTAAGACTATTTACTCTATTTTCTTGAAATAATATTAGCTTAGGAAATTCATAATAAATATTGTGAAAATATATTGATATTAAAGGATCGAATTACTCTTTACATATTGTGAACACAACCAACCAAAAACTTCAAGAATCATAATGTAAAAACTTTTTGTTTTTCAAGTATTTTACCCATCCCCTCGTTCGTGGTTAGCACTTTTGAAAGTAGTATTATCGTTGTATATTTGTGATAGTGGAATTTATGTTGTGCAACATGAATATGTAGGTTAATCTACAGAAAGCAGGAAGAATCCTGGTAATGCTTGGAGCCACAAATACACTGAACAGACAAAATTCAATAAGTTGGTGGTAATTGTGACAGTTAAAATTGAGGACAGAAAGATTTCATCTAACAAAGAGCAGAAACATAAGTGGCCACACTGTGATTTCACCAGCACAATCAATTTCGTTTACTAAATTTAGTATAAATAAAAAATAGTTAAACGTGCATATACCAGTAACAAAGGTGGCAAAGCTTCACTTCAGAGACATGTGTAGGTAGGCTCGGCCTTTGAGAGGTTTCATGTAAAAATGCCAGGTAAGAAAGGGGACAGCTTCGCTATACAGAAAGAATAAAAAAAGTAAATTGTAACTTTATCCCTATTTATAAACCAAAATACGGGATCTATTTATGTACGTTTGGGTTATTGAAACACTTTGGTTACATTTTAGTAATAGTATCAGCACCACGTTTCAAAATGGTATTCTCATTTTAATATATTTCAACAGTTTATAAACAAAATATAATGATTATATTATTTTTAAGACTATTTATTACACAATTATTATTTTAAACTTTTTATTTCTAACAGGTAGGCTTAAAATAAAAATTTAGAATGTAGTAATAAACTGGGTGCACTTGTTTATAAATGTAAAGATAAATAAACAAATATACATATACAAATATGTATATATATATATATATATATATATAAATATATCAAAACTATGAAATTCGTAGTTAAACTAAACTAATTCGTTTAATCTATCAACTACAACACTTTATACAGCAGATTCAAAATCAACTACATTTATGGTTAATTAAAAATAACAACACGAATAATGTTTTTAAAACACATGGAGACTTCATGTACGACAGAGAAGTTATTAGTCTTATTTTTATTATCTTAAAACCATCAAAAACCATTTGGCACCATTACCAACTCGTGTATGTCCGATTTTTTCGTTTGTACGAGGCATCTTGTGAAATATCTCTTAGGCAAAGAAATCGTTCAAAGAATATACATTTATATATATATATATATATATATATATATATATATATATATATATATATATATATATATCAAAAACAATTTAGGTGATTCAAATTGAGAAATATTTATTATTATTATTTCTTTAGTGCTTTCCGTTGATAAACAGATCAAAAATCATCAGGATTTATTAACACAATAACGCATTCAGAATAATATTTATCAAAGAAAAGCTTGGAATAAATATTATTTAATATAACTTGTATTTGAATGACCTTAGTGGTTTTGTATTTTAATGCAAACAAAAAAATTTAGGTTTATATATATATATATATATATATATATATATATAAGTGTTTCCTAGTTCAATAGTTTCTTCTCTTTCACACTCTCTATATTTCCCCCTTGTGCTTTTAGTTTAAAAATATTTACATATAAGTTCGGTAATTCGTAAATATTATTCACTCATATTTTCAGAAAAAATATTGCTGTTAGGGAATTATCTTACTGTGAAAATGAAAAACCATCCAATTCCTTAACACCTTTACAATATGAATGAGTTTAACTTAAAAGTACAAAACCCGAATATAATTTTTTTCTCATACTTCTGCAGTAAAATTATTTCTAGGAAAACAGTTGATTTTCACTGAAATTGAGCTGTGCTTCTAAGAATGTTTTCTATAAAATGAATTATTTCTTTAATAGTTATCAGTGGTGATCTTTAAACATACATGCGCAGAAATAATACATAGAAAACCTCCTATTACGTAACTATGATTGTAGAGTATTTTGTAATATTCTGTGCAGTTGCTTTACTATACAGCACTATTTCGTTATTGGTTCGTGAATATTAAATTGTTATTATTTAAAAAGGTTTTACACGTTACTTTAAACTCTTATTTAAAATAAAACATAACCAACCTAAGCTACAAAACATTAGATTATTTTATTGTTTTTGGCGGTATAATATTTTAACTATCAACTTTAATGGTATCATTGTAAAATTCATACATATATACATATTTTATCAGTATTTATTATATATATATATATATATATATATATATATATATATTATACTTTATTAGTTGTATTAGTATTAATAAAATGGACTGAACTGTCTTTACATAAAGAGATTAAAGTTTTTTATTATTATTTCAAAATAATGTTAATATAACACACATACAGTGCTATATTTTTAGTCCTAGCAAACTTTATAATATTTGAAACAGCGTTAATGTAAATAAGAGTTATTTATAGTAACAAATTTTAATAATAACCTTTACGAATATGAAATTATTAAACAATTAAAATATTATTAAAAGGATCCAAACAATAAATAAATAATTATATCTTCTATACCAATAAGACATACAATGTATCCCCTTTATACCTGTATTAAAATAATTTAGTGGGCTATTAATATTAGAAGTGAATATAATATATATATATATATATATATATATATATATATATATATATATATATATATATATATATATATATAAATAAATATATATATATATATATATATATATATATATATATATATATATATATATATATATTATTGGATATAAATTAAAAAATATTCTTGTATTTCAATAACCTATGTTGTTTAAAATTATTAAACAAGAAAACGTATTTTATATATATATATATATATATATATATATATATATATATATATATATATATATATATATATATATATATATATATATATATATATATATATATATATATATATATATATATATATATATATATATATATATATAAATATATATATATATATATATATATATATATATATATACATATATATGTTTGTGTCTGTGTGTATAAATGCAAATGTATATATTATAAATATTTATAACATTCGCTCCATAAGCATTTGTTTCCATGGCTGAAATTGTCTGTGGAATAATAATGATAAACATAATTATAAAGTAATCATAAATAAAAGTATAATATTACGCCTTATAATAACATATATTATTGTTTTACTTACTATTTCTACACACACTCATTACCTTGTGCACTTGGGAATAACATAATTTGTTTAATATCATTCGGCATTCGGAGATTAGAGATTAGAGAGAAATAAAACTTCCAATATCCAGGCGTACTTTGTTTTGAAAGTAAGTAACTGATCCTAATTTTCAATTCAGGCTAACCAACAAATCATGCTAATTGTGTTTTAAATGATGTTTTAAAGATATATGCATATATAAAACATTTGGCTTTAAGTTCGTCCTAAAATGGTAAAGGAAATTAGTGACGCATCCTACACTACATTTCTCTTCATTATTGTCCCTGTAAGGAAACAAACCAATGTTAAATAGCAGTAAATTTAATGTTTTACAATAAAACTAACAAACTACCTCGTGTGTTAGAATATAATATTGTTTAAACACTATGGAAAATATTCTATTTCATTAAAAGTTTTAAATATAGGGGGTTTTTCGTAGAACTAATAATAAGCTGTGGTGTGTATGCAGGGCATTAAGATCTAACCCTAAGTTATAACCAAGTAAGAGTATTGCATTTCTCAGGAAATTTCGCCCCAGGGATTAATTCATAGATTGGCCGAAGCACAGCAGCATTTATCGGATAGTTACTGTAACACTCTTAAAAATAAGGTGTTACATATAAATTCATTTATATATTTAATTTTTAGTTAATAATTATATCTTCCCAATATAAAAGACAATTTTTGTTTTATTCGTGCTCATTGCGAAGCTAGCATAGATAGTAGCACCCCTAGCGGGTAATAATGTAAAATATCGTACGAGGTAGTAACTCAGGGTAATTAACTGACATCACCTCATGTGACGCAAGCATGGTCTGATATCGCCAGATCCAATGCACCAATCGAAAAATTCGAAATAATAACCAAGGGTGGGATTTCCGTTAGCGTGCCCCTTCAGACGATCCCAGTTCTCCAAAAGTCTTTGAACGAGACGGACGTAATGGCACTTTCGGTCGTAACCTAGAAATTTATAAGCTTCCAGTATTCCAAATTTTAACATGTCAAGGCCGGTACCAAATTTATTTAACTCAGCTAAAGAAGAAGTCAGAAGCGAATATTTACGTATTTCAAATGAGTAAAAGTTGATATCATTTTTGTTTAAGTGCTGATTTGCAAGAGCGATGTGTTAAGTGATTAGTGATTCCAAAAGCCATGGGCAATGTTTAATATGTGTTAAAGTGTTTTAAAAATAAGTAATGTGCACAAGCAGGTACGTTTTAGATAATAATAAAGAATATGTATTTTAATGTTAACTAAGTTGAAGAATTTTTAAATGATAAACGGTTAAAACAGAACGGTAGAAATTGTCCCTTGAATATTGATTTCTAAAAATTTAATTGGAAATCTTAAGTTACTATCTTCTCGATATATATAAATTTTAAAGGTTAATAAGTAATTAAAATGTATGGAATAATTAGCAGTAATTAAAAGTAAATTACTCGACACATTGCTGTCACTTGGTTTTTTGTAATTTGTCACTGATTAATAAATAGTATGACTTTTTATTTTAAAAATTTAAATATTTATTTCAAAAGTAACCTAGAACGTTACAAACTTTATATCTTCATTTGCCAAGTAACCTAATTCTACCATCCGAAGATAGCGGAAGATCGTTTACAGAAAGACATTATTATGCCTGGCTGAAACGGAGAATTAGGAGCCTCTGGTAAGTAAGGTTAATTAATTTGTTAATTAATAATTAACATACATTTTTAATAAAGCACTGATAAATACTTACTCTAGGAAAAAAGGCTCAAACCGTTACATATGCGCAACTCTGCTAGTTTTGTTTGTTCCTAAAATCAACTGTTACATATGCGCAACTCTGCTTTATTAAATTACTGCTGTTTTGTTGTTTTCTAAAATGTAAGTCTTATACTCTCCTAATTTTCGAAAAATTTATTAATTAAAAAGTCGAAAGATAATTACTGCTAACGAATTCTAAGGATTAATGCCATTCATGTGTTAATTATTTAAGTTGTGCAGCCCTCCTTAAAAATACTCGTCAGTGTGTATAAAGTTAATTTCAAATAAATAAAATGTCTAGCGATTTAAAAAATAAATAAGTTGGTAAATGACGAGTTAATTTTCTAAAAAATTACAAATGTAAAGGTTAGAACGGACAGTACAGTATATGTAATAAGAAAAATAGCCAAAGATAAAAATTGTAAAGCCGATCCTGTTTATTTAATGTATTGGATAAATAATAGTTTCTCAGAGAAATTCAAAGTAAATGTTTAAAAATCATAATAAATTAAAGAAGGAAACAAAGGCTGTTATGTTAGCTACAATAAACGTTGAATTAAGTAGTCCAATAAATTGTAATGTTTTAGTTAAGAAAATTGTAAACAAACAGGATAAAGTTTCAGTAGCTAATAATACAAAGATAAAAATATAAGCTAATTGCATTGTCAAAATTAAAGTTAAAAAAATTGTTTATGGCAAGTAAAGTTTTAGTAGCAAAACGTTTAGATTGTAAAATGTCAGACGACCTAAATGATTTTTAAAAAAGGATAAAAAATTTTAAAGAAGATTTAATAATAATAATAATTTGAATAAAGTCTTTTTTTTGTTGTGAACAGTTAGCTGTATGTAATTCTTGAATTAAAGTATGGGATTTAATTTAAGAATAAAGTTAGTGAATTTTCAAAGAATGGGATTTGAAATTCAAAAAGGGTTAAGATGTACTGAAGACGTATAAGATAACAAAGATGTTATAAGACAATGGTACAGGCTTAAAATTTTGCCAAGTGAGAGTAAAAATTGTATAGACAAAAATTTGTCGTGAAACAATGGACTCAGGGGCAAATATGGTAATTAGGTGGCTTACAATAAGTGAGCAGGTTTATACAGCTAGATGTGAGGTTAGGATTGTTCACATAATATGAGACACACTCAAAGAAAATTTAAGTAAAAGATATTTCATAGAACTCTTGTAATTTTAATTTTTAAACAAAATGTAAAGTAACATTAAATAGTATAAAAATCGTTGTATGGTTAATAAATTAAATTAAAATGTAATTTTCACAGTAAATTGGCTATAAAATATGAAGGTATATATAAAATATTGTAAAGTTTTTTATAATCATGTGTCTGTACTGTTCCGATAAGGTAATAACTTTAATAATATAGAAAGGCTCATATAAATCGATTAAAATCGAAGCAGGGACATTCTAAAAGGGGTAGATTATTTATTAAACGAATAAAAGAGTATTAAAGTTAAAGTTGGAAGAAATTCAAGCTATTGTAAAATTCTAAAAGGGGAATTGTTTAACAAGGAAAATGGGAGGTGCCTTGATATGCAATTTTACAAAATCACGACGACACATTTACATAATTGCCTGTCGAAAGGGCCCAATGACATGCAATTTCACTTATACACGAGAAAGACGACAAAAATCTCAAAATACACAATACTACACGAAGAGACTAAAACACTTGACCAAAAATTGTATATGAATGTACAATCCTAGTTTCTGTTTTGTTTCATTTCTTATTTTATAAATGCAAGAGCTTAGTAAAAATTTAAAATCAAAGTATCATAGTAATGTTTAAATGAAATTATAAGAATAATGAATTGAAATAAAGTCCTTGTGTCAACAACTAGCTGTATAGTTTTTAAATCAATGTATGGGATTTGATTTAAGAATAAGGTATTTGGATTCAAAATATGGGTTTTGAAATCCAGGGTTTTTGTATAAGATCTACGAAGGTTGTAAAAATAACAGAGAAGTTATAAAACAACTGTACATTCTTAGTTAGTAAATAGAGAGAGATATTTTGAGAAAAGACACATAGCGTCATTTAAATATGGTAATTTGTGGCTTACAGAGAGTAAGCAGTTTTGCAGATCCCAGGAAGTGGACTGTGATAAATACAGCTAGTAGGTTAGGTTTGTTGACGCAAAAAGGGACAATTTCGAAGAAAATTTAATAATAGATTATTTGAAGGATTTTTTAATAAAGAAGTAATTTGATTAAAAATTAATAAGAAATTGAAAGAGTAAAGAGTTTAAAAATTGAAAAGATATAAATTTGTATTCATAAAATTTATGAAACTAAATGTTTACAAGAAGTCAGATTTTAATAAAAGAAATTGAAGTATGTAATGTTTTGAAAAGTTTTGAAAAGTTTGAAAAGTTTAGAATGTCTTTGCAATAGAACGCTGTGAAACCGGTAGTTTTTTAAAAGAGCCTATGTGTGAGACAGCGGATGTGCTTCTACAAGGGGGAATGGCAAGCATTCCATGGTGGAGACAGTGAGTAAACAAAAACATCCGTTGGCCAGTCATTGTTTATACTTTTTCTATAGTACGTATAAAATTTTGTACAATTGTAAAAGCAGACTGCACACACACTGCACACACTCATGTATAAACTGTTGAAGTAGAAATAAGATGTAATGTCGAACAAAAATTTTCTTTCCAAGTCGACAAGAGAATATGTAACACTCATAAAAATAAGGTGTTACATATAAACTCATTTGTATATTTAATTTTTAGTTATTAATTATATCTTCCCAATATAAAAGAAAATTTTTGTTTTATTCGTGCTCATTGTGAAGCTAGCATAGATAGTAGCACCCCTAGCGGGTAAAAATGTAAAATATAGTACGAGGTAGTAACTCAGGGTAATTAACTGATATCACCTCTTGTGACGCAAGCATGGTCTGATATCGCCAGATCCAATGCACCAATCGAAAAATTCGAAATAATATCCAAGGGTGGGATTTCCGTTGGCGTGCCCCTTCAGACGATCCCAGTTCTACAAAAGTCTTTGAACGAGACGGACGTAATGGTACTTTCGGAAGTAACCTAGAAATTTATAAGCTTCCCGTATTCCAAATTTTAAGATGTTAAGGCCGGTACCAAATTTATTTAACTCAGCTAAAGAAGAAGTCAGAAGCGAATATTTACGTGTTTTAAATGAGTAAAAGTTGATATCATTTTTGTTTAAGTGCGCTGATTTGCAAGAGCGATGTGCCAAGTGATTAGTGATTCCAAAAGCCATGGGCAATGTTTAATATGTGTTAAAGTGTTTTAAAAATAAGTAATGTCCCCAAGCAGGTACGTTTTAGATAATAATAAAGAAAATGTATTTTAATGTTAACTATGTTGAAGAATTTTTAAATGATAAACGGTTAACACATGAACGGTAGAAATTGTCACTTGAATAGTCATTTCTAAAAATTCAATTGGAAATCTTAAGTTACTATCTTCTCGATATATATGAATTTTAAAGGTTAATAAGTAATTAAAATGTATGGAATAATTAGCAGTAATTAAAAGTAAATTACTCGACACATTGCTGTCACTTGTTTTTTTGTAATTTGTCACTGATTAATAAATAGTATGACTTTGTATTTTAAAAATATAAATTTTTATTTCACAAGTAATCTAGAACGTTACAAACTTTATATCTTCATTTGCCAAGTAACCTAATTCTACCTTCCGAAGATATCGGAAGATCGTTTACAGAAAGACATTATTATGCCTGGCTGAAACGGAGAATTAGGAGCCTCTGGTATGTAAGGTTAATTAATTTGTTAATTAGTAATTAACATACATTTTTAATAAAGCCCTGATAAATACTTACCCTAGGAAAAAAGGCTCAAACCGTTACATTACGAATAAAATTACTACGGCCCCTTTGAGGTTTTCTTGGCTTGGAGGTTGCCTGGTTATTTGCCAATAAGTACCGGAATATATAAGCCACGCAATAAATTGGTAAGTAATGTTATTCACGCAAGTTGAAACTAATAACCTCTTCGTAATAAAAATGTAATTTATCATAGTAATATCATAATCGAACGTTATTCTTAAAAAACCTTTTAATTTGATTGAAACTCATCATTTCTAAAATGTTCTGAAAAAAATTGCTTGCTAGGTACAGAATAGTAATAAATGTTTAAAATTTACGGTCTTAGGGTATAAAATAATCTTACTAGACCCTTACACAATAATGATATTCCTTGTAGGAATGTTGTGCCGGCCATGTTTATCTCTTTCTTTTAATTCGTAATAAACTTTCTAACATCTTGCTTCGAAGTTACGGATCTAATTTTAGGTATATATGAAAACCTGTCAGATTATTGTGACTTTAGTATGAAATAAGAGTTTACATAAATGCGTGTTTCCAGATCATCATTAGAGAATTAATAAAGGTAAGTCACATATAAGATTAAAACTATGTTACTGAGATATAAGTAGTCCTAACTTTTAATAACTTTTGGACTTTTAATAACTTGGTTCGAATGGCAGGTCTCCACATAAGACCTGCAGGAGAGGGTAAGACAACGTATCGTACTATAACCGACTACATCTCCTTTACTCTTACTTTTACCACTTCTTTAAATGTAATCCCTAGGGGAAATTGCATCGGGAGTCTAGGCAGAAGGACGTTATGAAAGTAATAATGGAAAGAGTTGTAAAATACTGAACAATTGTGAATATAGCCAGACGTTTGATCAAGGTTTGACACTACATTCAACATCGGCTTTTTATAATACACTACAGTTAAAATATTTTTATAAAAATTAGTATTTATTTAAAACATAAATTGCTATGAAATTATCTTAACTAGAAAGAAATAATATTCTGCCTATAAACTCACACTTTATGTTTCTCACAAATCATTATACTGTCATTTTCAGATTATCACATTCTGAAATAGCAGCAGTCTGGAAACTCAAGAGTCTAGACAACGAAGTTTAAGGAATTAACTAACTTGACAAACAATATATAGGTTTTATAACTCAACTTTCTTAGCCCTTGTTATAACACATGGTGACTAATATTTAGAAGAGAAAATTTAACTCAACACAATTTTATGTAATTCGTAATTGATTATAATCAATGATGACAAGTTTAGATAATTCTTAGTCTACTAGCATTGAATTCGCTCTGACCAAAATAATTTCTGTTGCTCTCGTATATTATAGGGCCTATACTGACTTATCACTCAGACCGACAATACGGTTGTTTTTTTTGTGTGTTCCATAAGAGTTTATAATATCTTAATATAGTTAAATATTATTTGCATAAGGCGAACGCATATTCTGGAAATGGGAAAACAAATTGAAATATATGAGCTTATGCTGAAAGAGGGAGGTATAAAATTGTAAACAATTGTTTATATAGGGTAAAACGGCTGAACAATTTAAATTTTAACATGTATAAGCTTGCAAAATGTAAAGTGAATATTAATAATAACTATGATGAACCTAAAATATATAAAAATGTCAAAGCATGTCTTTACAAGAAAGAGTATAAATAAGAATAGTGTATTTTAAAAGCATAAATAGTTAAAGTCCTATTATTATTTATCACAAATTTATCCTAAACATATGCAACTGAAACATTAATGTATTTGTCTTTGCTTAAAGAAACAAAAGTTTTATCTTTAGCATTTATGTTCCTTTATCTACATATATGAATTGTTCAGTATCTTGAATAATACTATACACTTAAAATAGCGTTGAGGTTTCCCAAAATTAAACTATTAGGAGTATGTCATAAATCTAAAGTTTCACTAGCCTTATTCCCTATTACAGCAAACAATTTATATGATCAAGTTGAAAGAATAAAGTGGACATAATCGTGAAAGATAGCGGTCGTTTCACAACTCATCAACTCTTTCTAAAAGTTTGGTCGTCATACAAACTACAACTTTCCTTTCGGTCATAAGAACATTAAAACAGCAAGTAGGCTTTGAAATGAATGAAAAGCTCTCTAGTGAATAGACGAGGTTCGCTCCAAAAAGTCATGCTACAAGGGATTTCTTAAAACAATTATTCAGTCAGTGTGATATTTTACGTACACCTGTATATAGATATGCTACTAATGCATGTTCGTGTGTACCCATCGTTTTAATTGTAATAATATCTAAACCAATTAGGACAAAAAAAATATTTGATTTTCTATAATTTGAAGATTTTATTAGTATAAATACTTGGAATATTCGGTGTGTGACTATCAGGTTTTTTATTGCAATAAGGTATTTGCTAGTTGGGTCTGGGATTTGTTCGTATTTATTTTCTTTTATGTAGTTAGTCATTGAATCGATGTATTTACTATTTTGTATTATTACTGTTGTATTAGATTAATCGGATTTTAATATTATGTAGTCGTTGTTTTCTAGTTTTTCTCTAAGTTTTATAATTTCTTTTTATTTATATATTGTTCCGTATTTAGTTTTTTCCCGTTTTTATTAGATTAATTTTATTATTAATATTGTTTTTTATGTGGACACACAAAATTACTACTTACAGTAACATGATAAATAAAGCAATAAAATACACACAAGATAACAAACACAAATTAAATGAAGAATTAGATAACATTACAAAAATAGAAATAGAAAATGGATACAACAAACACCTTATATGAAAATATATACAATTAATTCACAAAAAACCTAACCTCAACACAACACTACAACCGGAACACAAAAATAATAAAAGTAAAAAAGTCTACCTAAAATATAAATACACCATTAACAAAATAGAAAAAATAACAAATATATACTACAAAGAATACTACACTCCAACATACAAACCAAACAACGAAATATTAAACTATCCTTATAACACAAGCGACAAAACAAATTAGGAAAAACATAACCTATCAAGAATTTAAAAAAATTACATGTTACAACTGTAACGCATTTTACATAGTGAAAATAACCAGATCATTTAAAATAAGATTTGAAGAACATTATAGAGCATTCAAAAACAAAAATTTAAAAGTGCCACATGTTGCAGCACACCTAAAATCACATAAACATAAAATAAGAAATTACAAAAATAAACTAACCATACTTGAAATAGATAATAACCCAACTGAACTAAACTCACTAGAAATATACCACATTTATAAAAACATACACAACAATTTATTGAATCTACAAACAACATATACAGAAGACATACTATTTAAAAACATTATACACGAGACTCAAATGGAAACGTGTATGACGTCAACAAATACCAACACCACGGACCGAACATCCACAGAAAAATTGAGAAAAAGTAATCAGTGATTCGACAATGGTAAAGTGACCGACAGGCGCCTCATCACACAAAGCAAAATCATTGCACTTGATGGTGGATAAAATTACTTACAATAGTAATATATTAACTTCATATATATATATATATATATATATATATATATATATATATATATATATATATTTAACAAAGCCCTTTACCTGAAAACTGTTGCAAACGAAGAAGCAATGTTATAGTATGATTTACTTTGAGCTTTTGCTTGTAATTAAATTGAGATAAATCAAACGATAGTTCGTAATTAACATGAACAGTTTAACAACGTATGCAAATATGAAACAAATAATTGGAATTTTTTTAGTTTCCTGGCTTCTCCTAAAACTAAATCACTTTTATTTTCAAGTGCTTGTAACACATTTCCAATCGTTTATTTATCAAAAATCACTTATCTACATCAGCTGTTGTTGGTTTCAGACCAGATGTTTTCTTATCACTGTTAATAGTCTCATATTTAACTTATAAACTTGACTCTACTGCGGGTTATTTCTGTACGGACTGTACGTCTCTCTGAAAAGCGCTAATTAAGAAGACAAGTACCGAATTAGAGTTACAGCAAAACTACAAGAAACTTAAGTCTTGGTTTCCTTTGCTGCATTCTATGTATTTTCTATGGAATATTTGTAATTTAGTCTGATTTGTTAACAAATTATTGTATAACTTTTTTGTCATAACAGGATAAACTTCATCTGTATTGGAGTTGGTTTGACTGTAATTACTCCAATTAATAATTGCACTTAATTGGAGTAAATTACAATGGACATTAAAATTTTTATTCAAGACCTAAAGGGCTATTAATATTTTTGTGAATGATGCTGTGCTACCTACCGTAAAGACCAATCCGTATCCAGCCACTTCGCCATAACAAAACCCACCTAACAACCCTAAAGACCATTCCCTATCGTCACATCGTCATTACAAAACCATCGTAGCGGCAGTAATACCAATTTTATCGCCATCCCCATCGTGATAATAAAACCTACGTAACAACCGTAAAGACCATTCCCTGAGCAGCCACTTCGCCATAACAAAACCAACCTAACAACCCTATAGATAGTCGATTTCCTGGCCAGTCACATAGTCATTACAAAACCATCGCAGCAGCATTAATATCAATCCTATCGATCGACCGCTAATGTAAGTAATTCACTCGTATTAACCGTAAGGACCATTTCCTATCCAGCCTCTTCGCCATTACAATAACCCCATAGAAGCAGGAATATCCATCCTATCACCAGCTTCCTCGTTATAATAAAACACACGAATCAACCGTAAAGACCATAATGTAGCCAGTCACCCCGTCATGATAAAACACTCGTAGCAACAGAAATATCCTTCCTCTCCCCAGTCAAATTGAGTTTCTAAAACCCACCAATGTAATGGAAATCGGTTCACATAGAACCCTGTGCTAGAAAAATCCCTTCTCGTCATCTTTATGGACAATTTCTTGCTAGTTATCTCAGTCAAATCACTACACGTCCCTAGCTTCACTATCAGAACACTATATCTTTTTAACAGGAAACTCTTGTAACTTCTAGCTATAGTTCCAAACTTAAAGTTTTAGAGGAATTACGAACATTTAAATTGTGTATTTCAAACTCTTGTGATATTTTTATTATCCTAATTCTACTCATGTTTTGCGCTCATATTTAGCAAATTCTGTGAATTTACTAGGAATGTTGTCACAACCTAATTAAAAACTACAGTATGCAACCGTCAGAAATACTTAGAACATTAGATGAATAAATAAAATAAAAGAGGGTGGCAAATACACCTCACTTTAAACAAAATCTGTTTTGGGGATAAGTAAAAGCTCTGGAAATAGTCCTTAGTTGTGGAGAGAACGCTGAAGTTAAAAGGAAGTAATAAAACAAGTTGCACGTATACTTTCCCCAGCGAACTGTCTAACTACACAAATTAAAAGTTAACGGAAAGTTTTGTTCCTCTAGTTTCTTTTCATTTATCTAGGTTGAATAGAAAAACCAACAAGTTCCCTTTCCCTAAAACCCAAGTATCACTCTTGAGTTAATTAATAACTTATTGTAGGTTACTTGCTTGGTCGGTTACAGAGGTGGATTTGAAGGATGGGCTTAAAGAGAGGTTTCCCCGTTCCCAACAAACCAATGAGGTTTTGCGTGTCAGAAAAAATATAACTTCCTAAAAAAAACCTAATTAAATAGAATGCAGTGTACATGATCTAACAATAGTTTAAATAGAACGATGTTTAAAGACTAATATTTGCTTCTTATGTAGTTCATGAGTCTAGAATTACCAAATCATTATTTTTGTTTTATTGTGTGTTTCCTATAAATAAAAAAGCACAAACACAAACGTCTTTTTTACATGAACATATATATATATATATATATATATATATATATATATATATATATATATATAGAGAGAGAGAGAGAGAGAGAGAGAGAGAGAGAGGGGGAGAGAGAGAGAGAGAAAATGGAGATGATTTGTTGAAATATGCTTTTGGTCTCCTTGAAAGGCTTTTCCTCTTAAAAAGAATAACGAGCTCACTTGACATTTTTCAGTATTCTGCCAACAAAGCCCTTATAACTCAGTTTTGACACAATAACAATTCCCAGTGTTAGACACAGGGACTCTTATTTCTTTTTCTTCTTCAGACATAGTTAATATTAAACTATCAGATTAATCCATTTTGGCAGTGATTAATTTTGATTAAATATTCTCTAAGGTCGTAAGTAGCATGTATGGTAACATATTTTTTTATTTTGTATTACTGAATATCATACAAACTCACGGTTACTTTTCGAAACAATAGACTTGACGATTAAGATCTTATTCTTGCGTGTGTCGTTAACAGAAAAGAGTCGTGACGTAGACTATAAGATGCTCGTTACTTTTAAAGCGGTAATCTTTTAGACTTTCCTTCAGTCCAGCAAAGTATAGCGACGCCAGATTGGGATTGATATACCTGTGACTAAAATTGTTGAAGAATGTGTGTGCTGCATAGGTACTATGCAATCGACCGTTGCAATAATCTAAACATAAACAGAAATTAACATCCCTTTTATATCTAGATGAGCGGCAGACAGCTGAGGCACCTACCTTTTACGGTCAAAGATGGTTTTAAGAAAGTCTTTGTTAACCTGATATGTAGTACCGCCTGACCACATTGCCCAAATCTCCTTGTGATATTTCTTTGCAATAGTTAGATCACCTGTCTTGGAAACCCGACATCGCCCAAGTTTAGAAGAACTGATGAAATGACTTGAGGTCTATGCTGCCAGCTAACGATAAGTCTCGAGAAAACCTAAAAAGTTATGTATATATAGTAATTGAAGAATTATTTATCAGGTTATAGCAGAGCTTGTCCAATGGCTGGTCAAATGCTTCATTTAGCAGGTGATTAAAGTAAACACATATCATCGTAAAGTAAACACAGATTTACTAATATTAGTGACAAAATACTTATTTTGTATTATTTAATAATTATTTTTGACCAAACGGGTGATGAATAAAATTCCCTATATAATAACTAAACAAATAGAACCCACTAATCACAATACAAAAATCTTTATTTTCACAAATAATAAATTACTCCACAGTGCTCAATATATTTATGAATAACCTTTTATAATACAAAACATACTTTATAGTAATATTACATATTGTGTTGACTGAAAGGCTTTGAGTCCTAAGCAGCTGAATTAAACCCATCTCTCAACTCAATGTTTTTGCAAGTCCATTACGAATTTAAATTCAGTCAGACGGAAAAAATCCGTTTATCATTTCTACAAACACTGTATGTTTTGTTAAAAAAAAATCTTTTTACCTTCATATTTAACGTTTTTATTCACTGAGAGTAATTTCAAGTCCAGAACATATTCAAATTATTATTGTTATTTTTAATAAACAATTTTATTACAAACTAATTTAGTGATTAATATTGGTAGTATACGTAAGAAGTGAAATAGTTATAGCTACATTAACCTTTAACTAGGGAAAATGGTAACTGGAAAGGTAAAAAAAGGAAATATAAAAGTAGAGTATGAAAAGGTTATTATAAAAATATATTTAAACTTCATAATATAAAACATTTGTTCAGATATCTCTTTCTAAAATCAACTTGCCTCCAATTTATGAAGTATCAAGATACAGAGTGGATAATAAACATTTATTTTGCTACCTTGTAGATATTAGGAGAAAACCAAGAAACCAAAAGAAAAAAAAATCAGAAGAGTAGTAAATGTTTTATTCGCAAATATCCGACAAATGATGTTGTACTTCAGCCATCCTGCATGTTATACAAATATATATATATATATATATATATATATATATATATATATATAAATATATATATATATATATATATATATTCATTCTTCAAAAATTAAATTAAATAATCACATATTCATCCGAAGCAACGCTTAAAATCTTGCTAATGAAGCACATTGCAACAATACCTCTTTTTACAGTGTTTAATCAAAAATGTAATAACTTAATTTCTTCAGTAACTTTAAAGGGATTCCAGCTCATTTCATCCAACCTGTATAGCAAGGAGGTGACAGTGCGAATTATAGTGTAAAATATTTCTTAACACCATCTATTTACGTTAACATTTAAAGACGAATATATATATATATATATATATATATATATATATATATATATATATATATTCTTGATATTTAACGTTATCCATTGTTTTTCCGTTGCACTGACTTTATGAAGTTAATATATTACTATCTAAGTAATTTTATCCACCATTAAGTGCAATAATTTTACCTTGAGTGATGAGGTACCTTTCGGTCAATTGACCATTGTCGAATCACTCACCAGAGTGATTCGACAATGGTCAATTGACCGAAAGGTACCTCATCACTCAAGGTAAAATTATTGCACTTAATGGTGGATAAAATTACTTACATAGTAATATATTAACTTCATATATATATATATATATATATATATATATATATATATATATATATATATATATATTAAGCAAAGTATGCACCTAAAATCATTACTTTTAGCAAAACAGTTATTGTTTTATTTATTTATTTTTCTCGTAGTCTGCTTTTGACAGTATAAACAGTCGCCCAAATTTGAAACGACTAGACTTGGAAATGGAATATTGGTTTTATTGAAAATATAATTATGGCCTAAATCTCTGAAAGTCCCCTTGCACCCTCTCAGGGAGATTACCCTAAAACACATGTTCCACACCCTACTAACAATGTGACCGCGTAAGCTGTAACTGCTGATAATGGACACTGTAGGGACGAAATGCGCTAGTTCAACCGTGATCAGATTATGATCCCACTACAATTAACATATCCTGGTACTTGTGGTGTGTCGAGCGTGATATGCCACTTTATAAATCATTTGACTTTGCTTAAAAACCCACCAAAATGTTCGTACTCTCTTATGTGATTATAAATAAATTTTAATTTTTGTTTAACTGTAAATTTGTATATCACTTTTCTATTGCAAGAATATTTTTTAAGAATCTTTTTGATAGTTTGATTGAGTTATTTAATTTTACTCTCTCTTCTTCTGGAAAAAGTTCATAAATTGTATTTAGTAGATTTACCACAGGATAGTTATAATAATTGTAACCATTTTACGGTTTAATTTGTTGTTATTATGTGAAAATTAAAATATAAATTTAAATTTGTCTTTTCCAAAATATTATACCATTCTAACTTAAATTCCATTGAATTTACGTTATGTATTTTAATATTACTAAGCAGCTCTTTAAACATGAAATATACTTGAATGGTTTATAATGTTCAGAAATGTTCATATAATTTTGCTTAAAGTTTATCAATTAAATCGATAATACTATTATTTAAACGTTTCTAACATCTGTAGTCATTGTGAGAATATTTTAGTTTTTAAGAGTTAAAATTACACACATAAATTTACATACATATTTAAAAGCAACACATGAATAATTTATACCTATATATTTTACTTTATGTCCATATGATTATTTGTAGAAGGAACAGGCAAGATTACTCCTTGTGCCTTCCATTTTAATTTACGTTTGTGGCCACGGACATAAAATCTCAAGGATTACAAAACCAATTGTGATTTAAATATTTAGAGTTCTTTGATCCTTGATAATTAATGTATGACATATAGACATAAAAAAGGTTATATTATCTCAAGTACGAAGTCATTTACTATTGATTTTCTTTCTGAATTTCTTGTACTTCTACTCAAATTTACTTCAAATAAATTATGTTATTATTGATTTCGAACATAAAGTGTTTTGACTTTGTTAAACATTAACTTGTTATAACTTTAATCTTGTGATTTTAGAATTTTAATTTTATATTTGAAAAAAATATTATTTCATCACCACCACTTACATGCTTTTCGAAAACCAGTTATTTTCTTATAATTTGAAATAAGTAATTATATTTTTATTTAAAGTAATTCAAATTTTTAATATTAAAAAATTTAATAAACGGTTAATTTGCTAATGATATTCAGACTAGCCAAAAAACTTTCACCAGGATCAATTCTCTCTCCCTCATGATTGTCTTGAAAACTGGCACTTTATATCAATTGCAACATAACGGTTTTACGCCTACCTTTAATTTTTTAAATAATTTTTGACATAGTTAAAAAGTTAAAATTCGAAAACGCGTGTGCTCGAAGGCAAACCATCTTCACGTCTATCTTAGGCTAGATTTTCCGCTTAGCTACGGAACAGCATCCAGAAATTTTCTTCTGGTTCTCCAAAAAAACGTCAGTCCGTCACGAGAAATGATTTTCGTCTCATGCCCACCGAGACGTCCCCGCTATTCTGCCTCGCGGTATATTTGTTTATCCAAACTTTGTCCTAACTTGCAACATAGTGTTCTAATGAACCTTTTCTTCCTATGGTAGTCTCAATACAAATACATATTTTAAACTTTTTCTAAGGCAGAATTATTATACTTTTAATGAAATTCTCTTATTATTTGGAACAGTAGATTAAATATAAACACTTATTTTAAAATTTTTACATTTGTTTTCGATTTACATTTCTTAAAAAATCATCCTTTCAATTTTAAATTAAATCTTAGAAACTTGTCATATAAATTCACAACTGATTTAATTTACATTAAAAACTTTTTAAATATTGAATACGTCAATTTTTCTTCCCAAAATCAAACGTCTTGTACACAATTTTATATTATAAACACACAATTATATATCTTTTCTAATTTTCAAAATGACAATACTTACTCTTTTATTGAATTTTATTCTTGCTTTAAAATTACCTCTTCAGACCACTTTGTACAAAATCACTCTTTGTTTAAATTTATATTTGTTTAAAATTACTCCGTGTTTCAAAATTGCTCTTTGTTTGAATTACTTTTTGTTTCAAAATTGCTCTTTGTTTGTCAACATTGGCTAGCTATATTGATCACAATCTACTCTCTGGGACCTGTTAACACCGCTCACTTCCTGTAAGCCAAAAAATTTCAACATCAACTACGCTACTTATCTACACAATTTGTCTTCTCAATTCTCAAAATTAAGCATGTACCATTGCCTCATAACCTTTCGTTATCTCTACAATATTTCGTACATCTTATATCTCCTTGGATTTCAAGGAGTACCCATACTTTGAAAATCCAATTACATTATTCTTAAATAAATCCCATACTTTAATTTAAAAATTATATAGCTAGCATGTTGACCAACAAAGGACTAAATTTTTCTATTACACTTAAAAATATCTTTCAAATATTTCTCTAAACAATTATTAATTAACTTCTTGCTAAACTCTTAGTATTTATAAATAAGAATTAAATTAAATGGATCCAAGGTTTGCACATTTATACTTAGTTTTGAGTCAAGTGTATAGTCTGTTGATTCCCCATCTGCCATTTAATCGGTGTAGTGTAATGTATTTTGAGATTTTTTACTATGTCTGTCTCGTGTACATTATGTATAGCATGCCAATTGCACTTTGACATACAATGTGAATATTGTCGTGGGTTAAATTACATACAAAGGCACATTCCTATTTTCCTTGGTAATTTATTCTTGTTTTAAAAACAAGGCTTGAATATTTCCAAATTTAAAAATATCCAAAAATGTTAACTGATTTTAAAAAGATATGAAGTCTTACTAAAACACCTTTATATGTCTATTAAACACAACTTATACATTTAAATGTAAATACCATTAAAATTAACTCGTAAATTTATTTTATATTCAACAACACTTTTAAATTCCATTACTTTCAACTTCAATTACAATTTTATTTTCATTTTATTTGATCAATTAGGATCATATTAAGTTTACAGAAAAAAATATATATCAGACAGTTTTACCTTTAATTTTAAATCTTTGCAATTCAATAAATCTTACAAACTTTAATAACTTATTGTATCGTGTGATAAACTGACTTACCCCAGCATTCATAAAACAAATCGAGCCTATTCCACTAAATAAAGAAAACAATCTCAATGGGTAAATATTGTGCTTCAGGCTGTGCACAAACATTCTAAAAAATTACTTTACTACGAGCCACTATGGTTCAACCTACAACAAACAAAACATCTCCTGCCTATGCATAGATACATCACAAAAAACGGTTTATACTTGGCTGAACTTTCATCTGTTTAAACAAATTTCGCTTTCAATTTTTCAAAGAAAGGCCTTTACATTTAGTTTTAACTGTGTATTACAAAAACCTTTCCTTTCTGTTAAGACAAGTTACAACCGCCCGAATCAAATATACTTCTCTTCCATAAATAATTATTTTTAAAACTTTTAAAATTTATTGAACACATCAACTCAATTATTCAATTAAATAAGCAATTTATGTAATTTTTTTTATTTTGATAACATTAATTCTTAAGGAATTAATGCTGATATTAAATATTGGAGAGGTTTAGTTAAACAATTTAATAGTTGACCTGCAATGTCAAATGTTTAATTGAAAATAAGAATGATGTGTTCAATAATTAACTTAAACGACAAATGCTAATTTAAACAAATCAAACTTTACTTCACCAAATAAAGAAATATATATATATACATATTTAATGCAAACAAATGCACATTAGAATTGTTACCCTACTTTCAGATTTTACAATGTTTTACAGATTTAATATTTATCAGACCTTTACATGCTAAACAAAAATCTATGGCAGAGTTCATGACATCCATTCGGGATTGCTTTGCATATTCAACATACATTTAAATTTGTCCTTTCGACTTAAAAGAATTTAATAGATCACACAAAAGAATTTACATTTTCCCCATTATTAAATGAAAACTAACATTCTCATGCCATTGAACGGTTAAAGTTTTAAAAGTGAAATTTTTCCTCTTTGTCACTAAATGTCTTATTACTATGACTTAGCTGTGTTGTAACAAAACTGGTGTAGCAAAACGTGGTTCCTGTACTTAGATCTCGCAATTCTGAATCTTATGTTGACAGGCTCGTAATTTGGAATCTGGGCCTGGCGTTGTATCTTAACGTAGCATTTCTTCTATCAAAAAATATAATAAATTATAGTAAACTGTTACATGTTTAAAAACTTAAAACAAAAGTCGTTCCTCGCTCTTCGTCCTCAATAAGGTCCTTCCTGATTTACATATCAGAGACGAAAGCGGTGGTTACTAAGTCATCACTCCAGTATGTATACCTCTCCGCTCCCGTGTTCCGCATAGCAGTTCCGGTTATTAAACCCAGATGCCAGGCTCACCCATGGATTTTAATGTATGATTTACAATTTTTTTTAAAATTTGGTTACATTTTGAAATTAATTTCACGTTTGTTTTCTGTATCTGTTTTAATATGTAACAACCCCTAAAATGATGTTACAATGATACACACTTTTTCCAGATTGCCTCGCTGTAACTTAGTGTTTACTTGTTCTAATAATAATCAATATGATTTTATTATAATTTTTAGATGAATAGTATCCAAATTTTAATTTGAGCATAATGAAAAAGCATACTCAGTTCCACAAATTAGCCAGAAGTGACTTCCATAGCAGTCATGTAAAGCGCATATCTAAGTACAGGATGAAACTTTATCTCTGCCAATCGCATATTCGTTGCCAGCTATGGTAGGTCCTACTATGTTAGAAGTATAGTGTTTGGTGTATACACGCTCAAGATATGGTTGGGGAAATCTTAATCTATTAATCAAGTTAAGATTTACCTTTAGTTATGCTGAGGGTGGAAATGTTTTAACGAAACTTTATAAAAGAATAATTTTTGAAAGAAAACTTGACAGAAGGAGTAATAATCCAAGTGAAATTGATAAATTCTTTAATCAATCATTATTATTTAAAACCATCTAGCAATTACGTGACTAATACCACAAAAGGTTACTTTCTAGAAAAATACTCTAAGAGATCACGCTAAAAATAAAATGCTTTCATATTATATTAGTATATTAATGAAACGCATATGCTGTTTTATATGTTTTCATGATGTTCGTCTATGATCTAAAACGATGCACGTTGTAACGTTTTAACAAACTTGTATTCTAATCTTCACGAATCGCCTATCCGAGAATATACCTCAGGAGAGTACACTTTCCTGTTCTAGAAAAATGATTGGAGTTTGATTGGTGTTGTTTTTTATTCTTTTGAGCAGATATTTTGTGAAAAAATATAACGTGTTTTAAATCGCCTTCATTTAACGCGAAAATATTTTTCTACGTTTATACTTACTTCTTACTTCTTAGTACGGGCGTCCAGCATCAATCATAGCCGATGGCCCGGTGTCCAATGTACGCGGCACAAGCAAGCTGCTAGTGCTATTTTTTAAGGTTTTTTTAACGTTTATAAGAATATTTATTTTCATTTTATGAATATAATGATTAATATTAAAATGATGTTAAAACAAGAGACGTTATTACAATCAAAATAAAACAATTAATAGGAAATGGAATAAGAGTGTAATTATGTTTTTATCTTAAATGTTTCAAGTTTATACAATAAATTTAAACTTTTTTGTCATTTGTGTTTGATTACTCTAAAATTTAAAACAAAATATAACTTAGGATAGGAAATTTATTCAGTTTAACAATAAATATCAAACAAACAATAAAAAATTCCTTACTCAAACACAAGTAAATTTATATAAAACACGTAAACATAAATATCTATAAATGTAATATACGCAACCAGTAGTTTTTTCGTAAATTCATTATTGTTACATTAAAAAAAATATTTTTTGTGTGTTTAAAATAATTATATATATATATATATATATATATATATATATATATATATATATATATATATATATATAGGCCTACTGTACTAACTAAAAACGTACGTTAATTAGTAACATAGAAAGATAACGGTTCTTTAGGATACATAACTGTAGTCTGAACATCTTTGGAATTAGCCCACTTTAATACGATATACGTATTTACTATACTGCTATATTTACAACGAATCCTAGAAAGATAGGATTGGACAATTTTTTTTTTCTAATGTAAACTACAATATTGATTAGAAGATGGAGTTGGATTTTAATAGGCCAAAAAACATAGATTTATAAAGAAGTAACATTTGAAAATTTCGTTTCTATCATATGTTTGGTGAGTGGTTACCATGAAATATTTTTTCTAAATATATTGCAAATAACTACAAAACATAAACAATATGTGTATTAATATTAGTAATTGCTAGCCTGACTTAAACGTTAGCTTCATTCTAAGCTATCCTCATCAAAAATATTATTTCCTTGAAAAACGAAATGAGAAGGTTAAGGCAATATAATTACAAACAATGTCTAAATAGGCGAATGTGGCAAATACAAACACGGAGTGAGAGTTCGAGTCTTGGCGGCAGTTCTTTACTACGTCGTGAAATCAACGGCCACAAGGTATTCCTGCATCTTACAAATTATGTGAGAAATAAGCATTCTGCAGTTGGAGAAATTTAATCCCTTGTAAAATGTGTAGTGGTAGTATTGTAGTGGTCTGTACACTTTGTAGTTCGGATATTGTAGTGCAATATATTCTCTGTAGTGGTAATTTTGTAGTGTAGTGTAAACTCCATAAGGAGGGCTATTGTAGAGTATAATAGACTGTGTAGTGGTAGTATTGTAGTAAAATGTGTAGTGTGAGTATTATAGTGCTCTGTAAACTTTGTAGTAAGGATATTGTAGTGCATTGTATTCTCTGTAGTGGTAATATTTTAGTGTAGTGTAGGCCTAAACTTTGTAAGGAGGGCTATTGTAGAGTACAATAGACTGTTTAGTGGTAGTATTGTAGTTAAATGTGTAGTGTGAGTATTGTAGTGCTCTGTTAACTTCGTAGTGGGGATATTGTAGTGCATTGTATTCTTTGTAGTGGTAATACTATAGTGTACTGTAAACTCTCTAAGTGGAATATATAGAGTAAAGTAGACTGTGTAGTTTGTTATTGTATTAATAGGTGTTGTAGTGCTCTGTAAACTGTGTAGTGTGGATATTGTAGTGCATTGTATTCTCTGTAGTGGTAATTGTGTAGTGTAGGGTAAACTCTGTAAGGAGTGCTATTGTAGAGTACAATAGACTGTGTAGTGGTAGTATTGTAGTAAAATGTGTAGTGTGCGTATTGTAGTGCTCTGTAAACTTTGTAGTGGGGATATAGTAGTGCGTTGTATTCTCTGTAGTGGTAATATTGTAGTGTATGTAAACTCTGTAAGGAGGGTTATTGTAAAGTACAATATACTGTGTAGTGGTAGTATTGTAGTAAAATGTGTTGTGAGAGTATTCTAGTGCACTAAAAACTTTGTATTACACTTATTATTCTGTTGTAGGAGGGTTTTAGTGTACTGTATAGGCCTACAGGGATACAGTAAGGGATAGTATGATATTACAAAAAATTCTCATTTTCAGTCAACTCTGATTACCATGTTTATATATTTGTATTGAATGAAATATTTTCAGTTGGTATAAATATATACACTAGTTGCTATCATTAGTGTGCACGTAATTGATTTAATAGAACAATTATCTTATACTATTGAATAAATCGATTTGATGAAAACTGAAGCTCTCGTTATGGAAGTTTTTTCTGAAGTCAGACAGTGCCAACACATTAAACCGACAATCTTGTGTTTGCAGTAATATTTGTCGTTTCGTATTTTAAAAGAGAAGTTTCGCGATTTTTATTATACTTTTAACTTTTTTGTATCTTTTAAACTTTGTTATGTACAACATTTATGATAAAAATCAATTTAAATAAAAAGTTTAACAGCAAAATAACTTATTTTTCATTTAATAGAAAAGTCTTAAACAACGTTTTATTAATATATACGTATATTTATTTTAAAATAAAAATTTAGACGCATGTAACTCTACCAATATCATTCCATCGTTATACAAATTATAATTCAGCTTCAATAAACCAATTTTCAATAAATAATGAAGCAAGCGGTTCAGGTTTTACTAGCATTCTGTCAGTTCATCAGTTCATTCTGGTTGCATTCTCATTTAAACATGAATCGGTTCGTACAGACGCATTTGTAATTAAAAGGTCTGTTATAAGTGGATTTCCTATTATGTCCAATCAAATTGTATGTAGCACGTTTAGGAGTTCAGTAGCAGGTATTGAAATGTCGAAGGAACATTTGCCTCAACCGTGCAGCAAATGGGAAATATGGGGTTCAACAATATGCCGAAGCTCTTACAGTTGAGAATTTATCATGCTAGTTATGTTTGCAGCCCTAACATAGGTGTGTTTGTTTGACACTAAAAATAGTTCTCTCTAAAACTACGGGAAGGCTGGATTATTTAAAATATGCGAAAAGAACCTGTATATTACGAATTTACAGGAACCGTTTACCTTGAACTAAGAACTAAAACGGCCCGTTACCATAGATACTTTCAGATAGTCATTTTAAACAGATAGGTTGTTATATATTTTATTAACGAATTTCTTGAAAACTACTTTATATGAAGTTAGGCTTCATTATCAGTGGTAAAATAACCATTTAAAAAGTAACGTGACAATCTGGAATATTAATAGTGTATTTATAACCAAATTTTGAATTATAAATCAAACAGGGCATTTCTTTATTTCTTCTGAATATAAATAAATGCAAATATTTTTTTAAATAATTTTCAAGAAAAAACTTTTTAAAGGTAAAGTCTATAAATATCAAAAGAAATTGCGGTTATACAATAGACATGAGTAGCAGATACGAGAATTTTGGCCTTGCAAGAAATACCATACGTGGGACTCAGTGAACACTTTGAGTTCCTAATTTGTTTAGACAGAGCAGGCTTACAGTGTAAATTTAGAGAATTTACTAAAGGTTGCCGCTTAAGTATGTAAAGAATACAAAATGTTTGAGTTTACTTGCGGTTTAACAAAGTTAAATATGAGAGCGAAATAGGTATTCTGTGTTATACGTAAATATAACTTCAAAAACTAAGCTATGGCTATTATAATTTGAGGAAATGTTAAATCTATCAGGCTAAAACTAAATAAATGTAGCTAAGGTTTCCTTAATTAAAAAAAGACTGCATAATTCACAGCAGAAACGATGTGCACGGACAAGAAATCATTAACACGAAATATCAGTTCTTTTTCATATTTAAATTTCAATTGACACGACTCAGCTTTTTTCGTACTATTCCAAGGAATCAATAGTCACAACTCCTACCTCACTCTGTGAGTAAAGTTTTATTACGGTGTGGTGTTGCTTATGAGTTCTGTGGAAATGCACACATTGAGAAATGCCGGCACCGAAAGGAAACCACGCGAAATTCAGCCAAATACTTGACCTTATTTTAAACGGGACGTACACAAGAACCCAGATAACCCACATAACCTTTCCATAGAAAGCCTTCACTGAAGCTCTAATTCAAAATAAAAAAGAGAAAATCTATACTGGAATTTTAACATGTCATGACAAAGGTGTTTGGGCTGAATATATGTTTCAGCGTACATTTTAATATGTAAGATTCCAGCAGAGACTAATTACTAGCTTTATTAACTACAGAAAACCAACATTACCATTTTTGCTAAATTAGCTATTGTAATTAAAAGTAGGTAGGTATGGTTCATAATCATCGAACGTTAGTTGAGAGATAGTTGCTGTTTAATGTCCGAAAGTGTAAGACTTGAAATTGGTGGTCAATTACACCAAACTACAGCCGTGTGAATAGTAAGAGTTTAGTGGAGTTGAAAATTTTTAAAAGACAAACTGAAGATAGCTATTTACCGAAATGTCGTTGGCGAGGTCCTTTTGTAGAGTCAGTGAGTGTAGTATCGTCTGGTGCACGAACGACGAATTCGTCAAAGTCAACTTCCTCCACTAAAACATGTAAACCAGTTGAAGTTATATTTTCATTCATATGCCTATGCAAAACTTATTAATTAAATTATCTAACATTTTGCCTATAAAAATGCAGTTTTATTCCAATCGGTCGTCAATGTTAAATATTTTCGAGACACCAGGGTCTATTTAATAATACTTTGAATAGCTGTTCGTGTGGTAATAGTTTGAAAACAGAATGTTTCAGTAGTAGAGAAGTCCAATGTATGTTCAGACGAGTGTGTGTGTGTGTAAAGCAAAAAAACACAATCTCTGAAAAACTGGGGTAGATTTTCACCATAAAGAATTATAACTCATAATATTGTACGATCATTACATAAATCCGTTTTTACCTTTGTGTTAGGATCATGCTATTTACAAAAAGTTTTATGATTGAATTCTACTATGGTAACGTGTATGGAATTGTAAATACAAGTTAAAGATTATGATGAAGTTACACTTGAACATCCAGAGCTTTCCTGTATTTGTGTATCTATGCACTGACTGTGGGAACAGTATTAATAGGAATTCATATAAAGCAATCAAAATTGGGATACAGTATTTAAACCACGTATTGAATTTTAATTTGAATCCTCAAACACGTGAAATCATCCCACAAACATGATCACATCATAACGGCCCAGACCACAAACAATCACTGTAAATAAAACTCAAATCTTTAAACTAAAACTCAAAATTCTCTTCTATAACGAATTTTTCAAATTGATTGTGCTATCAAAAATTTAAATTTGTTCTATAGTGCTAATTAAGCTCCTGAAGGGGATTACGATTGTAGATCGAAATTTTGAGAAAGATGAAAAGGTTAAAAAGAAAATTAAAGGTTTCCTAAGCTTTTGGCCTTTTACAAACAACCTAACAGTCGTGATAAAGTTACCCCCACAGAGCCACGAACTATACTAAAGTCCGTCGTAAGGAGGTTGATATTTAAAAAGATTAACAGCATTGCAGGTACTAAATTGTAATTGTTTTTGTTACACTGCTAACAGCTAACTAAAACTGATTATTCCTGTTAAAAGGAGTGAGTGGTTGCCAGTAATGAGATGAAAACTTAATTGGTAATTTCTTGAGGTATTGGGCTTCACATTTTTGTGCTACAAATTGCATGGAAGAATCGGTTTTCAAATTATCTTCGGGAAGTTATTGCAGAATGCAAGTTGCAATAATTTAAATCGTTGACTTTGCGAACAATCCTTTGTGACATTTATGTTTCATGTTACATGCATGCCTGCGAAAATCACCTTTATAGACTTGCACCTCTCATGGTTCTTTACAAGCAATTATAAAAGTTTTTCCTTTGTGTTGGATAGGATACAACTAATATGAACTTGTTAGCAGTCGCTTACGCAATGACTGAATGTAACTATAGAAACAAGCCCATATGATTCCAAGTAGCTATCTATCCCCACCCTTGTTTAATAATGATTTAGAATTTTTACTACTCCTGTATATTAACAGGACTAATTAGGAATTTATTCAGTAGCTTCTGGATACCTTATTCTACCGTCCTAATTCAACGTAAGGACGTTGAACAGGACATTATGCAGCTCACAGAACCATTTTCATGATAAAAATTGCAATTAGAAGAGGTCTATGAAGACATAGCACTTCCATTAAAACTTTGTTTTTTTTTCTTAGTTCAATGGTTTAAGTTACGCTTATCGCGTTTTCCAGCAGGCAAACAGTAAACTTTAATGTTTTGGAAATTTTCAGAATTCGGAGACAGAGATCGTATAGCTTTCGGATATTAAACGTGAAAGCAGTTTGACTGTAGTAAAAATACCGACTTAACAATAACTTACAGTATTTCATGATTATGTTAATTTATCAGAAGAGCCAGTAATAAATGGTTATATTGAATAAGAAGTAACAAAAGTGCATTATGACCTCTTAGACAGGCTAAGATTATGATACCGCTTTAACTGATTCGTTTACTTAAAGTAGATTTACTCACATTTATGGCGAAGCGAAGTCGGGACTGTGTACGTAAATAAGATAATGTAAGTGTGAAGGAAACTAACTGGAAATCGTAGTTCACATAATTTGTCATCAATTAATCCCAAGAAATAATTATGTATTAATTTTAATTGTTTTGAATTATTTGGCATACATAATTATTAGGGTGACTCAAATTTCGTGGTAAATAACTCTAAAGTGTTTCCATAAATAAAAACAAAAGGCTGGAGATTCGATGGTTTGTCGAATCGTCCTAGCGAATAATACATTATTAAAGTAATGACAAAAATAATTATTGTATGTTACAAGAGCTTGCATAATTACTCGTAATGTAGTCTTGTAGAATTGATACCAGGACAGCAATACGTGATCTTCTTTCTCCAAAATAAATATATAACTAATATGAACACCTACGTCTACATCGGAATGTAAATCATAAAGTTAAGCCAAGTTTGAAGAGAGGGAATGAGATAAAGTTGAATAGTCAAAACGAATTTATATACAATCGCATTATATTTATACTTACAAATAGGATATACAAAATTTAATCAGAACCCCTATCCCATTCCTTTTTTCAGTCTTATTCAATGTATTTCTCTTGCGAAAAAGAACTTTCGGGTAGCTACTTTATCGTCGAAACATAATATTTTCATTTTATATATATATATATATATATATATATATATATATATATATATATATATATATATATTAAAAGGGATTTTTCTTAGATCATTGTACTTTTCTTAGATTGTTGTGCAATTCAGTCCTACAAAATTACATGATTTTACGCATCTCAGCCACTGTGCTCCCTTGAAATAGAAACAAAGAACGTAAAACAATGTAGGCTCATTTTTAGGTCATTTTATATTAAGAGCACTATAGTAAACTTCAACATTTTTGACCTGATAAATAATAAGTCTCTTTATTTATAAAAAAACAGATACAAACATAAACAACAATACAAAATACTTAAAACTATACTTAGAAATTAGGCAAATCAATGTAATCTAAATATTAAAGAAATAACTAATAATAGCAATACAAAACAATAACCTAACAATAGCATTAACACTATAGAAATAATAATGGTCAAGTGATATCAACAGAAGTTGGGTTCCAGGTTGATGTGCTTCCTATCTTGTGGCAGGAGTTTCTGTAATTATAAAGGATTTATTAATACATTATAAGTAATATATAAAATCATAGGAAGTTTGATAAATATATAAATTTAAATAGTATATAAAATTATTGGAAGTTTGTTTTTGAATTAAAAAAACTAATTACCAGTAAAAATACTATTAGGAATAACGAATGTAATGCAATGACAGAACTGTATGTCTGGATTCTATCAATTATCTTAAATTGTGTTTATTACCTAAATAATTCGTTATGTAAACCTATAAATCTAATGAGATAGGTACTGTCATTGGAAATAATAACTAATTCTTGGAATATATTAGCAGAACACCATTGTAGATGTTTTCTTTTCCGACCAAATAAAAATACCGTCGTTTCTAAGGAAACCAACATTAAAAGATCCAATTGTTTAGGTATTACTGTACGAATTTATTTACCACTACAGATTAATTTCTGAAAAATTATTAAAGATCCATTACGTTATAAAATACTATAACGATTTACACGCTGATAGATGGGTTGATTAACCGACCTGATATTCTGATACCTTACAATAGTATATAACAAACTATATTATATGACGGTTCTATATCCATCTACTGAGTTTGTAGTCGCACAAACGTTTGGAACGCCGATGACGTGTTAAAACACTCCTTCGTACAGTCACGCCAAACCTATCTGAGAATATCCACTATTTCAGTTGCTATATTTTGATTCGTAAAATAAATGCCTTGTGTATTTATTTGGAATTTGTTAAAATATTATGTCTCGTCATACTGATGATGCCTACACCCCCCCTCCCCCAACACACACACACACAAACACACACACACACACACACACACACACACACACACACACACTGTAACGGGGTGAAATGTGAAACCTAAGCGTTACAATATACAGTTTAAATATGAAAATTTTAAATATGGAACCCAGGCAAGAGGACTGGGTGAAATGCCTTAAGCTAAACTGTTATTGCTGTTTATTTTAAAAAGGTTTTTATTTAAGGATCATTAGATATATTTCCGGTAGTAATGTAGTAACCAATTAGAAGTTACTGATTAACAGAAAAATAGGTCTATATTTATTATGAATATAAATAGATCAGATTAAATAATGGTCGCTTGTTAAGTCATATTGTTAGGATATTTCTTAGGATCAGGATAAGTTCTCTATGAAGGATGTCAGAATCTGAAGTCATTCCCCACCCACTAAACGATTCTCTTTTTATGTTAAACAATGGATATATTTTTCTTCTTTATTTAATTCGTTTTATTTTGAGAAATAATATAAGTGGGGTAAGTCAATGTGTTTTGCTAATTAAAATTGTCTAAATACTTTAAATAAATTTGGATGAACGTTCATAAGCTTATATTCAAATTGAATGCTATAAAATTCTGACACTATACATATATTACACAAACTAATTAAGATTTATTTATGGCAAAATATTTTTAGGATTTAAAAATAAACAAAATATATAACATTGTTTTTCTTATTTGCAACTTTTGTCAGCTTTTAATCTAGACCTAAGAGAAAATAGCCAACCTGTTGAAGCATTCTATTTTATATATTCCCTAGTACAGTCACTCTTTTCATGAATGGCAAGAGAATCAGTAAACCCGAGGTAAATGATTATGGTTCGGGATGTTGCAAAATTAGAAATGACACGATTATTACATAACGCAGCTTGTTTTGAGCATCTTGAATTTACTGACTAAACTATAAGTAATTGTCGCGTATACTAAAAGAATACAGCCAGAGAGCTGTAGGGTTCTTATGTTGCTGAAACAGCTAGAATTGATTCAGCCGGAGATCGGTAGGGTTCCTGTGTTGCCGGAAAGGCTAGAAATGATACAGCCGGAGAGTTGTAGGATTTCGTATGTTGCTGGAACCCCTAGAAGCGATTCAGCCGGAGATATCAGTAGGCTTCTTAAGTTTCTGGAACCGCTAGAAGTTAAAAATAGTGACCTGTTGTAACTATCGTGTTTTATTTGTTACCTTAATTAGAGTAAATAAGGAAAATATATTCCCCGTCAAGAGGAATTACTTAATAGCTCTACCGAAAAAAAATATTGAAAAAATCAACACGTTCATAAACTTAAAATGTTTTTTTAACGAAGACTTCTAAAACGTTTATTAAAATATCACTATGGTTATATACAATTTAAACATTTTAAGTCCTAAAATAATTGACAAAAAGCTGGTTCAAACAATTGGAACGTTTAATACACTTTTTACTTTAATGGTGTCTTTCAAGCTCTATGCACAACTAAACCAAGGACAACTATTGACCGTCAAGTAAGATGCTCAAGTAACAGTTGGCTATACACAATCGCGAACTATTATTCTCTCTAAAATCGTAATGTAGTAACCTATCAATAATATTGGACAGCATTGTAATTGTAATATTTTAATAATTAGCTGAGTACTGGCAGAGAAAAAGGGGTAGATCTACAAACGTTTAGAAAGTGGTGACTTCCCGGCCACCAGTACGACTTTGTTAAAGTCAGTGGTTGACATAATTTAGTAATAGCAATTTAATTTACGCCTATGGTTGTATTTCATTTTACTATGTTCCGTTTATCCATAGATAGAACCCAATAGCTTAAATATGAACAATCAATTTTCGGGATAGGGAGTAGTCATAATAATAGTATATGCGTACGATAGGAGGAGACTCACAAGAGGCTAGAAGCCAGAAGGTGAGTCTGGTTTTAGGAGCATATGTTTTGTAAGCCTAAATTAGAAAATAACTTTCCCGTTAGGGTCATGAGATCCCAAGTCAGTTGATAAACAGAGAAGCAGTACCGTCTCAAGCCACTATCAAACATTATGGATGCGATGTTAAATTAATATATTTGAAGGCACCAAAATATTTTGAGTACTTGAAAACCAGTTGAAAACAATTGAGTAAAACGTATAATGGACTTTTTGCTTGCGGTGTTATTTTTGCTGGTTTACGGGAGAGTAAAGCCAATTTGGCTTCGCAAAGTTCACAGTTACACTCTGCTTGCATACGCATATTACTGTCCATCTCATTTTATTTGAACATTGTTTCAGAATTGACATTGAAAACCCACTTACACCTTACGTTGTTTTAAGAATGGTGTTTGATTTTAAAGCGCAGAAACTTTGACAAGCTGTCACTATAATTGCGAAAAAATATTGGTACAGTCGGTGGAAATATATTGTGAAATATCGTCGGTTTGTCCGTTAAAAACAAATATTACTGATTCTTCGAGTTTTATTGAAAATGTAAAGTTATATGGAATAAACGTCTCACTTAATTGGTTCTATGTTATCAGAAACCAAATGAGGTGGTTACAGCTAGACTAGGTCACCCCTCGTTATTTAAGCATTTTAGTTATGAGTAGAAATAGGGGTACAAACCTACGATTTGTTATTGGTATAATGATTTAATTACCCTTAAACTACTTGTTTAAAGACAGCAGGACTGAAATGTATTGGTCAATATTTATTAATCTAATGTATTTGCTAATCTTTAGCAAGTGCTAAATATAATAATAGGTATTATCTAATAATAATCCATCGCAGGGCGTACCAACCCCGACTCTAACCTTCTAAATATAAACGAGGAATTTACAGAACATAAATACTAGTCACAGTACTGTTTCTCACAAGAAACACAATAAAAGTTTTATGAGAACGAATATAATGAAAGTATTTTTATAGATAAACGTAAAATGAAAAAGATAAAACAATGCAATATATACACACAATCATAATAATAACAATCTATAGCTCTAAAAGTTTGAATTTATCTATAAATTTATTATGATTTTCTAATGAAAAGAAATATATTAAGCCAAGTGACATCTTCTGGAATAACGTTTTACAAATTGAGAGCCAAGGGAAGACAAATCTGCTAAGATATTTTTTTTTAAAGAAAACAGAATTGAATGGCGTATTCAGCTCTCGTTGAGTCGACAGGGATAATATTAATTAGTTACATCTAAACAATTCCTTGATTTTAGTCGCTAACACGCTGATGATTGGTCGGATAACATTTACCATAACTTATATATAGTTTTATCTGTAAGCACTGTAAGCATTGGGAGACAGTCAGACTCATGAACAGTCATGTAAAAAAGCTATTTATAAACTGTTTAACCATTTTGCGAGGACAGTTGTTACCACTGTGGCCGAACACGTTATTCATATCTTACGGTACTGAAAAATTAGGTTTAGAAATTTATAATGTGTTTGTATAAAAGCATTCTTTTGTAATTAAGTTATATTGGATCAATAACAGGTAATATTGTAGATAAATGAGACTGATAATTGTACTAGCCATGTAGACTATGAAGAGGATAAGTTTCTTCCCTTAAGGAATAAAGGATATATTGTTGTAAGTTTATTATTTTTAAAAATGTGATATTCAAAGAAACTCAGACTTAAAGTCAAACACTTTTTAAAAAAACAACTATTTTTTAATCGGAAAAATCGATTAAAATCCTTTTCCTGCTTCTGAACAACAAAACAGTTTTACACTTTTAGGACTATTTTTCAGATATTGTTATCAATGAGAAAGGATTGGTGAGTTTTATATTGTAATACGATTGCTATATATTTATAATAATAATTTCTGTAATTTTTTTTTCAAATATTTTTATGTACACAAATGCACAGTGTAATCATGCCAAACATTCGATTTAAATAATCATAGTACTTATATGTTTTTTCTGTTATATCAGTATACATGTTCTATAAGGGGAAACGTCCTCCACGCGACGAATGCATTAACAAAAATAGCATATTTAAAATGAATGTAAGCAACAATAGCTTTTAAGGCAGTACTGAGGTGGAGCACATTGTCATTTCATCCTACTTGATAGATTCATAACCAAAGTACGAATAACGTGGAATAGGCTGAAGAATGAAAATTAAAATAAAATCTCTGAGCTCTCTGATAATCTACTTTTTTTTTAATACACAAACTTACGACATTTAAAATGTAAAATTACTAAACCAGTTATTCTATCAGATCTATTTTGTCAAGCTACTTTTTTTAAAAGAGGGAATCTAAAAAGGTATGGGAAATGGTAAAAATAATAAATTACAAATACTTCTAATTATAACTGATAATTATTACGGCACTCAAAACCAAATATAGTTTCTAGAGCCTGGTATTTCCGAGACAGAACTCGTTAAAAACCAAGTTTGCAAACTTGTTACGGTTTGCGATATCTAATGAGTAGTACACTTGCTTTATCCAATTCGTATAGCGAGTGTAGGTAGAAGAACACCTTTATTAGGATTTTCAGTGTAATATGATTTGTAATTATATAAGGATTGATCAATCACGACTAGGTGCCATATATGTAATAGAATTAAAGTGTGATTGTTAACGCAGCTTTAAACTAAAACAGTACAATAAAAATAAGATTAAATTTTAAGTATTTTTTCTTTTTAATTTTATGGTAAGACACTGTTTTTTTTTCCTTTAATTGGTAGCGTAAGTAGAGCCTTCAATGTTTAGCTTTCGTTTTGGCATTTGGGTGCTCTTCAGGTGTCTATTTCCTTTTTTTTTGCAATTTTTGTAGGTTGACTGACAACCATACCCTCATTGAGGTCTGTCCATGTTCTTCTAATGGTTCCAGACTTCTTACAACATCTTGAGTGTCACACGGGGATCTTATACTACAAATTATCACCCTACCTCTAATCGTTACTCCCGTAATTGATCCTAAGTTTTTATTTTATTGTTTTTCTGTTTAGTAACAGCTGGGACTCCTCTGGTTCTAACGGCGTAGAAATAAATGCATTATACTTTCTCTATGTTACATCCAGAGATATCCTAATTCCTAGCAGTTATCGTCTGTGCTTGCACTTCTTTATGTATTTTTCCATTTCTTTAAATATTACCGTAGGTATGAGCTAAAAGTTTGGTATGTCTTTAATTATCTAAAACAATAATATTGTACTGACACCATAAAAGTTCGACAATCAATCACTAAAGAGAGATAAATAATTCGGTGATTTTATAATTAGTTTCTGTGATGTCATAAAAGTAATCGAGTCCCGATTATAAACGTATATATATTCTTCTTTATTGTGTGCTTGCATTCGGAGTGTTATTGTTTATTACAAACTTACAGATAATGATAGCTTGATATAAGGAATAGTATTAAATATGTTTTAATTAGTACAAACATAATCTTGTACGCTGTATTTAAATAAACTCTTAAACCTGATTATATCCTTATGCTGTCGAAATAATGTAAGTTTACTAAAATCTATGTATACATAGACAGTGTAACTTAAATTACACGTCGCAACAATGAAAGAGAATAATTATTTGTTATGAAAGACAAACGTTAGTTTTAATTTCGAATTCTCATGCCCCCCTTTTAACTTATTGCTCTAGGATTTGTTTTGGGTAACGCACAGATGTTTATAGCAGGTATTAAATCACAAAGGCTCGTTCAAGTCATGTTAGACTTTAATTACAAAAGCCGCTAACTCTGAGATAACAATAGGAATAACCATTCTCAATTACGCCGACATTTGATTTCAAAGGTAATAATTTGAACGCAATATACTGACACAGCCAAATAATATATATTTGTATATTGGAAATTATGAACATATTTCGTTAAAATTTTTATATAATAAAAAAATATGAATCACTTTAACCTATACCTAATAACAAATTTTATTAGAAGGGCTACTTTTCTCACTGTACACATCTTACACCCTTTATTGTACTAGGCCTTTATAAAAGTATTCCTTTTTCATTTTAATTTTCTTAAAGGTAGTAGATTAGTATAGTAGGGTCGTTAGAGAATGTAAGTTATGTGTCTATTGTTTCCTTTAAAGAAATCGAAAATAAATCGAAATTAATAACTAGACATCTACAGTTTTTTTAACAAAACTCTTATTGATCGAAAGTATTTCACTGTCAAAATGTGTGTCTAAAAGTGGCACCTTGTAATAGATTTTACAAATATCGCATTGTACGTGTACCTTCAGTTCAGTATTGTCCAAAATGGCAAAGTGCATTCACCGTAAATATAATTTGTTTTAAATATTGATGAGTATTTTTTGTCTTGCTTTTCTATTTAAAAATATTAAATATCATGTTTGTCCCCTTTTATTTAGTATAACATAGTTATACTAGTTTAACTAGTTTATATAACTAGTTTATATTATTTAAAATTTTATCATTCTTTCAATTTTATTTTGTTTAATTTGGTAATTAAATTTAGAAATAATTTTAATACTAATATATAATACTTGAATTACTTTAATGACTTTAGCTGCTTAGGTGCCTAGTTTCTGACTCTTATTTCATCTAACAGGACTTAAGTCACTACTGCTGAAACTAAATATTCAGTACAAAATCCTCACTGAGGTTCTGGAATTTATACTACAAAATCTATATTCGTTAAACCAGCCAGGTCTTTAGAACGGGTGCGTCTGCATGTATTTTGGCCTGTGAGCTCGCTCGTGTGTATGTATCAAGATTGTTTTTTTAATAATAATTACAGATTTATAAGTATAAGTTCAATGCAAAAGTTTCAAGTGAACTTAACTTGTTACAGAGTGAAACACATGAGAACACCGGTCAAACTAAAATCACTTGTAGTAAAACAAGTCAGTGTTTTCTTGCCGACCACTTTTATACATTCTTAAATGAATACACACACACACACACACACACACACACACACACACACACACACACACACACACACACACACACACACACACAGATATGTATTCATATAAATGTTGTTTAATCCAACAGTATGTATCTATTAAAATGTATGTATAAAACCGGAATGATCCTGAGCAGTGTAATTGTATACATTAAATATGAAAATGCAACAGGTAGTCTAACTCTAAGCAATAGGATACTTGTGGCGTTATGCAACTAATATTAATTTCTATATTTCTTACGCCCATACAGAATATTTACAAATGCTTATACATATTAACACTGTAATGAAACAATAAACTACCACTGGTGCAGATAATTACTAGTTTCATATTATTGATGGAATGATCTATTTGAGACAAAAATATTTAATGCAATAAAGTTTATTTTCGTTAGCATTAGAGGATGTAAATAATATATGTACACACGGGAGCTCTTCCACTCCAGAAGAAAGCCCGGAATCATAAATTACAATTCTCTTGGTAATGGCTTCGCGAGGAATACATTAGGGAGATTGGAAATGTTTGAGATCTTACTTTACACGCTGTTATGCCGGACACAGTATTGATACGCGAATATTAAATAAAATAAATTATTACTAAACGGCAAACTGATTATAATGGTTTCTTGTTTAGATTTGTTTATTAATTGCCATTCATACACGCTCGCATGTTGGGCACACTAGTTATATCTATGTACCAATTAACTTAAGATGATTCAATTAAAATCAGATTTTATTATTATTATTTTTTTTTTTATGATTTGTTTATAATATAATATGACTTTCTTATAAATTAAACTGACTTGTGCTGTTTGGTTCCCAAACGCATGTTTAATAGCGAGTTTTTCATTTTATACTTTGGTCTATATTCTTTTTCTTTGCTTTTTTTAACACAAAAATTCAAAAATTGTTCCTGTATGTTATTTCTTATCAAAAGTTTCTTTTATTTTTGTCTTTCATGTGAATGCATGATGGTTAAAATTGGTCTATGTAAAATGTTAGTTTCCAGAATAATAATTTTTAAATACAATTTCGTTCCAAAATCTGATCTACATTTCTTACTTGGGTCCTATAATAATTAATTTAAAACATTTTTAGATTTCATTGAAAAGTGTTTTACCAATATTTTCAGGTATTGGTTTTACTGTAAAAATATATTCTTCATTTTATCCTGTGTAAAATGACACTTCTAAACTGTTTTTTAACCTTCACAATAATGTGGCTGTGTATTTTTAAAATTTATTTCCTTCCGGACGTTATAATATAGCACTCTGCGGCAAACATTTGTCGCTTCAGCTAAAATCCTGGTTTAATCGGCTTAGTGCGCGTTGGTGCAAAACGATGAGCCGACATCAGACGTAATTTGGCAGCAGAGTGTTTTAGGTCTGAACACAATATTAGAGTCTCTGGGAGCCTTAATTTCTAATGCAAAAATAATAAACTGAATTTGAGTTTTTAAACCATATTATTTTAATAATTTTTAAACGTGTATATTTACTGTGCGTGTGTTCATTTACTATATACTATTTCTAGACTAGGTTTTTCCTATATAAAGATTATTTTGTTGCAACTTTATAAAATCAATATAATAGGTAATTGTTATTGTCATAGTAATTATGGTTATGGGAAAATATTTACTTTACCTGTGGTTTGTTTTAAGTGCCTGGTACAAAGAAGTACTGTTTACACCTTAATGAATGAATGGTTTGATAAGGAACACAATTTTATTTAAATTCCTTTCTTTAAAGTCTGTTTGGTATAGAAGGAAAGGACGAGATATATTCGAAAGAAAGTTTTAATTTATTATGTTTTTTTGACACAAATTTAAATCGATGGTTTGTGGTAACGGATTCTTATTTTAAATTTTGAGACCAATTATTGTATTAATTATCTTTGTGTACATTTATTTTCCTAATAACACATTGCAACAATTTTTTTTAAATTTGAGAATCAAATACATCAAACAGATTAAAACGGAAAAAGCACATGAAACGGATCTTTTGAGACAAGTAAATATTTGCGTTAAAGGAACTACGGATGTTTTCATTCCTTTAAGCTTTCTGGATCCTCCTTAAATATAGTCATCAAATCACTTTCATTAATGTTTTCTGTGATACAAATAGATAATTAATTAGGCGCATCAATTACGAAACTGTTTCGTTGGTAAACGCGTTACATTTGTAGGTTTTATTGAAGAAAGGTAAAACATTATCATTAACATAAAGCTTTACTCAGTATTTTACAAAAACCTTTTTAGAAAATCTCATTACAGTAATAATGTTCGCCATACCTCTTCATTATGTGCAATTGACTACGAATTCGTGATTATATCCTGACTTTTCCACTTGTGGCGTTAGAGTAATCTATGCCGACAGTCAACTTACTTTGAAAACGTTCTCTCAGAAGTAACCCCCTTACGTTTTACGTTTTTTAAAAAGAAGGCACATTCAGAAAAACAAGTATTCAGTTTTCTAGAGATTTGAAATAGCTAAATTTCCTGATAAAATGTCAATGAACTCTAGAAACATTACTTAAGGGTTTAACTGTATATACACATATTATAACATAAACCCCACTATCACTACGCTTCGTTTATGTTAAAAATTAAAAAATATGAAAATAGTAATTAATTTTTATCATTATTATTAAATACTTTTTCAATCAAATAATGTTGGGCGCAAAATCTATTGATAAACAGGTTAAAATAAAATAAAATATCTGGATATGACAACAACTAAAAAGCAATGAATTGATTTATAAATATACTTAAATTTACTAGACGTTTGCTAATAATTTACATTTAATTAATTTTTTAAAATTTACCAGCTACCTTCAACGGTCACAAAACAAAAAGGACTCTTGACAATTTAAGAATTGCCTAAAATCTAGTTTTATCCTAGACTCAATCTAAGTTGAATGTATGATCTCTAGGCGAGAGGTTTACTGTTCTCAGGCTTGTAATATACCCCTCAAATTATTATGTCCATTTCATAATTTTAATTGTTTGCTTTCTAATTTATATTTTACAAAATATTAAAATGTTAAGTAAATAATAGTTATGAATAACTTGTACTTAAAATCGCGTTAAGTACATTCGGCAACCCTTACAGTTCCTCGGTATTTTCCTGTGGGTCCACGGCGTTTTTCTTCAGTATTGTCTACTCTGGTTCCAAGGGTTGGACTCCAGTTCGGCTTTCTCAACTCCATTCCTCTTCCGTCTCCTCGACCCTCTTAACTAGACTCTCTGTCTCGACTTCCTAAACTCAGTATCTTTTCGACGCCTAGGATCTACCTTTCCTCCATTGCTTCCCTTTCTTCTATGACAATCCAGGCCAGGTCTTGAATTTCATTGTTCTCTGTCAAGTTCAGTTTTTAAGTAAATACAACATTTCAATTCTCCTGACAAAAGCCTACCTTCGGACTCTCGGTTTATTCTCAGCAATCTACCTGGAAGCCCGTCTATTGTTCTCACTCCCATTTTATAGGTAGGTTCTTATACATCGGAAAAATCCTTTTGTCTTTTGAACTACGGTATACCTTGACATAGCAAGCCTCAGCCTATGGATTTACAAATATCTAACAATGGTTATTAAATGTAGCTTTTGCTAGCTAGGAACATTTGTCGGTATTATATATATATAAATATGTTCTAAATCTCATCTGTCTCAATATGAATCTCCTACAATATTTGTAACGCCATCTGTTTATTTCAATACGTTGCTCGTCACAAACACTAGTCTTTCATAAGCGATTGAGGGCAACTTCATCTATTCACAGAAATGTATTCACTTAAAAAAATGTTATCGTTCTACATAGAACGGGGTGTTGTAAAGCGAAAATTATATTTCTGTCATTACAACAATTCATAACCGTTTCAACTGTGTTCATATTATAAAGTGGGAAGAAACATCGTGGGTGTAATGTTTGATAGAAATAAGTTATCCTCACCTTCACTTTTATTATCTCTGACTCGAAGGCACTTAAGTCTCTTCAAGGAATGTTCAACAAAAGTAGGCAGTTATTTTCGACCTTTATTAAAGCGAAGAAAATATGTATAGTATTAATAAATTTATTCTCAATAGCTGTTCAGATTTTATAAAAACCTTGAAATTATGACACTTTATTTTATTTTGTACAAAATTAAAATCTTTCATATTGACAAAATCTCCATTAAATACGACAAAGTATTGTTCTGTATTTATTTTTCACTCTTTCTGCGAAGTCACTCAAACAAGCAAAATAACCTTTCCTACTACCTTTACCTCAACCTCTACATTGAGTTTTCAATTAAAGTTTTTTTTCAATTTTTATATTTAACTACAAATTTTATCTCTCTGTAAATCTTTAGTTTACAAAACAAGCAATAAATCGGGAAGAAGTATTTATAAAAATATATTATATGATGAATAAACATTTACTGCCAAACCTAAATGTAATTTCACCCCGGTTAGTAAATCTTTTATTAAAATACAAAACTTCAATAACAAGAATCCAAAGTTAAATGTGACAACGAAATTTAAACTACAAAATAACGTGAGGCCTTTAACACTCTCTCTTTAACATCGTATTTGTAGCTTTACATTTCTTGTTTGAAAACGGTGAAGGTTTTTCGCCATTCTTTTGGTAAATTTATGTTCTTTTTCTATTAAGTCATTCCACACACTTTAATCAATAGTCTATAACAGTTTAAAATACTGTATTGCACATCGTCTAGTAGTTAAGGGCTGTTCTTGCTGATCAAAATTTACTTTACTTGAAAACCATTTTCTAATCGTAACGAATAAGAAGAATATGGAACTGGAAGAGAGTGTAAGCATGGTCACTGCTGACATCCTATCTTTGTTTTGCTTAGTTGGATACAAAGTTTTCAGTTAAAATGAGTATAACTAAGTTAAACAAAGGCGTCAACTTGTAATAATGTCTGAATACTGGTTCAGAGGCAATAAATATCATGTAGTCTAGGAACCGGCTTATTATAGCTGAATCATTTCTTTTTTTAAATATTGTTCCCTTGAGAATTGTTTTTGTAGTATGACTTTCGTAACTTAGTTATCCTCATTATAAATAATAATCCAAACATCTAAGAATTACATATCAAGGATATTAGGTTTAATCACAGATTTGTTTTGCAATGATGTTTCCAATAATAAAATTCTGTTTATTATATTTGAATATTTGTAAGATTTACAACAGTTGAAATGTATCACTCAGTTACAAAGACAAAATATTATCGTCTACGTCTCAGCGCCTTATTATTCATCCCAAGCCGTAAAGTTTGTAGCCCAAGCTGTTGCACGGGTGGTCAAGAGAAGTAATGCTTTAGAAGACGTCTTTATATTATAGCGAAGGAAATTGTTCACTTATCCTACATATGAATGAGATGGTTTGAGCTTCTATTTCTCATTTTCAGAGAATGCCATTTTTCAGATACTATTCTATTTTCTTAAAGTGAATGGGTAAGGATATATACTTTTAGAAGACCTTATACGGCTACTTATACTACTTGCTAAACAACCCTGACGAAGAAAAGAGCGATTAGCTTTACATATTAGCAATTAGTTATATTAATGTATAACGTCATGCACGTGAATTATGGCAGACGAGTTGATAAATACAAGCCATTTCTCTTTTGAGCGGACCACACAGTATTGGAAAAACGTTCTTGAACTAAACGGATAAAATGTACTAAAATCGGTATGTCAAGCTTGAAAGGATACAAGCTACATTATTCTAGATACCATGTACATTCTAGCCATAAGCGATAGAAAGTTTAGAAGCGGGAAGTCGATAAAAAGAAGGGAAGGAAAATAATATATGTTTACAATGTAGGGCACAGTGTACAAGTATTTAGTAACACATGAAGGTTAATATGAGTTAACTGACTATTAGATAACTTAGAAGTTATTAGTAGGGCTAAATAAAATAGAGTTTCGCCCTTTGATAAATGTAGTGTAGGGAGATAAAACTAGGTTTAAAAGTTTGAATATTATGATATATTTAGTCAGCCAAAATGTATGATAGGATGTGAGAATATAACAGTAAGACAACGTTTGAGAAAGCAATAAAACACACACACACACATAAACCCATACACACCTAGAAAATAATATATATATATATATATTTTAAAAACAACACAGGTTATTCAAATACAAGAATATTTATTATTTTATATCCAAAGCTTTTCGTTGGCAAACAGTACCAACATCATCAGGAATGAAAATTACAATAATCTCATTACATTATTGTAATTTTCATTCCTGATGATGTTGGTACTGTTTGCCAACGAAAAGCTTTGGATATAAAATAATAAATATTCTTGTATTTGAATAACCTGTGTTGTTTTTAAATTATTAAACAAGAAAACGTATTTTATATTTATATATATATATATATATATATACTAATATTAAAACAACATAGGTTATTCAAATACAAGAATATTTATTATTTTATATCCAAAGCTTTTCGTTGGCAAACAGTACCAACATCATCAGGAATGAAAATTACAATAATGTAAGCTATAGGCCTAAAATATATGTTTAATTAGAAATAGAATGGTTGCTAAATTTATACAAATTGCAAAATTTATTTTGTTAATGTAACATTATAGACATTGAATATAGTATCAAATTTAGAATGCTTCATATATGTTTATTCTTATTCCCTTATTAATTTCTTTTGTAAGTCTCATATTTTCTATATTTGGAAATTGAGAGTAAATAATAAACATTCTTGAATTTGAATAATCTATATTGTTTTAAATTATTAAACAAGAAAACGTATTTTATATTTATATAAAATTAACCTTACAGGGTTATATAAAAAGTGTTGTGCAATCAATGTAAGTGTTATAATTGTAGGTTAGATTTGAGGCTTGATTATTAATTCAAAAAAAATTTTGATAACATATTTAATATTTAACATAACGATTAATCGATCAAATATCTAGAATTGTGTGTATCATTACATATATTTGAAAAAGATATTTAAAAAAATTAAGATATAGAATTGTTATCATTACTAAAGTAATGATACTGAAGATTTTCATCTTTACAAGTTGATACTGGATCAAACAAATATTTTATAATATACAACTAGAAGCAAATATTTACAATACAATACAGTCTATTTTATACTAATATATTTTAAAATGATTTCTATTAGTAATTGTAATGTTGCCTTAATAAGAGACATTAATTTATTTGAAAAACGTAAAATTCAACTAATGAATACAAACCGTAATATATACTTTAATAAACAATGTATTATAAGTAATATAATTCCAAAATACGCAAAAAATACAATAAAAAACCCAAATAATATAGCTCAAAAACATGTAAACAAGCTGAAAAATTATGAGTTAAGAATGAAATTAAAAACTTGTATCAAAAGAAAAATACTTTAACGTTTGAAATATATAAGCTACATATAACATTAGGTTCTATTATGCATAACATAAAATGGGAAGAAAAATATAATAAAATCAATTTATCTATAAATAAAATTATAAATAGAAAAATAGATACAATAAACGAAAATCTTAAAAATTTGAAGTTAGAAAAACAAATAAATGATTTACCTGAAACTAAATATCATAAATTTCACCCTAATGTAGTTTTTTTTTTTTTTTTTTTTTTTTTTTATTTAACGACGAGAATGCTTTATATGCACATAGTGTGGGATTCCTCTCGACACTGCACTAGGCTCTACATCTGAAAGTTTACCCACTAAACTCGTCACCCTCCATGCAGATTTCCACCCCGGAACCGCCGAAGCATTACTCCAGGGTGGTGCCTCTTATACTTCCTCTATTATTTACGGATCTAGCAATCCTTCTTCCTTTTTACATCGTAGAATAGATTCGATGTATTTCGATGCCATATTCCAATTGGCTTCCGATGCAAGCATCGTCCGCACAAAGCTCTCTGGAGAGACACCCGTGGCATGTGTCATCAATCGACTCCTCTGGTCTAAGAATCTGGCGCACTCAAACAAGGTGTGCCTCGAATCATCCAGTTTGTCGCTACATATCCGGCTCTTCTGGGACAGAACTTTTCCCATCTTAAACAGGTATGCCCTAAAGTACCCGTGGCCTGTCAGGAACTGTGTGATATAGAAATTGACTTCCCCGTGCCTGCGCTCTGTCCATTCCTTTAAGTTGCTTATCAGAAGGAACGTTCATCTACCTGACCGTTCATGATTCCATCGTTGCTGCCACTGGTTCGGGTTTCTGCTCTGGCTCGCTTGACCGCCTCTATCTTGCCTATCTCGTTACTGTTATTATATACAAATTTTCTCTCTTGATCCAATAGGTCGATTGGCACAACACCTGCCACAACGAGCACAGCTGCCGACGGAACAGTACGGTAGGCGCTCGCTATTTTTAGCGCATCCATTCGTTGAATCGTATCGAGTCTGGTACGGTACTTCTGTATCTTCAAAGTGTCGGACCAGATTTCCACACCGTAGAGCATGATGGAGTCCACCGTAGACCATAGGAGTCGTCTCCTGCTTGCCGACGTTAGCCATCAATCTTGCGAGTGACGAGGTCACAGCCACAGCCTTATCACAGGTCATGCGAAGATGTTCCCCGTACGTCAGCTTGTTGCCCAGCTTGACTCCTAAGTACTTCACCGCTCTCTTAGTGAAGAGCGTCTCCTGTCTCACAACCATTGGTTTCCTCAGTCTTGGAAACGGCCAGCTGTAGACCGTATTCTGTCATCCATAGGTAAATCCTACGCATGATCTGATTCAGCCGTACCTGCGCCAACTCAGTGCTGCTAGCTGTAATGACAGCAGCAACATAATCGGCGTAGCCCACCAGATATGCACCCTCTGGCATTTCTAATCTCAGAAGACCATCATATGCCACATTCCACAGGTCTGGTTCCAGTACCGATCCTTGGGCTGCTCCAGCTGTGATTTCCTTTGTCCACTGACTTCCGTCAGCAGTCCAGATCAGCCGACGATCCCTCAGGTAGTCTCTGATCACGGCCAACTGATACCTTGGAAGAAAGAATTTCCGTTCCAGCGCCTCCATTATGGTCGACAATCGCAAAGAGTTAAATGCGTTCTTCACATCTAACGTTACCAGGATAGCAATCGATCTGGCACCATGACACACAAGATCTCCCAATTTCCTCTATCACCTGTTGCAACGTCGTTACTGTGGAATGCCTTTCCCTAAATCCATGCTGGTTCTTGGTAAGGTCTCCTACCGCTTGTATTGCCTTTTGTAGCCTCGGTCTTATTAATTTTTCCATTACCTTTCCCAATGTGTCCAGCATGCACAACGATCTGTAAGATGATGGATCGTCAGAGGAGCCCTTCCCTTTGTTTATCAGCACAAGCCGCGCTACCTTCCACTGTGATGCGAATATGCCTGACTTCAGACAGGCATGCCCTAATGTAGTTATTCTATCAAATACTGGATTTAATAATAATGAAATAAAACTACTTGAAAACAATAAACAGAATATAAAAACAGACATAAATCATAATATTATAATAGATACAGAACTAGGTATTAGTATACTAAATACAAGCTTACACAAAAATACCAGAATCGAAGAAGCTTATAAAATTAAAAAAATTGATTAAAAAATTAAAGTTAATAAAACACATAAGAAACAATATTCAGAAATTAAAGATTTAAAACAAAAATTACATAATAATAATCTTATTACTGTAAAGACATTTAAAAGTAATGCTATTGTCATTACTGATAAAAATGAGCACATAACAAAAACAGAAAAATACATAATCAATTTTATCAAATACATAAAGATCCTACAAATAAATTTTAAAATAAATTAAAAAATATTGTAAAATCTTCATATAAATTATTCAATAAAAATAAAATTAGCAACTATATAAAAGATAATCCAAAAATCCCAATATTGAATGGACTTCTGAAAAAACATGAAATAGATAAACCAATCGACAATTAATAACTTTTATAAATGCTCCATCTTATAAAATATCAAAGTTTATGGTAAATATTCTTAAGGATAAAATAGAACTAAATAATAATCATACTATCATAAATTCTATTAATCTTATTGAAAAACTAAATGCAATTAAAATTAATGAAAATACAAAATTATTATCATTAGATATAAAAAATATGTGTACAAACATACCTATAAAAGAAACTCTTGAAATTATAAAATCTAAATTAGAACACGAGAAATATAAAAAATTAACATTAGAAATTTTAAATACACTCAAAATAATACCAAATCAAAATTATTTTTCATGCAATGACAAAGTTTATAAACAAGAAGAGGATTTTGCTATGGGCTCGCCATTATCGAATATATTATCTGAAATATTTTTACAACAATTAGATAAAAAAATAAATGAAATTATAAAAATATATGATACAAATGGTTATTGCGTTCACTATGTAGATGATGGAATGTATATATCAAACAATAAAAATATAAATTTAACAAATATTTTGGATAAAATAAATAAAATTAATAATAATATCAAATTTACTTATGAAATTGAAACAAATAACAAATAAATTTTTTATATTTAACAATAATAAGACAAAATGAAAATTTTGAATATATGATATACCGTAAACCAACTTTGACAAACCAAATTATACCAAATATATCTAATTATCCATATAATCAAAAAATGGCTGCTTTATATAATTTTTTATATAGAATGCATAAAATACCCATGAATGAAGAAAATAAAATAAGAGAACAAAACAATTTCTAATTTATCAAATTGCATTAGAAAACGGTAATAAAAAGAAAACTGTTGACAAACTTAATTATAATATTTTTAATAAACAAAATAATAATTTAATTTGCAATAATAATAATAATACAATATGGACTTCATATTTGTTTATAGGCCATGAAATAAAAAATATCACCAAATTATTTAAAAATACAAATATCAAAATTGCATACAAAACTAATAACAAAATAATAAACATAATAAATAGCAATAATAAAACAATTAATATGCATGAAAAGGTGGTTTTTATAAAGTAGAATGCAAAAATTCTAATAAAGCTTATATAGGTCAAGCCTAGAAAAAATTAAAAGAAAGATATAAAAAACATTTAAATGCCTATATTAATCCAGAAATATATAAAACAAATTTCGCAAATCATTGTATTAATAATAAGAACCAATTTCCAAATATAGAAAATATGAGACTTATAAAAGAGATTATTAAGGGATTAAGAATTAATATATATGAAGCATTCGAAATATATAAACACATTAATAATAACAAGTTAATAAAAGAACAAATACAAATACATTCTAAATTTGATACTATATTCAATGACTATAATGTTACAGCAACAAAATAAGTTTGGCAATTTGTATAAAATTAGCAGCAATTCTATTTCTAATTAAACAAATGTTTAATTCTTCCAAATATATTCGCAAATCTTACAGTATGGCTAAGTCTTGGGTTCCAAAAATATATATAGAATAATGCTTTGATACGGCAGACGTTATAGAAATGTGACTTGATGTTCCGAAAAGTACAATAGTTTTGATACTTGTTAAAATAAAACATTCCAAAGATATATTATGTAAATTTATCATTTAATAACAAAACAAGTAGATATAGGTGTTTTGTTTCTTGTATTGTTTAAATATACTATTATTAGTATAACACAAGTATATCTACAATGAAAACACAGTTGTAACATTGTTTGAAAACAAATAATGTGTAACTGATTTGTAGCATAAGATCCGTTGCCAGTGGTTTGCTGCTATTGTTCTTTAATAATTTACTTCAGCACTTTATAGAATGACTTGAGTATTTTAGCACAAGATTAATTTCTCTGTTTTCGACAATAATGTTTTTAGCATGAGAAAACTATTAAAGAATTTGAAACACATGCAATTTACACGATTTTAATTGTAAAATGGAAGCTCCTTTATTACGTAAACTAGATAAAACCTCGATATTTCTTTTTCAACGACATATTTATTATGTTTTTGTAACGTCTATACGGTAACATTTAGCTTTGGTAATTCAACATCAACTCTGCAGAGTGTACATGTCGTATAAATCAATGCACAGGACTAGCTTAGTGGATACCTACCTCTTTGCCGAAATCATGAACCCACCTGATGCTAAATCTTCTGATATCCTCTGGTGTACATACCTGCCAGCCAAACCACTTTCTCTTTGCAGCTCCTAAAGCAGGGCACTAACAGAGTACATGGATAGGGCTCTCCTCTTGGTCCTAGTTGCATCTCTTGCACACCGGGGACCTATATTTTCCAATTTTGTATTGGAACCCCCTCAGATTCCCATTGCCTGTGACCAGCTCTACAGTAACTCGGAGTTGATGTCTACTTAAGGAGAGTAGTTCTTCCCACAAATCCCCTCAGTAAACCCACAGGACCGATTAATCACTCCTGTGTCATCTAAATGCACACTTTTTTATGTAACCATTATACTCTCAGTTTTATGTGAACGTGGTAATATATTGTTCTATAAACTGCATCCCTAATTTTTTTTTAACTGTTAACTTGCATTCCATTCTTCCCTGCACAAACTGTCTATATGAACCGTGATCCTCTTGAGCCTCTCTTGAGGCGCATTCCCAATGCCCTAAGCAACGGTCCTTGAGTTATAAACCCTTGTTTTGCTAAGGCGTCATCTCTCTCATTCCCTATCCAGCCAGAATGTTTTGGAATCCAGGTTAGGTTGAGCGAATTATTCTTACTCAGCTCTGCTAGATAGGCTATAGTCTCAGCCACCAGCCTAGATCTGGTACTAGCCTTACCAAAATGAGGGTGTTATTCAGCAAATAATTTGTTCTTGTAATAATGGTGGCTTAAAAAATATACGAATAAATATGACCTCTTTCTCTAAAGTGATCGTATGCCCTCTTGTTTATTTGTTCGACTTTCCAGATGTTTTTTTTTATTTTTTTGTTAACTTGGGAGCGGGTTTGAATTGCACGAAGCACTGCTACCTTAAGGTATATTGTACTTACCTCCCTGATCTAGTCAAATAACCCCTTCCCTCTTACCAGGTTTAGGAGTTTCCTGACTAGAGTTTTACCTTCAGCATCCACCAAAGCCGTTCCATCACCAAAGACTTTGAAACGCCTCTCAGCAAGTACTTTACATCTGTAAATAATGTGTGTGGCAGTCTCCAGTTCCTGCCCGCATAATCTGCACACTGGTTCATCTTTGTAGATACCCATTTTATGCAAATGTTTCCTTGGTCCACAGTGTCCCGTGAGTAGACCTGTGACTATCCTCAGTTCCTGCCTAGACAGATAGATGAGACACTTCTGCAGCCCCAAGGAAGGTTTCCTAAGGGTTAGCTTACTGTGTCTCATCCCTTCGGCCCTGATCCAGTGCTCACAGTGTCTTTCAGCCATCCACCTTCGCACTGTCATCTTGACCATGGATTTGGAAATACCTACCGCAGGCTCCGGTCCAATCAGGGGAGTCGAAGACCCCTCCCTGGCCAGCGCATCTGCGGCTTCATTTCCAAGTATTCCCCTATGCCCTGGCACCCAACCTAACTTGATTTGATTGTGCCATGCCAGAGCTTGTAGGTTAATTAGGCACTCCCTGACTATGGCCGAGGTGACCGCGTGTCCGTTTAGTGCCTTAATTGCTGCCTGACTGTCGGAGAAAATAGTAATCCGGGTCCCGTGTGTTTCCCTTCTCGCTATCTCTCCCAGACAGGCATTTATAGCATATACTACGGCCTGAAAGTCAGAGGTATGCCTCCTTCCCTATCCTAAATTAAAGGGAATGGATAATGATTTTATATATATAGGAACAAAATAAATTTGTCAATTTGTATAAATTTAGCAACAGTTGTATTTCTAATTTAACATTTGTTTAAGGCGTATAGCTTACATTATTGTAATTTTAATTCCTGATGATGTTGGTACTGTTTACCAAAGAAAAGCTTTTGATATAAATTAATAAATATTCTTGTATTTGAAAAGCCTATGTGGTTTTAATATATATATATATATATATATATATATATATATATATATATATATATATATATATATACAGCCTGCTAACAATACGGAGACCGTACATTGGTCATTTTGCATTCAAACTGGCAGCCGGGTACTTGTGGCAGCCGTATACGGCTGCCACATAGTAATCCATGATAATGTAACACCCTTTGACAATAATCGAAATAAAAATCATGTCAATAAGTGTAATAAGAAGTGTTTTATTGGTGGTAAACTGTATTTGTAAGTTTTATGGTCTTTCGGAATTTTTAAAAAATAATTTGTAATAACCAAACGGTACTCGTATTGATAGCATAGTGAACGGGATTTGTATATCACAAGTTCGTAACATTTCCGCCAGGGGCAGCATAGTCGCCTCATGTATATAAATTTACTGTTTATTTCAAACATTCCCTAACATTATGGCAGCCACAAACTTTTCAACATTGCTGGCATCCATATAGATATCAATCGTACTACATAATTTATATATTTGAATTGGACAAAGAATCGCTGGAAACTGACTGCTCGGTTTTTGAGGATGCTGAATTCAATGCCGTCATCGAAAGTCACCGGGGATGTACTGGTGAGGCTAAACCCATGTACAAAAGGGGTTGAATTATGGTAAAAATTTCAGATGTCCAAAAATCGCGGGATAATGACCGTTCGAGGGTTTCTGAGGATGCTAAATTCAATGACGTCATCTAGAGTTACCGAGGATGGACGGTTGTGACTCTACGTTAGTACCAAAGGGATGATTTGGGGTAAAAAATTTAAAAAAAAAAAAAATTACTACAAAATAAACACTCGGGGGATTTTAGTAAGGCGGAATTTAATGCCGTCCCTGAAAGTCGCCGGGGATGCACTGGTATGGTTCCCCACGAGTACCAAAGGGGTGAATTGGGGGTGAAAACGTCTAAAGTCAAAAAATCGCTGCAACATAACCACTCGGGGGTTTTTGAGGATGCTGAATTCAATGCCGCCATCGAAAGTCACCGGGGATGGACAGATGAGACTCTACGTGAGTGCCAAAGGGATGATTTGGTGTAGAAATCTCAAAAGTAAAAAAAATACTAGAAAATAAAAACTCGGGGAATTTTGATGAGGCGGAATTCAATGCCGTCACCGAAAGTCACCGCGAATGCATTGGTGTGGTTCCTCGCGAGTGCCAAAGGGATGAATTGGGGTGAAAATGTCACATGCATAAGAATTGCGGGAAAATGACCGTTCGAGGGTTTCTGAGGATGCGAAATTCAATGACGTCATCTAGAGTCACCGAGAATGGACGGTTTTGACTCTACGTTAGTACCAAAGGGATGATTTGGAGTAAAAAAGTCAAAAGCCAAAAAATTACTAGAAAATAACCACACGGGGGATTTTGGTAAGGCGGAATTTGATGCCGTCACCGAAAGTCGCCGGGGATGCACTAGTATGCTTCCACGCGAGTACCAAAGGCGTGAATTGGAGTGAAAAAGTCAAATTTCAAAAAATCGGTGGAACATAACCACTCGGGGGTTTTTGAGGATGCTGAATTCAATACCTTCATCGAAAGAGACCAGGGATGGACGGGTGTGGGCTCTACGGGAGTAGCAAAGGGATAATTGGGGTAAAAAGGTCAGAGGCCAAGGGATCGTTATAAAATCATCACTCGGGGTTTTTAATAATGCTGAGTCTAATCCTACCACCGAAGTTGGCCATGCGCAATCCGAGATGGGACTGCGGGTGTCGCTGTGGGTGAATTTAGGTAAAACTAGCCAGAATCTAAAATATTGCCCAAACATGGGCATTCAAAGATTTTCGAAGCTCCTAGTCCTACGTCATGAAAATTCGCCGGGCATGTACGGGTTTACCAAGGGGTGATTTGGGGTAATATATCCCATTAACAATAAATCTCCCAAAATTGGCATGTTTCCAACTATGCAACATAACCAACAGAAAGAGTCGGGTTCGTGACCTTGTCTTGGACAGAAGTTATGCTACATCTATTTACAGAAATGTTTGTGATGTGAAAATATAAACAGGCGTCACACGGATAGCAGTTCTAGTAAGTTTGTTTACATCATGTCTGTCAAAGTAATCTTTATAACTTGGAGCAGTGTTTCAATGCAGCCTGTCCATGTGCTTTAAGCATTTTAAAGACTGTGTGCTTGAACGATTCAACTTGAAAAGATAACTGTTTGTCCCATATTGATATTTTTTTAAAAATTAATGTATATATTTAATTTTTTTTTTAAATGTATTCTGTCTACCTAATTGTCATATATTTTCTTTCCATTTTTACTTAGAGTATCTAAACGTTTATGTTTGTTTTCTCATTCTTCGTCGGGTAATTAATTTTCTTCTGTTTTCGTGTTATTTTCTTTTGTTCTCTTAAAGAGGATGGTATCGTTAGCGAGGGCAGCGGAATGACTTTTCAGCCATCAGTTAATGTAAAACTTCTACTATAACCGTAAATTAAAAAAAACTATAAATAAGTAGACCTTATATTTGTTCAACCTTTATACAACTTAGAATAAACGACAAAAGAGGGAAATGTTTGACCCACATCATTTCATCGACTTATCTTCATCAGCTTATATATCCAGAAAACCTAGTATGCCAATATCTACAAATTCCAAGCTTAATCTTTAACTGCCGTCATCGTGCCTGAGCATCAGCAACGGGTTATCCGAAGAAGACCACTGTCTCAGGTGCTGTATCTAATGACCAACTTTTATAAGGCATCAAAGAGAATAGGCGAATTGTGCAACAGAGTGAAGAAGTAATTGAGCAAAAGGTCATGATACCGAATCTCAATGAAGTCCATCAGACGATGAAGATGATTTCGAAAAACTGCAAACCCCAGAAATTTACAAATTTTTCTATTTGCATAGATAAATTGTTATAAACAATGTAGAATTTGTCCAGCAACAAAAAATAGAAAGACTAGGTACACTTGTAAGCTGTCTTTGTACAGCCAGTATGTCTAGAATGTTCTGAGCTGCTGTGTAAATTCTGCTGTCAAAATTGAGTTATTATTTGTAATGCCAGTTTCCATAAATAAAGCCTATAATGTGTCAAATGTTATCTTGTATATAAAGTTAAGTGTGTACAATCAGTGAACAAGAAATAATTAGTGTATGTTAATTATCGTGCGATTATAAGTCTTTTTAGCTAAACTACGCTAAACTCTGTAGGTTTTATTTACTACAGTTTTCAATTAGTAAATAAAATATGACTGCTCTCATAAAACTACGTTTACCCTACTAGTCCCATTGCAATCTGAATATTCAAAAACAATTTTTATAAAGTAAATGCAAGATAAATTGTTAAACCACACAATCAATCACACTTAGACATTTCGTGCCTCTGATGTAATCGGCAGCAGTAATGTGACAGAAATTCCAGCACGGTAGTTGAAGGTTAATAAATACTGAATCATCTTTCGTTAATCTCTGTATTGTATACATGAACCTAAATAACATCTGCGCGAGTGTTGTCAGCTTATATTGTCTGGTGATATCAGGCTGTCTGGTGTAAACAAACATAGGTCCAAGCTAAACAAAGATAAAGGCTCGCACTCGACAAGTACTCTCGTGGACGAAGGCCCGAAAACCTTCTGCATTCTATCTTTTCCATCCCTTTCTATCATTTACATACGGTGTAAACGTAAATAATTAATGATATCTTCCCAACGTCAAATGGTCGTATAAAGACGGAAACATTTGTTTCTATAATCGACTTTAGCCGCTGGTAGTCTATATTTTATTTTATTAATATGTTTATTGAATACATTGGTATTAGCCTTTAGTAAATATATATGGAGTAGGCCATATTAAGTATTACATCTGTTAATACATGTGTTGCAGACTAGTGTTACCATGTTTGCAATGTTACGAAATTGTAAGAATATACAGCACATAATAGTCACTTTTACATTCTTAAATCTGATAGAGATGCTATGACAATTAATTTGAAAAGCAAGTTAAGTTAAAAAATAAATACTTTATCCATCCTATAGTATCTAAGAGCACCAAGGGAAAAGAACGAGATGCATTGACCGGAACATTAAGATAAGTTTGGTCAACAAGTAAACAAACGCGTCAGAATGGCTTTCGGAGTGTCGGCTGTTTATGTTTGCATATCAAAATTGTGTCTGTAAATACATAGCATAGTTCTCTCCAAGATAAGGTCGCGAATCTACAGCTGTATGTCCTAAAATAGCATGTTTACAAATTCCTGAAGTACTTACATCGAGGACTCTAATGAAACACTTGGCAACAATATCTCAACTTCTCCAAATGAATGACCAAGGTGTTAAAGAGCTAGCGTTATTTATAGGCCATACAACATCATTTTTATCAATAATAACATTATATATATTTTTTTCATCCAAATACTCAAAAATAGTTTGAAAGATATAAATAATGTAGATAAGAAAGAACACGTGGATATATACACACATTCTATGACCATAAGGGCAAAACATTTTAGGTACTTATTTAAGGATACATGTATCATAGGTGTTAATAAGCCAATTAAACTACAGAGCAGTTCAGGCGGTTTAAGCAATATAAATATATAAATATTGGTGGTAAATATTTAAAAATTCTTTATTTCTACATCTCTGAAGATTATATGTAAGGATATAGTTCTTCCCAATGTGTATTGCAGTGTAGCAAGGAATCAAAACGTTTTCAGAAAGCAATGTAATAAATCTATTATGTTTATCCTCGATATTCTAGTCCCAAGAGTAACTTTAATATCTATGGGATTTTCACTCACTGTAGAGTTGCATGAAAAACTGGTTCAAGTATGGTGATCATTGGTACGGAAACAAATACAGTAGTGCATGGATAATTTGAGGTAGATGGCACCGAGACACCGTCGGATTACCGAAAACTTGGATTACACGGAAATAGCTTCCTGTACACTAGAAAAAAAACGGGAGTTCTAATGAACCCTAATACTATAATTAAGAATGCACAAAATACGTATGTAGAACTTTATTGATTACTGTACATACATAAATTAATGTTGCTTGGCTCTCCAAGACCACTGTACTGAATCTTGCTTGCAAGGATACTATACGATATGAATACCATACTAAGTATCGGCAATTATAGCTAGAAAATAGCCGATGCCCGTTGTAAACTTTATCAGGAAGCCCAATGTTTTGATCGTAGATAGTCTTTTTGTTCGCCTACCATAAAAATAAAACGAGATTATCAGTAAAATATCAGTAAGTCTGAAGTATAGTGAAAAATTTCCGTGATCATCGGTAGTAAATATTTATGGTTATCAACGTTTAAAGATTGACTACAAAACGTTTTATAAGCACTTGGTTAGGGTTGCTTAACTGAAGTAATTTTCTATCAACGAAGAATAGAGAATATTCAAATTGAAATATTAAGTTTGTAATTAGGAGTTATTTATTAACTGGTATTGCTAGTGATAGGATTAGTAAAATATATAACAAAGGAGACAGTTTTGAGAAGTGATTGAGTATTAGCAGACTTTGTCTTGAGATCAGACACAGCCCAACGAACTAAAATCATTCTGATACTAACTATAAAAATGTATGTAACATGTCGACCGAAGAACGGAGAGATTTTTTAAAGTGAAAAAAATCTACAAAAGTCATTATCATTTACTTCTTGTTTTTTTCAACAAGAAATACCATCATAGTGACTAATTTCTTTCGATCACTCTGCATAACGCTATTTTACAGCTAGTTTTTGAAGACGGGTGCCTCAGCTATATTCGCCAAAATATTTGTAATTTTGTTCACCATAATAATATTAATAAATCAAATTGTAGATATGCGAGCCAGGAGGGATACGGTTAAAGATAGAATTAAAGAAGAAGATTAAAATATATTTAAATCTTATCAGATATATTTTCAGGTGCATTCAACGTGTCTTGATGAAAGTAACATCACAATCAAGGTGAAATGTCATCCTTTCGGAAAATATCTAAG